>NW_026844366.1:315685905-315807612 GCF_025583915.1 Anolis sagrei ordinatus
ACCCTCTGGGTTCGTCCATTTAACCAATTACAGATCCACCTCACCATAGTTTTGCCTAGCCCACATTGGACTTGTTTCCTTGCCAGAAGGTCATGGAGGACCTTGTCGAAGGCCTTACTGAAATCCAGGTATGCTCCATCCACGTCATTTCCCGCACCTACCCAGCTTGTAACTCTATCGAAAAAGAGATCAGATGAGTCTGGCATGACTTGTTTTTCATAAATCCATGTTGACTATTAGCAATGACCGCATTTGTTTCTAAGTGTTTGCAGACCATTTCCTTAACAATCTTTTCCAGAATCTTGCCCGATATAGACGTGAGGCTGACCGGACGGTAGTTGTTTGGGTCATCCTTTTTTCCCTTCTTGAAGATTGGGACCACATTGGCCCTCCTCCAATCTGCTGGAACTTCTCCCGTTCTCCAAGAACTCTCAAAGATGGTTGCCAATGGTTCCGAAATGACTTCCGCTAGTTCCTTCAATACTCTGGGGTGTAGTTGATCTGGCCCTGGGGACTTGAACTCATTAAGAGCGGCCAGGTATTCCTGGACGACTTCTTTCCCAATTTGGGGTTGGATGTCCTCCAACCCCAATCTCTTCTCATCTATCTCTTGACTGATCTCTTCTCATCTATCTCTTGGCTCATTATCTATTTTCTCTCTTGGCTTGTCATCTATTTGCTCATTAATTTCTGCAGGTGCATCCCCACACCCCTCATGGACATTATCATGGGAAACATGGGATCTCCTGGTCATTCTCTGCATCAATATCACTGCTATCTTGAAACTCATCTTGAACCTCATTAACACCATTCCCTATATCCAAAGCACCCTGATCCTGAAACACAATCACAGGCTGAACTCCAACAAGTACTTTATGTTGAGTTATACCTGCAATCTCCTGCAAAGAATCGTTGCCTTGTCGTGGTGCTGGAGCTTGAGCACCTCGATGATGCCATGAGTGAAACTGTGAAGGGATACCAAAGACAGAAAGGTCATGGCAGAGAGATCAGACCAAATACGATCCCTGAAGAAGGTAATGGCAATCCACCCCAGTATTCTTGCCATGAAAACTAAATGGGTCTGTACAACCAGAGATATGTCAATATACCATTGGAAGATGGGACTCCCTGTTGCATCCCAGATCAGGAAACGAGACCATAAGATTCAATCCACCACACTGGACTGTGAGAAAAACAATCCTTTTTTATTGATGAAAAATGGTTACAAAAGAAAAGTAAATGCAAAGTCAAAAAGCCACAGTAGAAACTCAGCAGTCAGGAAAAATCTTTGAACTTGAGCAAAATTCCAAAAACAACAATACAGACACCAGGAACCTGTTAGCATCACTAACCATACTTGAAAACTAGAAGCCTCTGGGAATGCAGGCCATGGAACGCAGGAAAACTGCCAAGGTGCTGCCTCAGTCTAAAACGTTGCTTGATCTAATGAGACAACCGGGGGGAGGCCCCTTAAACCAAAGAAACTATTTCTTGAAACGCCTCCAGACTTTGAAGCCTCCCTCTCCCGTAATCCATTTGACCTTCGTAGAAACCGTGATTCACTCCTGTTTTTCCAAATCTGTTCCCTTCGGTCCTCATTAAAAAACCCAGGTGTGATTCCCTCTGGAGAGCTATCACGGCCTGATTCCAAAACATTCTCATCAGGCTGTTCAGTTTCACTTTCCCCGCCACTGACTTCAGCATCAAGGGTTTCAACACTATCAGGGAAAGATACATGTTCAGTGGCTTGCTCAGTTGCATCAGGAAATACACTCAGAGAATCAGGTTCACACAGAGATTGAGGCTCAGTTTCACACGGAGGTGGCTGAACCCCAACACTCCCAGGTTGGAAAGATGGTCAAAATGCTACTGGGGAGGAACAGAGGGTAAGTTCAACTAGCCCCAGATGTGGAGAAGATAATGATGCTGGGAAAAAAATGGAAGGAAAAAGGAAGAGGGGCAGACCAAGGACGAGATAGATGGATGGTATCTTTGAAGTGACTGCTTGACCTTGAAGGAGCTGGGGGTGGCCACAGCCGACAAGGAGCTCTGGTCCATGAGGTCACAAAGAGTCAGAAGCGACTGAATGAATAATAATAAAAAACACCTGCAATCCATCTTATACAAAGGCTAGCTTCTTCCAGGCAATCAACCTTTCCCAAAAATGGTAGCTAAAATCCTGCATTGCATTGGTAAATGTAATAGAAATAGCTAATGCTATGTCTATTCCTCTTTCCTTGAACATATTGGGGATTTTCCAAAAATGTTTCTAAACTGTGGATAAAGCATGCAAATGAATTTCCCTGAAAATAGCTAATAGACCATTGCTGAATTCTGTGTTTTGTATAAGATTCTGTGGTGTAGGGCAAAACTATACAAGAACCACACTAAATCAAAACTCAAAGTAAACGATGCTTATAGATACAAACTAAGTACAACAATTTTATTTCACTCCTAGATTCTTAGAGTTCCCAAACTATGTTGTAAGGGCAATAGAGGTTAACCGTTGCCCTCCAGCAATTGGCATTTATTAGCATATTTTAAAATTAAATATGGATAATTAATCTATGACTAATAATTATTGATGTTCCAGTTCTCACATCATATCACTTTGCTAATCTGGTGTCTGGAAGAAAAATCCATATGTCTACAGGTCATGCTTTGACATTCCTTGATATGTACCAAAATATGATAGTTGTACCCATACCACCTGAACAGTATAGGTTATTTATTTATTTATTTATTTATTTATTTATTTATTTGAAGACGGCTCGGAAGCTCCAGCTAGTCCAACGCTCGGCAGCCATGATACTAACAGGAGCGGAGCGCAGTTGGAATCTATTGTGTAACTGCAGCTGAGCGGAAGTATTCTGAGGAGGCTTCTGGGTCCTATGTGTCCTTCTAAGGGTGACATTTCTCCAAGCCTGAGGGTTGTCCACATCTGAGGTGCTGTTCTGTTGAGCCTCCCCGTAATGTTGGTGTGATATGGGCTGCGTGTCTAGGACAGTGTGGTGTGTGGTGTCTAAGAACAGCTCAAGTTCCTGAATGTCCTTAAGGGTCTTAATACGGTCCTCGAGTTGTCGTATCCTGTGTTCCATGCGAGTGATCTGTGTACACTTGGGGCAGATGTAATTGAGTAATTGTAGTGTGAAAAAGCTGAACATGCCACAGCTTGTGCATGAGACGGGAAGTTTTCGTGTTTGTTCCATCTGGAGGTTGCTAATGACCTCCTCTTGGTGTGTGTTTGATGTTGTCTGTATGCAGGGGTGAAAGTGTATAGGTTACTGAGTGTACAAGTTCAGACACTGGTTTATATAGGATAACCAGGAAGCCCCGCCTCCTCAAACAAAGCAGTTAATTTTTAAACTTCAGGAAGCCCCGCCTCTCAAACAAAGCAGTTAATTTTTAAACTCAGGAAGCCCCTCCTCTCAAACAAAGCAGTTAATTTTAAACTCAGGAAGCCCCTCCTCTCAAACAAAGCAGTTAATTTTAAACTCAGGAAGCCCCTCCTCTCAAACAAAGCAGTTAATTTTAAACTCAGGAAGCCCCTCCTGATAGGGTATACAATCAATACAAGTTACACAAAAAAATAACATGTTTATACATTTATTAAAGGGTTTAGCTTTGATATAGTTCAGGATACAGTTGTCACTGGGTTCTCTCAGAGCCTCCAATGGTTTCAACATTGCAAAATTTGGAAAGAATGGAAAATGTTTAAAATAAAGAAAAAATTATATCTCTTGCTTGAAGTCTTATTATTGTTCAGTAACCTTTGTGGAGCGGGTTGCCATGGCTCAACAACAGGATGACCGAATTTCCAACCAGAAAAAATATTTTCCCCAAATGTTAAACTCTGAATTATTTATTTGAATGACATGCTCTAAGCAACATTGGTTGATGTTAAATGTATTATCCTTAATGACATCACTTCAACCTGCTCCCATAAATTGCTCTTTTTTCCTGAAGGTAACACCTTAGTCAATGGTACATTCAAACGGTCATATGCATTTCACATCAGTTTGACTCTCTAAATAAGGTTAACAGAAGGGCCTCCCATGCTGTATAGGGATGGAGTTTACAGTGTGAAAATGTTAATTTGGCATGCTGTTTCTCGTAACAATGAAATGGATCTGATGAAACTTTTTTTTCTGCATCATTAGAAAACCAGCAGCCCTCAAAGCACCTAAGCAATCTAAGGATTGGAATAAGATAAACTTTAAAAAGAAAATTATTAACATTTGCAGATGAACATAGCTCTCATTGTTTAAAATCATCAGTAGGGATATGCAAGAAGGGGGTTAGAAAACTGGATGGAAAGGAAAATGAAACTGTGTACCATGGATGAAGCTTGTTGTTGTGTGCCTTCAAGTCAGCTCTCACTCATGATCACATTATTTTCTTGGCAAGATTTTATTCAACAGGAGCTTGCTATTGCTATCTTCTAAGTATGAGAAAGTGTGACTTGCCCCAGGCAACCAATATTCCTATGGCTAAGCCAGAATTTGAGTCTCCCAGTTCTAGGCTGCATACAGACTGGGAAATTAATGTACAGTAAAGTCTCGCTTATTCAACCTTCACTCATCCAAAGGTTTGTATTATCCAATGCAGTCTGCCTCCCGCCCAGATCCACAGCTGTTTCAATAAATTGCAATGTTTTGGTGCTAAATTCGTAAATACTACATAACATTACCATATATTTCTGTCGATTTATTGAAAAACATGATGTTTTGGTGCTTAATTTGTAAATTCATAATGTAATTTGATGTTTGATAGGCTTTTCCTTCATCTCTCCTTATTATCCAGCATTTTTGATTATCCAACATTTTGCCGGCCCATTTATGTTGGATAAGCGAGACTCTACTGCAATTTGACATCATTTGAATTGTCATGGCTCAATGCTATGGAATTATGGATGTTCTAGTTTGGTCTTCATAAAACCAAACTAGAACATCAATTTATGAAGACAAACTAGTCTTCATAAAACTAAAACTCCCATGAAACCACAGTTCTGAGGCATAGCAGTGAAATCCCCTCTTTTATTCAACCATTGGTGGTACCGGACTTCCATATCAAATCCAGATTATCTGCTGGACACTTTATAGGGAAGTGTAGAAGGGGCCCCAATTTTCATTCTGATAATCCTCAGTAGTATAGAAGGAGATGCATATTCTATGTATGAAAGTCGGTGTAAGATTTGCACCTTTTTATATTTTTGCTGTAACCTTTTTGTGAGTTATGTGTCTGCCTTAGATACACATTGATAAAAAAGATGATTGCTTTTGACATGAAAACAGTATTACAGTCAAAAGAATATAGCAGGTTTTTTCAGTTGCCAACTGTGACAGTATTTCCAAAGAAATCCTCCAGAGCACTAAACGGAATGTTAGAATCTGTCTTCCATCTCCAGCTGTGAAAAGGGGGCAGCTGATCCGCATTGTTTGTAAAATGGCTCCATATGGAAACATGGTAGCCCATGAACTCAATCGGATAATTTTTGAACTCTTAGAGAAGCAAGCTTCAATTCGGCAAAAGGAAAGTGCATTGCAATTTGCAACACATTTTTGGACATATTAAATTAGCTGACAGCCAGTTTAAAAGGGGCTCTACTTTAAGGGAAGAAGACATATTTTGCATGTAGAAAGCCACAGGTTCAATCACTGACATCTCCTGGTAGGGCAGTCAAAATAGTCATGAGGAGTTACTGCTATTGATAATAACGGCCAGACAGATGATAGGATAATGTATGCATGCACACAAAAACAAATATCCTGGGATAATGGGGGGAGGGGAGCACAGTGGTGGGAAAAAAGGGGGGGAAATGCTTAAGCAGAATAATAAGATTATATGTTAAAGGGAGTGATGAATAATACGTAACTGCTATAAAAAAACAAAAAAGAAACAAATACCATGGGATAGATCACACATATGTGACCTTATCACACAGGGGAGCCTTCCCCCCCCCCCTGCCCCATGTGCCATTTTGGCAAGCATGGTAAAACAGCAGACATGAGAGGCGGCTCCATTGCTCTGTGCGTCGCTGCTTCCCCCATTACACAGGGGAGGTGTCACCAAATCGGGCATAAGTGTCCTGACTCTGTTGGAGCCGTCCCCAAAGCAGGTCAGTGTGATGAGGTCCATAATTTAATATAATCATTAAAATAATGTTAAAATTGTGGGTTTTGTGGGTTTAAATTTTGGACTAAGTGTTAGATTATTATTTCTACATTGCAGAAGTCAGATTTATCATCAACTTTATTAGTTACCTGCTTCTCTTTACAGCTCAAAGCGGAGTACAACATATTTAAAATACATAGATAATATAGTAGAATACCATTAAAATACATTTAAAATATATTAAAAACATAGAACATAAAACATACTAATAAAATGTATATTTAACATTCATAGTTTAAATTTGACTTGGCAGGCCTGTTGGAAGAGATAGGTTTATTTGTGTTTTAAATTCTGACAGCTCATTTAGCTGTCGAATCTCTTCTAGCGGGTCATTCCAGTCTAGAGGCAGCTGATAACAAGAGCTTCTGGGTGACAGCTGCCAGTTGGGTGCTGGTTGGAGTAAGCATCTCCAGAAACTAAAGTGTCCTAAGGGGCAGATTATACAGGAGAAAGTAGGTAACCTAGACCCAAAGCATGTAGGGCTTTAAAAGTTTAAACCAACACTTTGTACTTTGCCCAGAAACTAACTGGTAACCAGTGGATTAATTTTAGTATAGGTGTAATATGGGATATTCTTGGCAGAATTGGTTCAGAATGGGGTTGCCTTTGAAAGTGTGATTTGCCTAGAGTCATCACGGGGTTTCCATGGCTAAGCAGGGATTCAAACCCTTGCCTCCTAGCATTCCAGATAACACTCAACCCATGTCACCATGCTGGTATATGGTATATTTATTTCCCCAATCACAGTAGAGTCACTAGAATCCATCTTTTTTCCATTCTTCCACATAAGTGGAGATTTGCCATTCATATGGGAAAGTGCAGAGCCACGGAAAGATAATGCAAGGAGGGCAACATTTATCCCCTTCTCGTCATAATGGGGCAGCTTGGCACCAACTGACTGAGTCCCTGAAGAGGAACAGACTGTTTCTTGCAATGGATCCACTTTACATATGTATAGTGCCACTCACATGACAAAGGAATATTGCAATGTAAATCTCTTCATTCAGACACACTCCAAAATGGTGAGATTTTTCTAATGCCTTGGTAGTGACTCACAAAATGGGAGAAGCAAGATCATCACAGGAACATATGAGCTGAAATGCTAGAATAAGCCAGGTTCCATGTAGTCTAGGATTTAGTGGCCCTAAAGTGGCCCCTAAAATAACTTTAGGTCAGGAGATGCCTTTAGGTCAGGTGGACTCATCTAATGTTACTGGAATTACCTCCCATCAGTCCTAGCCATCATAGCCAATGGTGAGAACGTCAATCTAGAAAAATCAGGAGATCTGCAGATGGGCCATGACAGTGTATGTCTCCATCTAATCCCTCCATAGGAAATGGCACATCATAGGCACACTCTCCGTGTATTTCATTTTGCAATTTGATCCAACATCATGAAACTAGGTATGTTTATGTTACAATGCAAATGGAATTCATTTCTTCCCCTGTCTTTTGTGGATGGCATGTTGTGATGCTCACTTTTCAAAGGTCTTGCAGGGTTTGCTCCTCCATAGCCATTACAGCTCATCAAACTCTCACTGCTCTGGGAAAAATTGTCTTGACTCTGCTGTTGCTTGATGTTCCAGTGATAAGGCCTAATCTGGTGTTGTTTGTACTTCTCAGTCACCTGTATTTGCTTAAGAGGCCCAACAAGGCAAACACTCCTGATGCCTTGTTTATGTAGCGGCTTTCACTGGAGCTTATTAAACTCAGAGTTACTTCATATAAGCTGTCGATCGGGCCTTTCTCCCAACGCAAGTGTTGACAGTAAGTAACAGACACTTTGCCCCCAAGGTACCATGTTTATATACTGGTGCAAAAGCCTGGTGGATTTGAGCCCTGTAAAACTATCACAGATAACAGAGCTGTTATCAGATAAGTGACTATAATAAATGACTACAATTAGTGTTCTGCTGATGAGACTACTTGGTGGTCTTTCCACTCTGTTTTGGACATATCCCAGGCCTAACAAAAAAAGGAATAAAAAAGGAGGGGATTTGGAGGGAGGTTAAAACAAAAACATCTGATTTTTAAACAAGAGAATATTTTACAGTAATGAGTAGAACCTGCAGCAAATGATTGCAGTACAAAGCGAAGCACTGCTGTTAAGCACGTTAGTTGCTCGATTCCATCTTCACCACCACTTCTCCACTGCTAACCATCAGTCTGTGCTCTGTGGCCATTAAGCAATCTCAGTCTTCATTTGGATGTTTTGGAAATTCCCTCTCCCTTGCTATTCTCTTTATATAAGAATTTATTGTACAGTCAACCCACAGCATTTGTAGGTTTAACTTTTATGGATTTGATTATTTCTGGATTTGATTAATAAGTTCTCTCTAGGAAGCTCTAGGTCCTCTAGCACAACTCTATGATCAACTTCCACCAGACGCTGAGCATGGCATTGTGTTGGAGGGCCTAGAGATCCCTACATAGAACAGTTCTCTAGGCATTTGTAGGTCCTCCAATGTGATTCTGTGGTAATCTTCTGGCAGAAAGCTTACCCAGATATTGTTGACAGGCTCGAGAATTATTGATATCCTAGTGCAGGAATGGGTTAGCTTCTAGTTCATGAGATTAAATCTCTGGTACTAAAGATATTCATTTAGAGCTAGAAACTCATTTTCATCGAGGGCCATATCAGCCTTGTGACTGCCTTCAAAGGCTTGTTGAATCCATGGACAGAGAATCCATGGATACAGAGGGCCAACTGTTTTGTTTGTTTTTGTTTTTGTTTTTGGGGGTTTTTTTGTTTTTTTGCATAGTGGTCATTGCTCTTTAATTTTTACTCAGTTTGGGTCCACAGATGTTATTCAATGAGAATTCCCATAAATTTTTATTATCTGCCATCTGGACTGGGGATAATGGTAATTTCAACTCAACAGTTCTTGTGGCTCTGAGGTTGGGAAAAGATTAAAAGACATTTCAAAGTCAGACATCATATCCACAAGCCTTATATCTAAATTCAAACCCCACAATCCTGAGAAAACAAAACTGCAGCCTTCCACATGTTACCATATCACAGCTCCCATCAGATCTAGTCATTATATCTAATGGTGATGAATACAGGTGTTGTAGTCCAATATCTGGAGGGCCACATAAAATGACATCATGGGTAAGATTAGGCCCAAGTGCCTTGAGTTTGACACATGTGATTTAGAACATTATGATGACTACTAGAAATAAATGGAGCTTACTGTCCAATGCATACAGAACTAGCCAAAGCATCCTTCATTTCTGGATAACTTTGGCAGGACAGGGGAGATTTTGTTGTTACTGGTGTTAAATAAATGTGGGACAGAAATCCTTGACAATCTACTGCACATCACCCAGACATGTTCTAGCTGATCTTGATCTACCTCCTATCCATCTCTGGTCTATAGCACTAAAAGATTATTTGTACATTGTAAATATACAGTGTCCAGGTAAATAGAATTACAGCAAACACCTTTTCAGAGTTACTGAGTGTACACTAATGGCAATGTAATGCATTTATTGTACTTACTAGGTAAACGTACTTCCTAGTGCATTAGGTATACAAAAAGTGGTGTCACACCTTTGCCCACACAACCTATAACTCTGTGTTTTATTTTAAATTTCCCAAAATATAATAGCATATATAGAGCTAAAATATTAAATCCTATTTTTGTTAGTTCCATGCAAAAGTTTTCAGTGAGATTTTTGTATTATTATTCCTTTTGATGTGTCCATTGCTAGCCTCAGTTAACAGTTGTGGGTATTTTTCAAGTTCAAGTATTTGATCACAATCACATTACTTCACAGGTTTTGTAGTCTTTATATATATATATATATATTATCCCACCTTTCTTTCTATCAATTCATAGGCTGGATCAACACTGCCATATAATCTAGTATCTGATCTCAGATTATCTCATTTGAACTGGATTACACCGTCATATAATCCAGTTCAAATCTGTGATCAAAAACTGGATTATATGGCAATGTAGATGTGGCTCTAGTTAAATCCTAAATAATCCTTATAAAGTCTGTATAGCCATGTTCCAGAAGCATTCTGGAACATGGAGAGAATGCTTCTGGAACATGGCATACAGCCCAGAAAACTCACAGGAACCCAGTGATTCCAGCCATGAAAGTCCTTACAAAAATAATAATCCTCCTAAATATGTGTGTATCTTGCTCATGATTGAAGTACATATATCTTGGTCTAACCAAGCAGATCTTCTGTCCCCTTTTAATGTCTTTTTAATGTTCTTATCTGAAACAGAGATGAAAAATGCCTTAAATTTGGGACTTTCTAGACATGCTCACAAAGGTCAGCTCCCATTTGGGACATCTGAAAAACGGAGTTCCCTTCCAGCCATCATCAAGTATTGTGACTGCTTCTCCTAGCTGGAGTTGAACCTCAAGCCGCTTTGGAAAGTTGCCCAGCAGTAAAAATAATTTACCTTGAATGGCCCATAGAGAGAATTGAACACACCTCAGTTTAGTGCTGTACCTGACGAGAACATCAATTCATTTCTTAAAGCTCTTTCCACTAAACATCATGCAGTATAATGTAATCACTGTTTCAAATGCATCCCTATTTACACCCAGCAGAGGCTCATTATGGCTTGAATGTGGGAATAATCACCTATACTTTAAGCACTTTGTTGAAAAGCTCTTTAAAAGACATTTACAACCCTGCACAATTTAGTCATTTATACAATGGCATATATCCCAATATGTTTCACACACACCTACATGGCTAATTTAGGAGTGCACTGAAAAGGGAGTTCTGATGCCTTCTCATAAACTTTTAAGGCAGTCATCATACCAAACCAGAGATTGGCATGCAGTAAAACTATACAGGCTATAACTTTATGTAGCTCATTCTTCATGTACAATATACCTAGACTTTGTTGATATATCAAGCTGGCATTATATAGCTCTGCAGATGTCTCCAGATCCCTCCTTCCCTCCCTGCTAAAAATGGTAATGTTTTGCTAGCAGGAAATCATCTCTTGTAAAAGTATGTTACCTACAGGGGCTTAGACTTTGACTTGATTTAATATTTCCTAATAATACTTCCAGGGGAAATTGCCCTGAATGAGAGGGCAGATCCCACGGGAGTTTTGATGCTTTGTGCGGAAGTAGGATTTATGGGTGTTCTTGGCATTCCAAGCACCAGAATTGCTCATAAACTCCAAAACGTTACACATAGGCATCAGTTTGTTTGCCTTTTCATGAGCTTAAAGGTGATTCGTTTGACCTTTGAAAAATATGATAAGGCTGCTGAAACCACTGCACTTTCCAGATTAATGGAAGGTTGTCAAACAGTGTGATCCTAACATCTGAGCTGTTTTTAAGTGTTGCATGTCAGACTTTCTATTTACAACCTGAACAGCCTAAAGACTTCCACATGGTCTATTATTTGACCATTAGTTAACACACACCTGGAAAATGAAGATTTCTCTATTTTATTTATTTGTTTATTACATTAAATCATTTAAAAACTATCAGTGACTAAAACTGTGTACTGCAAATGAAAAACAATAAAACAGCAGCATGAACATTAATCCAGCAATAAAACAATCAGCAGATGACCAGCACATCTCTGTAATCTATGGACTTTATCACACGAACCAGCTATTCCACTACAGCCATGGAACCATTTAATACATGCCATACTGAGCACCCTCAATATTGCATTTCTCTTCATTAGCACAATTGCATCAATTTGCCCATTCATAGTCATTTAATCATACCTCCATACCCTCACCTTCCTGCCCTACTGCCATGACTTAATTTTTTATTATTTTCATTTTTAATGCAATTGCAATTCCAGGACTAAATTTTTAAAAAGATCAAATATAAATAAAATGCAGGGGGGAAAGCCAGTTTAGGAATAGTGAGGAGAAGAGAAAGAAAATTCCTCCCCCTGAAATCATTTTACTAACACCATGTCAACATGGAAGTGGAAGGGACCCATTGCACAAAGGTAGGAGACAAAAATGTTGCTTAATTGAGATCTATCTAATAGGGCATTTAGCTGTAATTCTTAAAGCAATTCTTCCAGAACGATTCCACTGGAAATAGGATTTTGCAGGTTCCAGGAGACCCTCCACTGACTGAACTTAACTATTTCACACTGTAGCTGCTGTAGATGATTCATAGCCCACTGTTAACTTTCCAGTGATAACAAAGATTCATCCATACATTGAAAATTTGTAAACTCAAGATGTTTCTTCTCTTCAGAGCAGTATAAGAGTCCATCTGTGTTGTGATGTTCATACACTGGGCCTATAAAAGGCGAGCTCAGATAGAACATTGGTTTGTAGTCCAAGGAACAAACAATGCCTCAGCCTTCTTCCATTGCATTATTTACAAAGCCCACTGTCAAATAAAAGTGCATTGTGCTGGATACACTTTTGGTCTGATCCAACATGGTTCTTCTTACATTCTAGATAATTTCCCCTTAAGTAGTGGTTTGAGCATTAGTCTAGATCTCCAGGAGAGCAAGGTTTGAATTCCCACTATTCATGAAAGTTCACTATGTGACCTTGGAGGAGTCACACTCTCTCAGGCTCCATCTACATTGCCATATAAAATCCAGATTATCTGCTTTCAACTGGATTATTTGGCAGTGTAGAATAATATAATCCAGTTCAAAGCGGATAATATGGATTATCTGTTTGATAATCTGGATTATATGGCAGTGTAGATCCAACCTCAGCCACAGAGGAAGGGAATTGGAACAAACATAATCAAGAAAGCCATGTGATTTTCTTGTCAAGATTTATTAGGTTTGAAGTTTTACGAAGTCTTTAGTCTTCTCCAGGGGCGGCTCGTCCATTACGCAAAGTAAGCGGTCGCAGAACACTTTTTTGCCAGGGGCGCAGAGGCACCTCTGTAAATGTCCCTCGACTGCCACTTGAGGAGCGCCCCCTCAGCTCACAACAGCCCTAGCAGTCTGGGGGGAACCTCAGCTTTCTTGCCTCGCTGTCGGGCGATCCTCTTCCCAAAGGGACCGGGCCCTTGAGCCTCACCTAGCCCCTCTCGTTCCTGCTCCACCCGGCCACCGGGTGTGCAAGCAGAGCCGGCGCTCAATCGTTCTCCGTGTTCGATCCCTTCCCCATGACCGGCTCCCTTTCCCGATCCCCCGGCGCTCCACCCGCCTCCTCTCCTCTCCCCACTCCGCGGGTGGGCCAAGGGACGGAGCCGCCGCGCCTGGCCCGCTTCGGGTCAGGAGGGGTGTCTGAAGACCCCAGCGTGCGCACCAAAAGTCGCCTCTTCTCCTGACTTTCTCTTCAGCCATTGGGACCAAGAGAGAGAGAGAGAGAGAGAGCCCCTCCGGCTGGAGGTATCTCCCACCTCCGCTTCCTCCTTTGTTTTTGCGCCTACCTTCAGGAAAGGTGGGCATCTCCACCTCTCTCTCTCTCTCTCTCTCCGTCCCAATGGCTGAGGAGAAAGTCAGGAGAAGAGGTGACTTTTGGTGCACACGCCGGGGTCTTCAGGCACGCCTCCGGACCCAAAGCGGGCCAGGGAAGGGAGCAAGTGCGGCAAGTGTAGTTACTGGGATGTATAGTTCACCTACAATCAAAGAGCATTCTGAACTCCACCAATGATGGAATTGAACCAAATATGGCACACAGAACTCCCACGACGAACAGAAAATATATATCAATGATTGGTTTTGGGGGGGGGCACCAAAATACTGTTTGCTTACCGTTGAAAATTACCTAGGGCCGCCTCTGGTCTTCTCTGCCAAAAAGTGTGGGTGCCTCACAAAACTACAAATCTCAGGATTCTATAGGCTTGAGTCACGGCAGTTAAAGTGGTGTCAAGCTGCACTAATTCCACAGTGTTGATGCTTCCCATGAGGGGATGAAGTCTTCTGGCTAAAAATGGTTGTCTCCCCCCATGTGCTAAAGCAAATGTAATCCATATGAGCAATGAAAGTCAGTTCTGATATATGTAACGGTTCCTTGCAGGTGCCTGTTTTACAACTATATGATTTCACAAAATGTCATATGGTTGCCAAGAAAGTCCACCAAACAAACAAACAAACAAACCATCCCAACCACCTGTAAACTGCATTTCAAGAAGTAGGAGATTGCAAGATTTAACCCTGTATTTGGGCAGTTTATCCTTTCATCTGAACGGAGCTATTAAATGTTTAACCACAAGGGGGTTGTTTGGGTTGCGCACATAAAAACCCAAAGACCGGAATTTAAAAATGTCACTCCCTGGGGTCAGTTTGACTAACTGAGGTCTCCGCTCTCCACTCTCCTTCTTCAACTAGAAATTAAATACTAAAGTTCCGCATTATTTTAAACCCTGTTGTGTTTGACTTTAGTGAGAATCACCATCTTGATTTAATCTGCAGTGACAAATGGCAGATTAATGGCCATTTTGCCACAGCTTTGTGCTTCCCCTTTGCGTTTCTTCCTGTTCTGTAACAAGGGGTGAGATTGACCTACCATCAGTGATGAGTGTCCTCCTGGTTGCCATACAGCTGATAAATGGGATCAAGAACGTGGCCCTATTTTTTCTCCTTCTCGCTTTATTCTTTTTACGTACCTGGAAAGAAAATGTGTTCAGTGAATCAAATACCAACAATCCCCTCAAACTTGTTAGAATCTCCAAATCCGTAAGCGGATTCTGTTGCAATTTCCTAAGGTCTTTGTCTACATAGACTGAAAAAGTGTACTCTTTTTATAGAGGTTCTGATCCTAGAATCATAGAGTTGAAAGAGACCACAAAGGCCCTCCAGTCCAACCCCCTGCCATGCAGGAACACAGCATTAATCCCAACAAACTATTTCCCCAGTGATTTATTTGCAGTACATTTCTTTGAGTTTTAAACCATTTTTTAAAATTTTGTCTTGAGGTTTTACAGCAAATCTGGACTTTGAGGTATGCAGCTGGTCCTCCAAGTAGAATTGTTTCACTGTGTACTTGGGGGGGGGGGAGCTAGTGGTGGGCAGAAGCAATAGATGGGAGGAGAGGATTCCCACCAGAAAGTAGATACATGCATGTGGATAATTGCATACCATTATATCAAGACATTGGCCACGAACACTTCTCCACTTAACAGAAAATACATTTCTTCACATGCATGATGACTACCCCCCCACAAAATAAAGCAGAGGTCACAGCCATGTGACCAAAATTAATATGGAGGATTGGAAAAGTGGAGCATCTCCTAACAGTGAGGTGAGTTCCCTGGGCAAAATTTGTGGCCAGTTATGGTGATCTCACTATGATGTGTGTATTTTTTTTTTAGAATTTTTTTTTAATTTTTTTAATCATTACACTATGATGTGTGTAATGTGCGTGGCATGAACAGGGTCAATGCAGAATGGAAAAATGTGGTGCCAAAAACACTTTTGTTACTGCAAACAAGCCTTTAGATATATATTTTTTGTTTTGTTATTAACCTCCATGGTATGCAAAGGTGAAAATGAAATTAATACGAGAAAGGGATGATAATATAAATAAAAGTGTCCTTGACTGGGGTGGGGGGGAGAGCATTTGCCCTTATTCAATTCAGACCCAAAGATGTGGGAAACTTGAGGCCCTTCCAGACAGGGTCCAAAATGGAACCCTGTTGGACTTTTACCTGAGGGGTCCAAACAGCACCTTTGGTTAAAGAATTAATTCATGACAAAGCAGGAAAAACTTGCTTTGTCCCAAATTATTTGGATACCCCATTAGACACAGGCCTTCCTGAAAGGCCCGGGTCTAATGAAATATGGGTCCTATGGGGACTGACCCATGGGTAGTCCTGGGACTACCAAGGGATTAGTCTCCAAAGCTAAATTCGCTTCTTTAGGCCCAATACGCCTGGAGTAACAAAGAGGGCACCCACCCCCTCCCCAACACCCAACCCCAAAAAAGCCCTTAAAATAAGATTATATGAGTCTACACTGCAAGATAATCTGGGATAAGTAAATAATAGATAATCTGGGATATAGGGCAGATTTTGGGATATAGGGCAGTGTAGATCCATCCCTAGGCCTCTTCTACACTGTCATATAAAATCCAGGTTATCAAGCTTTGAACTGGATGATATGGCAGTATAGTCTCATTTAATCCAATTCAACGCAGATAATGTGGATTATTTGCTTTGATAAACTGGATGACATGGTAGTGTAGAAGGGGTCTTAGCCAGAATAACTCAGTGATGAGAATGTTGCACAGTATTTGCACACTATTTCTACATTCCAGTTTTTACAGGAAATCATCCTGAGTAGAAATGAGCATTTGTTCTTTGAATTACCATTTTTGTAAGGTAAGGGGAGAACATATATTTTTTGTGCATTCCCCCACGGTCAGGCGGATTGCGGAGGGGGTGAGATACAATTTCTGATTTTCCCAATGTCAGAACTGATCCCACTAGTCATTTTTTGTTATTGTTGAAGTGGAAATCATTAACACGGTTTTACTTAAGATGATAGCAATATTTTTTTAAAAAATCACATAAATTACTGTGCAATTGAAGAAATATGCAATCATAACTCCCCAAAAGTTAGGGTTAACTTATTCCCAAGTAACAAGCTAAAGTTTGTAAAATACAGTGCAAATGGATTTTATGTAAGAATGTGTGTCAAATTTGGCAAAGACTATCAGAAGCAGCTAGTTACGTTGCATGAGTCTGTGTCTTTCCTAAAACAGAAGTAGGCTGACCACAACAGGATTGAACCTAAACTTCATTCAGGTTTTCCACTTTGAAACACTCAAAAAAGAGAAGGGAGGAGAAAGGAAGAACTTGAGTGACTAATAAGTCCATCTTCTGATCTTTAGGTATGTTTTATGATGGAGTTTTCCATGGAGATCAACTGTCAAGAGTGTTCATGGTCCTGAAATTATTACAGCCTGATACAATTGTCATGGCTCCATCTAAGAGAATTCTTTGCTTTGTAATTTGGGGAGAGTCTTAAGGAAATTATAGAACTCCAGTTTAACGCAGTCCTACTCAAAGTGGGGCTGAGCTGCTGAACTTGCTGGCTGAAAGGTTGGCAGTTTGAATCCGGGGAGCAGGGTGAGCTCCCCCTGTTAGGCCCAGCTTCTGACAACCTAGCAATTTGAAAATGTGCAAATGTGAGTAGATCAATAGGTACCACTTCTGCAGGAAGGTAATGGCATTCCATGTAGTAATGTCAGTTACATAACCCTGTAGGTGTCTATGGACAACGCTGGCTCTTCAGTTTAGAAATGGAAATGAGCACCAATGCCCAGAGTCGGCCATGACTAGACTTAATGTCAGGGGAAACCTTTACTTTTTTTACTCAGTGTTGAACTGGGGACATATAAATTATCAGGAAGCATGGACAGTTTCCAGGCAGGAAACACATATCCAATAGGTACAAATATGGTACTGGCCCCTGGCAGTTTATGGGGGTGGATTGCTGTCCCACTACATAAAATAACATATGAAGCACCAGTTTAATGGATTATACTAAGTGTTTCACTAAACTACAAGTCCCACTATTTCACAGAATGGAGCCATGATGGCTAAGTGCTATCAAGCAGCTGTACATGTTGTTGCACAGTTTACTTATAGCAACATGGATGTTTCGATCAGAACATCAGAGGCATGCATGCATAAAATGGATCTCTGATTTCTCACGGGTTGTTGCTCCTGGTAACAGCAGATCCAACTTTTTAAAGAACCCAATTCTTTGTACAGGGAAAAGCCACCACCATCTCACAGTGTTTCCCCATTCAATCATCTCCCTCCTCCCTCCTCCTTGCCTCCCCTTGCCCTACTGCTGCACTCTGGATTGATGGTTTCCATATTTTTTCCACAATGACTCCCAAATGTTTTTCCTGATCAGCATGCTCACTGGCTGTTCCATTTAACACATCATACTGAGATCAATTTTGTAGCAGACAAATTATTTTAAATTTGCCTAACACTGGAGCAGAATTTACCATCTGTGGAGCCACTCATCTTGTGGAGGCAGATCTTTCTGAATTGGGTTATTTAACCCTGCTCTCTTGGCTCTGGGTTTAATTTGAGGGTTGGGCTGCAGATGGTAGGCCTTTGTTTCAGAGACTTTCCTTTCCTGAATAGATTTACCAGATGCTAGGAGCTGACACCTCTGGCCATTGTTCATTTGTATACTCATCATTTTAATTACATGCAAATTGAATGTTGCCCACAGACCAAGCTGACATTAAAACAAAACAAAACAAACACCTGGAAGGTTAAATCCATTGAAAATTCAGCCAAGTGATGACTACAATGAAAGGAACTGAAAATTCACCAAATATCAAGACACTTAATGGCTTGCACCCTGTGCATTGAGGGTATCCTTCTAAAATGTTGGCAGAAATTGGGGGAGTTACTCTTTTGGACTTCACCTCCCAAAAGCCTTAATCTAGCATAATCAATGGATATATTGGTAGGTGATTCTGGGAGTTTAGAACCAAAAGTAACTTTTCCAAGTTCTATGGATGCATTGGCCAGAATACATATTCTGGAGTTACATTCAGGTAACAGTTGGTGTTCACAATCCCTACATAGTCCCTATTTTAGGAGACACATAGATACCATGAAAGTCCCCAGTCTCCACTTATGAGGCAGCAGCTGCCACTATCAACAGGAGTCCTCTCTCCCATTGTTTGCTAAACAGCTGGCTGCTTTCCAATCTTAGCCATGTCAATCCAGTTTTCATTCCTTCACTGAATTTCTTAGTGCAAGGTAAAGGTTTTCCTCTGACATTAAGTCCAGTCATGTCCAACTCTGGGGGTTGGTGCTCATCTCCATTTTTAAGCCGAAGAGCCGACGTTGTCCGTAGACACCTCCAAGTTCATGTGGCCAGCATAACTGCATGGAGCACCGTTACCTTCCCACTGGAGCAGTACCTATCAATCTACTCAGATGTTTTCGAACTGCTAGGTTGGCAGAAGCTGGGGCTGACAGTGGGAACTCACGTAGCTCCCAGATTCAAACCTGCAACCTTTCAGTCAACAAGTTTAGCAGCTCAGCAGTTTAACCCACTGTGTCATCGGGGGCTCCAAACTCCCAGTAAACATAGAAATACAAGAAGGAGTCAACAGCCTAGAAGAGTTTCAATTCATTACTGCTGATCCCTTCAAGGAAGGATATGGGGTTTCAATTCATTACTGCTGTGCTATGAAATTTATTAAAATATATATCAATTCCCTAGAGCCCGCCAGTGGTATTCTCTGAAAAGTATTTGAACACTTTATTATTGTATCAAAACAAAAGTTTGGACTTTCCATAATTCTCTGGCTTTATGAAGCTGTTCAATTGAGCTGTCCTAAGTCCCTCTTCTTAGGTTGAGATAGGATGAGATATAAAAGCCCAAGATTATTATTATTATTATTATTATTATTATTATTATTATTATTATTATTATTATTATGCTTCCCCTAGTAGTTTTGTTCTATCAATGAATGCTATCCTGTCTTTGGTCTGGATTATATAATATCTCATCCCTCTTTAGCCAAGAGCCCTCTAGATGGGCCAGACCACAAACTCCATAATCTATAGTCAGCACTGCAGACTTTGCTGGTAGGACTATGGGAACTATGAAAGTGTCATAACACTTTCAAATAGTGCCCTGTTGGTGAAACAACAATATCCGATGGATTTCCTTCTTTTCAAGGCAAGACATGAGCATTACTAGAACCATTTCTAGCTGGAAGGTGTGTATTTTGATAAATGTTCAGACAGCATAAACTGCACCCTAAAAGTAAACAGAGATCAATTAGATAACCTACCTTTAGCTATGTTACACAATTATAATAAAGCTCCCTTATCCCAGTTGAGATGATCTGGTCTTCTCTTTTTCCTGTCCTCCTGGGCAGGTGCTTAGACTTGTTTCCCTCTCCTCCTCAGAAATTGCACATGTTAGTCAAATAAGCTGGTGGATCTAAAGCCACTGGTTGGCTTACCATCTACTCTGTTTCTGTGCTGTAGAGGGAAGCTACAAGAGCTAACCAGGAACCTGGGAAAATGATGCGCAAACTCTCAGCCCTGGGGTTGGAATAGCAACTCCAAGCTGTACATAGTGTGGGACTTTGCTGAGGGGATCCCATTCTTCTTGCATCTCCTTTAGCATCTTTTTTCGGTAGATCTGAATCATAACAGATTCCCTACTTAGACATAAGCAGCAGCAAACAACATGTCCTTCAGATGTTTTGGAATTCTTGTTGTGCTCCTTCAAGTAGCCTGTCATCTTATGGCAACCTCATGAATTTCATAGGATCTTCTAAGGGACCTTCCACACAGCCCTATATCCCAGATTATCAAAGCAGAAAATCCCACAATATCTGCTTTGAACTGGGTTATCAGAGTCCATATTGCCATTGATTCCAGTTCAAGGCAGATATTATGGGATTTTCTGCCTTGATATTCTGGGATATAGTGCTATGTGGAAGGGTTCTTTGACAAGGGACCCTTTTACACTGAGAAAAATTGTGGGGCTGATCAGCATCTGGTCAGGGACTCCCTTAGCTGCCCATCTATGCTGAACCTAGTTCAGCCTCATTGTTTTGTTTTTTGCCATGACTTTAGCTGTAGCAGTAGTAGCAAATATCCTCATCTTGGCCACCATTTACTTTTTTCCACAGTGTCCAAGACTAATTGTCACTTTGTGTAGGGTTCCCAGATCTCAGGGCCTAGACCCACTTCTCTGGACCTCAAGAAAAAGGAGAGGAATCTGAGGACAAGAACACTGCCTTAAAAAGCATGTGCACATATATTTTCCTCATTTGTTGGATTTGGTGATTTTTATTACAATGACATATTTCATGCATACTATCACTCCTAATAATATCGCAAGGGGTCATGTCTTAATATTGGGCTTTGGCTCTGTAATCTCAAGACCAGGGAGAGCCATGAGTTGTCAAACCTAATGGAGCACCTGTTTTGCTGCTTCTTGAAACTTTTCATAAAAATTACCCATGGCATTAAAAAATAAAAGTGCACATGGAATAGGTCTACCACAGAAGGTTTGCATGTCTTTCCATCAGACTTAAACATTGTAAGAACTATCAAGCAGAACATTATTTACTGGCAAAATATGGAGGCCCATCAGGAACTCACTAAAACTAATCATCTTTGTTGCTCTACAACAGTGGTTCTTAACATGTGGTCCACAGACCACCAATGGGCCACAAGGACAAAATCTGGCCCACTAGCCTCCTTCTTCTGTATTTATTTATTTGTTTTGTTTTGTTTATTCTGCTCCTTTCATGCCACCTGCCTCTCCTTCCCTTTTGCTGACCATGGCATATGCTCTGTATCAGAAACTAGAGAGGATGTGGTCTATTCAATGCAATTTTCTGAAACAGCACTCCAAACCAAATCTAAAGTTGACCAAAAACTGATTCATAACCTCTTTGGTACTAATGTTGGAAAGTGATACCTGGTCAAAGTGATCCCTGGTCAAGTGGACCCTGCTCAAAGTGGGCCCTGGTCAAGTGGTCCCTGGTAAAAGTGATTCCTGGTCAATTGATCCCTGATCAAAAAAAGGTTGGGAAGAACTGCTCTACAAGGAGGGGGGAGGGGAGGGGGGGGGTAGGGGAGGAGGGGAGGGAGGGGAGAGGTGGAGGGGAGGGGAGGGGAGGGGCGGGGAGGGGGTAGGGGAATGTGACAGGGGGGGGGGGGGAGGGGAGGGGAGAGAAACTTGTCAAGTATCAAGAAAGTCCAGGAGGATCTAATAAGGTAGTAGATTCATTGTAAGTTTTCATCTGAGCTTTAAGTAATCAATCCAAGATGCAAAACCTTATTCCTCAAAATAAGCTCAGCGCTTTAGGTTGTTCACTTAAATTTCAGACTAAAACCTAATGCAAAAGCATTGCTGCACTGACATGGGTGCCACCAGCCACCAAGGGGCAAGCTCAATGATGCCACCCCCCTTGGTGAATCTAAATTGATGGCTCTAAATTGTGCTCATCTCCTTGGCAGAGGAAAAGGATACACCAAGAAGGATATTGCAAAATGTGTTGAGGGTTAAACTCTTAACTGATGTGATTGCTTCCTGGCTTACAAAAAAAGTCACCTCAAAACTACATAATGTGGATGGACTCATATCATATGGACTGAGAAGATTGTATTACGTATCTTTGTGGTCACAGCAATCAAAGTAACTCTGTAGTCTGGGTTTCAAATACTGAATATGTAGGCGCAAAAAACCCAACCACCATGGGGCTGTGGGGGATTTGCCAGAGTCTCAGTTGTGGGGAATGAAATGCTGCAATCCAGCAATAACAGCCACATTTTAAAATAAATCTTCATGGAAATGAACACGAGGCGCACTATTAAAATTGCCAAGTGAATATTTCAGGAAAGTTCTGAAAAGAAAAATAGCCATTTAACATTTCTTTCCTGCTCTATGAGACTAAGCTCGGTGGGTTGGTTTGCTTTTGCTGTTCTGATTACTATACCACACTGGTTTCTGTTAAGAAATGAATCAGCAAAGGAATCTTTTCCTGCTGTGCTCTGTTAGATTGCCTTGTACATAACTCAGCACAATGATATGAACAAACACAGGGGGTGGGGGAAATCTGTTATGAAATCAATTGAGCAAAATCCATTTTCCAGGGCAATATTCTGTGTCTATAAGTCTCTTTCCTTCTCCCTGTTCTCTTTCCATTTTGAAGTACTGTCTCTTGTGCACAGACTGCTACTGAGCCTTCTGTGAAAACTGTCAAATAATATTTGTTTTAAAAGATTGGTGGCTTTGATGCATGGTCTTTTGGTCCTTCAGTCTTCAGACCTGAGTCCTGCAAGGGATGATGCATAGACATCAGGAGTCAACAGTAGTCAACAGCATCCTAGGTTACTTCCAAAACTCCCAATTTTGCTACTGCAATAATTATAACAATTTTCTTGACTTATGCTCTCTGCTCTACAAGGGGCTGGTGTGTTCCAGCCAGAACAGGAAGCACATTTGAATAACGAATGGCTTTCCTGTTTGAAAGGAAGCCATTGCTCCTTCATCCCACCATGCTTTGCTATTGTAAATGAAAATCAAATTGCACCAGTCACAATCTAATTTAAGGGCAAGGAGCTGGTGGCCATCCACATATTTGGGGCAACTCCTTTTAGTTTCTCCCAAAATGACCAATGTCATGTGATCTTAGGTGTTATTGTTCAAAATCTATTAAAGAAATAAGACCTCGACCTTTAATCTAACCCAATTAAAACTGCAGTCATATTTCTTTCCTTCTTTATTGCATTTATATTCTACCATTCCACCAAAAATAGCATTTAAGATGGTCAATTCAGAATCCATATGAAAGTGATGTTGTCCTTCCACAATTAGGGTTTGACTTTCACTGATTTGAGTAAAATGTTCTCTTTTAGGAATGCCAAGGTTTTCCAGTGTGACTCTATGGTCAACTTTCTATAGACGTTGACCATTCAGTCATTCTGGAGGATCTAAAGATTTCCAGAAAGGATCCCTCTAGGAACCTATAGATCCTCCAGTCCAGTTCTATGGTCTGATGCCAGCAGACCTTGATCACGGTGTCATACTGGATTCCTAAATATATGTTCCCTCAGATAAAAATATTTATTTATTTATTTATCATGTCAGAAGCGAGTTGAGAATACAGTTAAAATGCATTTAAAAACACAAACAAAAGTTTTAAAAACTTGGCATTATGCTAAATGTCCTTTGACCAGAAGCTGTCCACTTGGAATTTAATACGTCCCACCACGGAATTTAAGATCATCTGAGGGGGCCCTGCTCTCAACCCCACCGCTTTCCTAAGTGAGGCTGGTGGGGACAAGGAGCAGGGCCTTCTCAGTGGTGGCCCCTCACCTGTGGAACTCACTCCCAGTGGATATCAGGGCGTCGACATCACTCCTGTCTTTCAGGAGAAGGGTAAAGACGTGGTTGTGGGACCACGCCTTCGGGCAATGTGCTAACTAGGTATGGACAACCAGACAAACAGGACCGGCAGGATGGATAAATGTGGAACGAAACTCTGAACTATGAGATAGCGAACATTGACCGGCAATAAGGAGTAATTGGTTTGTATCGGTTTGTATGACATTTTTATTGGTTTTATTGGTTTTAACGGGTATAGATGTAATGTATTGCTGTTGATTGTTAAATTGTGTTATTTGTTTATTGCTGTGGTATGTTACGGGCATCGAATTGTGCCTTGGATGTGTAAGCCGCCCTGAGTCCCCTTCGGGGTGAGAAGGGCGGGATAAAAGTAAACCAAATAAATAAATAAATAAATGGAGTGCCTCTGGTGTACTGTGAGAAGGTCCTCCATTGTGCACATGGCAGGACTCAGATTGCATTGTAGTAGGTGGTCTGTAGCTTGCTCTTCTCCACACTCACATGTTGTGGACTCCACTTTGTAGCCCCATTTCTTAAGGTTAGCTCTGAATCTCATAGTGCCAGAGCCCAGCCTGTTCAGCACCTTCCAGGTTGTCCAGTCTTCTCTGTGCCTAGGAGGGAGTTTCTCACCTGGTCTCAGCCACTGATTAAGGTGCTGGGTTTTAACCTGCCACTTTTGGATTCTCGCTTGCTGAGGTGTTCCTACAAGTATCTCTTTCAATCTTAGAAAGCTGTTTCTTGATTTAAGGTTTTGGCATGCTTGCTGATAACCGAACAGAGGATGGGCCAGAGATGTCACTGCCTTGGTCCTTTCATTATTGCTGCTATTTCCCGACGGATGTCAGGTGGTGCAATACCAGCTAAACAGTATAATTTCTTCAGTGGTGTGGGGCATAGTCATCCTGTGATAATATGGCATGTCTCGTTGACAGTCACATTCAACATTTTAACATGAAGCGATGTATTACACACTGGGCATGCATATTCAGCAGCAGAGTAGCAAAGCACAAGGGCAGATATCTTCACTGTATCTGGTTGTGATCTCCAGGTTGTGCCAGTCAGCTTTCATACAATATTATTTTTAGCACCCATTTTTTGCTTGATATTCAAGCAGTGCTTCTTATAAGTCAGAGCACATTCCAGAGTGACTCCCAGGTATTTTGGCGTGCTACGATGCTCCAGTGGGATTCCTTCCCAGGTAATCCTCAGAGCTCAAGATCCTTGTCTGTTCCTAAGATTAAAAGCACACATCTGCATTTTAGATGGATTAGGAATCAGCTGGCTTTCTCTATAATAGGCAGTAAGAGCACCTAAAACTTCGGAGACCTTCTGTTCTACCATCTCTAAGTTCCCTGCTTGGGTGGTGATGGCACAATCATCAGCTTAGATGAAACTCTCTGTCCCTTCTGGCACTGGCTGGTCATTTGTGTAAATGTTAAACATTGATGGATCAAGCATGCTCTCCTGATGCAGGCATTCTTCTGTTTTCACCATCTGCTTCTGCTGCATCCGCTGCAGTCATATGACATAAAATAATACAATACAGTAATCCCTCGCTACTCTGCAGTTTGCTTTTCGCGGACTTGCTGTTTTGCAATTTTTCAATAAATATTAATGTAAAATATTTATCATGGTATTTTTGTTGTTTTGCAGGTTTTTGCGGTACTTGGTAAAACAACAATCTCGTGCGCACCTACCCCTCTCCGCTCTTCCATTTCACGTTAGCATCAGACTGTCATGTGTGCATAGTAGGACTAAGGCCAAGCAACTTTACGATCACATGACAGAGAAAATGGAGGACCAAGATGGCGGTGAACAAGAAGCGGACTGGTTTGATTAATTTTAGAAGTGTTTGTCTGTAGGGAGAGGCTGCCTCTGCGGATAAAGCCAGAGCCAGGGATTACGTGAACAACACGTTCAAGGAAGGTTGTGTAGTGTATAAGTGTGTGGGGAGGGTTAATAAAGACTTAAAATAGTGTATAACTAATAAAATAATGTATAAATATGAAAAGAAATATAGCATCCCTATTTTGAGGATTTTCACTTTCCTGGAACGTAACACCCACAATAAGTGAGGGAACTCTGTACAGTGAATATATGGACATGATAGAGAGCATCCAAGTAAGACTGGTGTTTCTTTCTAACTTCCATCTTTCCAGCAGGACTTTGAGTCAGTGCTTGAATACTTGCATTTTGAACTGTAACTCCCATCTCGCAGGGGTTGTGTTAGCTGGAGGAGTTTGTTGCACTAAAGATTCAAAGATAACCTTTCCCATCTCTGCCTTGGATTTGTCAGATGCAGAGGCCTCAGAGTGCTCTGATGTTATCCATGGAATTGTTCCATAAAACTAATCAAATCGAAACATATCCAGTAAAAACATATTTTTTAAAATGCACATAGTGATAAAAATGCATCAGCAATATAAAAAAAATACCCACAGGATAAGTGCCTGGTATAATATATCTTATGAATCCACCCCACCATGTTACTCAAACTCCTGATTATACAGAGGTTTGGAGAGCCTCCAACTATTTGCTTAAAATGAGATCATTCTGTCTATATGAAATATGCACACCATCATGCTGTGATCATGACCCAGTGATGTTTCTAAAATAAATGCAGAAAAAGCCAAGAGAAATTTCTACATATTCATTCCTTGAATTCTTTAAATCCAGATACATTTTCATCCTTCCTTCCATTAAAAAAAACATAACATTAGCCACCACTAAAAAAAATACTAGTAGTCGCAGTAGTAACATTTTAAATAATCAAAATCTGGTAGAAATAGAGAGCTCACAAATATGATCCTAGGTTCCTTTCCCTGATGGATTTTCCAAGGCTTATGGAGGAAAAGACACAAAGTGAGATTCAAGATGGAAAATGCATTTCTCGGGAGGTCTTCCTCTCCCCCGCCCCGCCGGCCATCCGGAAGACAGGAAAGACCAGACTGTTCATAACACAGGAGAGAGACCTTCCCAAAGTCTTTGGGGGGAAATCAATCAAAGAAATTATTTTCCCACAGACTAGGGCATAGCAAATCTTAATAGCAGGGTTTTTCCCCCCTCCTGATTGAGGAATAAATCTTTGATTAATTTATAGCCTGGAGTGACTATATAACAGTCCCCAAAGTGTTTTCCAAATATTCTAGCTCAAAGTTAAGCTCCAGAAAGAAACATTTTGAAATAAAATAGTTGGCTCTCCTCAAGCTAATGAGGAGTTTGATGCTCTGAAGTTCTCTCTATATTTAAGTTGAGTAGAATTCAAATGGGGGGTGAATCAAATCAAGCTTTTTAAAGTCTTTCATGCTGAAGTCCCATTGAAATTAATGAGAACTGAATAAATTCAAAGAAGTCTGATTAAAATTAATAGCATTTAAGTAAATTATGACTGGTGAGCCCCATTAATTCAATGAGTTCAGTGGCAATAATTCAGTGGCAGTAGGACTGCTGCAGTCATAAATCCATTTGCTAGAGAAAGGGGGCACAATTGAACTCATTGGAATATACTTGGGAATAAACACACTTAAGGTCTTGTAATAACTAAATCTGGTTTGAAGCAACCATGTTTAAAAGACCAAAGCAGACTTCTGGACTACTATGTTTCATTATATGTATCACTACTGGTCTCAGTCTTATGTGTTACAGCTCATTTACAATAAAGGCTTTTATCACTGATCCAGGTTAGACAACACAGTATACCTACTTGAGGTGGCAGCATTTGAGGGAAGGCAAATTTCTACCACCACAGCCAGCAAGAACCCTGCTGCCATTCCTAAGAGACTTGCCTTTCAAAAACCCCTGCCATTATCCTCACTCATTTAAGAATTACTTACGTAGGGGATCCCTCGTTGTCCAAGTAAGATTGTCCTCCAAGTTCAGTGTACTGGCGGTGGGTACGCAAGTGACTGTGGAGCCCTATTCTTGACCTGCATGTTCTCCCGCAGTGAGGGCATCAGTTTCCAGGTGGAAGGCGGTCCTGGTCTGGGTTGGCTTGATGCACCTTCCTCTTGTCACATTTTTCTCTTTCGCCCTCCATTTGTGCCTCTTCAAATTCTACAGCACTGCTGGTCACAGCTGACCTCCAGCTAGAGCACTCAAGGGCCAGGGCTTCCCAGTTCTCGGTGTCAATGCCACAGTTTTTAAGGTTGGCTTTGAGCCCATCTTTAAATCTCTTTTCCTGTCCACCAACATTCGATTTTCCATTCTTAAGTTTGGAGTAGAGCAACTGCTTTGGGAGACTGTGGTTGGGCATTTGGACAACGTGGTCAGTCCAGTGGAGTTGATGGCAGAGGACCATCGCTTCAATGCTGGTGGTCTTTGCTTCTTCCAGCATGCTGACATTTGTTCACCTGTCTTCCCAAGATATTTGCAGGATTTTTCAGGGACAACACTGATGGAATCGTTCCAGGAGTTGCATGTGACATCTGTAGATAGTCCACATTTTGCAGGCATATAGCAGGGTTGGGAGGACAATGGCTTTATAAATAAGCACCTTGGTCTCCCTAAAGATGCCCCAGTATTCACTAACTATTGACATAGGTATTCACTACCTATGTCAAATGCCCTTTGCAGCCCACCTCTCTGGGCCCTCTAAGTGGGTGGAAGGAGGTCAAGGAAAAGTTGTAGAGAATGGCGGCACAATCCATGCAAGAAGTGATTAGTGGTACATTGCTATGTGTCTTCCTATGTCAAATGAAGAGACGCCTTGAACCATCGACACCCCAGTTCTATTAAAGATCATCCATTGATCACATGGGTATCTCATACTTCATCCCCAGACATCATTGCTATAAACCAGAAGTGGGCAACTGCACAAGTGTGGAAGACATTTTGTTTTCTGTGCCTATCCTGAGATGCTCAAAAGTAATATGATGTCACTTCCAATTTTCACCAATACAAGGACAGTATTTATTTCTCTTTATCTGTGTATGTGTTTTTTTGTTTTGTTTTAGATTTAGGGGGCTTTCCAGGGTTAGGGGAAGAAAAACACTGCATTTTAAGACAGTTTTGACCTGTTTGGTGGCCAAAAAAATTGCCCAAATATTGTCCACAATTGGATTTTTTTAACAATTAAGAGGTCTTCTGGATCACACTTTGTCCACCCCTGCTATAAACTGTGGAATTTATTTACATTATCCTTTAAAACATCTAAGAAGTCAGGCTGAAAGAAAGTTTGAATCCCTACTCAGCCACAGGAACTCAGCCCTAGATGAAACTAAAGGTAAAACTTCTATAAACAAATCTTTCTAAGAAAACACTATGATAGTTTCACCTTAAGGTCCTCATAAGTCAATGGTGTACAACAACAAAAGCTGAGGGAGCTACTTCCTTTGGGCCCTTCAGTAGAACTGCTTGACCACATAACAGGCTCTTCAACAAGTTTAAAAGAAGCACTTTAAAGTCTCCTTTGGAGGAGACTAAAGGCCATAACTTTGCTTGGATCATATTCAATGGGCTTAGGCTGGAGGAAATACATGTTACTTAAAGCTATGATACCTATCTATCTGAAAGTTATCTGCTTTGAGCTCAGTGGGACTTTTTCTGAATAGACATGTGCAGAGCTGTGCTGTAGGATGTAGGAGCTAGGGATGTAAATCTTCACATTTTTCATCCTCACATGGGGCAAATGTTTTCTGTAGTTTTCCCCCACTGCAGGAGGAAATAAGGATTCTAAGCAGTTCTTGGGGGGTTTTCATATCTTGGAAAGCCTTTCAATATTTTTTGCTCAGTAACTCACATAGGCTGGCATTCTTTTGGTAAATTATGATTATAGCACCACAACTCACTTTTTGGTCTTTGCAGATATCAGAATTGTTTACCAACTACACAATGACCAAAAATCATGCTTTCTTGAACTCAGTGAAGTCTTATAGAAATGGTGGTATCAGCAGGAAACAGCCCTCTGATTAGAAAAAATTGGCCTTTTAATACTTTTTTTTACTTTTTTTTACTATTTTCCCCATTTTTCCCCTATTCTTTTCTTATATTTCCTATTTTTAATCCCTTATTCCAACCTTTTGCGTTTTATTCCCTTACAGTCCTTCCATCCCCACTCCCATTAGTAATGAAACTTTCGTACCCCTTTTAGCACAGTTAGTCTCCTTCCCTTTTTTCCCTTTTACCAATACAACTTCCCTACCCTTTGTCACCTCATTCTACCCCACTTTCTCCTTTTTTTTTCACGCCTTTTTTCCTCTTATCCCCTCTCCCCTTCTTTCCCTTGAAAAAATTTAATAAAAAATATGTTTTTTAAAAAAGAAAGAAAAAATGGGCAATAAAAATCCAAACATTCCCTTTTACTTTGAATATGGAAATGCTAGATAGTAGGCATGGATAGAGTCGCTCGGATAACTCATAGCTCATAATAATTTCATTAAAATTACCTTTTCAAAGTGATATCGAAGCTTTTTTAAAAAAACAGAAGTCCCTTTGCCCTTCCAACGCTTTTTCTGCCATTTTTGTTACGACTCAGGAAGTGAGTTGGAAATTATTCAGCTTTTCCGCACTTCTGGTCCCTGGCTGTGGCTCAAGCCAGAGAAGCCAGTTTTAAAGCCAGAGAAGCCAGTTTTAAACCGGAGCAGGAAGAAATTTCCTGTGAAAATCGGAATTGACGTTAGAATCAAACCACCAGCACCCCCTACATCCAAAATGAGTTTTGAACCTTTTTGTGTGTGTGTGTGTGTGGATCATCCAACCCTACTAGATAGATTTAAAATCAGCTGCTTAAACATAAAGCACAACAATAAGATCAATATTTGCCCTTCAGCTGAAGTAATCAAAGATTTATTAAAGAGTTTTTCCAGCAACAAAATGGGAAAGGGTTGAGGGCTTTTTAATGTGTGTGGGATGGAAATTTATGTCGAAAAATAGACCTTGAAGTTTATAACTGAAATGACAGAGGTATAGTGAGATAACATAAAGGAACTCTAAATATTGTTTGGAGAATGGAAATAGTTAAAATAGGCATTCTGGGAAATGTAGTCCAAAGACCTAACTCCATGCTAGATCATGAGTTCAGTACAAAGGCAATTACTATTTCAGACAAGGAATAGTCATTCTGTGAAATGCACTGCCACGGCATATGTCACTAGCTTCTCAAAATAATTAAACGTAACCATGAAGGATACCAAAAACTGGAAAAGTAAGTCACTTTTGCCATCTTCCAGCATGAGACTGCTTCATAATATTGTATGTACTGGTTTTACATTTGGGAAGTAAAGTACAATTGGACTTCCATATTTGTAGATTTAATTTCTGTATATTTGATTGTTTGTAGATTTTATTAAAATGTTCCCTCTAGGAATCGCTAGGTCAGGGGTCCTCAAACTTTTTAAACAGAAGGCCAGTTCACAGTCCCCCAAACTGTTGGAGGGCCAGATTATCATTTGAAAAAAAACATGAATTCCTATGCACACTGCACATATCTTATTTGTAGTGCAACCCCCCCCCCCCTTAAAAACAATACAATAATTAAAATGATTTTTAACAAATGTAAACTTATTAGTATTTCAGTGGGAAGTGTGGGCCTGCTTTTGGCTGAGATTAGATTGTTGTTGTTATTGTGTGCTTTCAAGTCGTTGCAGACTTAGATTGATCCTGAGCGAGGGCCAGGTAAATGATCTTGGAGGGCCATATCCGGCCCCCCGGGCCTTAGTTTGAGGACCCCTGCTCTAGGTCCTTGTGGTGGGTCTATGGTCAACTGTCGTGGGAGGGCCTAGAGCAGGCATCCTCAAACTGTGGCCCTCCAGCTGTTTGGGCCTCCAACTCCCAGAAGCCCTAACGAGCTTGTTCAATTGTCAGGCATTCTGGGAGTTGAAGGTCCAAACAGTTGGAGGGCCGCAGTTTAAGGATGCCTGATCTAGAGATTGTGACGTGTACTCTGAGCATGTGCAAATACTCTGCCCTTAAAACCAAGAGGAATATGCAAAGGACTGCAGCCTTACTCAGGGACCTCCACACTTTGTAAGGCGAGAGGAGGGCTCAACTTTGGCAGGCACATTTTTATTCATTTTCCTACTTCCTGGAGTGGAGAGGGAATTACTTTCCACATCCATTATCATAGAAACATCTGTGGAGATTTCTTAGGAGTCTAACGTATGCTTAGAAATCCCCATCTGTTCAGAGTAGCTTATTCTCAAGTTTAGTACAAATAACAGGCTGGCTTTATTATTCCTAGGAGGACAACAATCTCAATATTTCTTCGTGCTTGATTATTTAGTACACCTTTGGCTGATAATTCCTTGACTACATAGGAGTTTTGTGGTTCACTTTTGAGGGAGCATTTTGGAAGGGCTTATTATTTCATTGGACTATGAACTAATATGATAAATATATACAAGAAGTTTCTTAGTAAACAAGATATGTTATTTTTAAAGAAGACAACTTTGTTTTTGTCTCTTGAGTACATATTTTAAACAAGAGGTTTTCAAAGGAGTGTATATCTTTTGGGCAAGTACAACTGCAAATTCAACTTCAAAGAAACAACCATCCTCTATGCTCTGGTTACATCCCAAATAAATTACTGCAATGCACTCTACTTGGGATTGCTTTTGAAGACTGTTCAGAAATTTCAACTAGTCCAACGGGCGGCAGCCAGATTGCTCACTGGAGCATCATACAGGGAGCATACTACCCCCGTTACGTCAACTCCACTGGCTGCCGGTCCATTTCCAAGCACAATTCAAAATGTTGGTCTTGGCCTATAAAGCCCTATATGACTCCGGCCCAGCTTACTTGTCCGAGCGTATCTCCCTCTATGTTCTGCCTCGTAGTCCAAGATCTGCCAGGGAGGCCCTGCTCTCGGTCCCACCTGCTTTGCAAATGCGGCTGGTGGGGACAAGTGACAGGGGTTTCTTGGTAGTGGCCTGTGGAATTCACTCCTCAGCGAAATTAGATTGGTGTCCTCCCTCCTTTCTTTCAGAAGAAAACTGTAGACATGGTTGTGGAACCAGCCTTTTGGCTAATGGATATAACGGCACCTGAACAGTGAATTGGACCAGACGGTTGTTATAATGGAAATACCTTTATGATTGGATAACTAATGTTTTGATGTACTGTATTGTATGATTTTATTTTGCTTTTATAATTGTAATTATTGCGGCATCAAATCGTTGCCATTGTTAGCTGCTCTGAGTCCCCCCGCAGGGTTGAGAAGAGTGGGATAAAATGCTGTAAATAAATAAATAAATCTGCTAACTAAATATATTTTTGTGGTGGCATGTCTTTATCCTTGGCGGTTTAAAGCCATGGGTCTTCAGTTTAACAGCTGAGTTACCTGTGTGCCATTACATGAATGCTTATGAATATCACTTGCTCAGAATTGACTTCTAACAAAGGCATGCTTTTCTTGACTAGTGGTTTTCAAAAGGTGGTCTCTGCATATTTGTGGAGATTCACATTTGCCAAAGAGATGCGACATCATTTTTACCTTTGAAGCGGAGCTCCTGCAATCCTGTTCCATCCTGTTAAATGGAGACTAATCCTTGCTCTTTACACGTAAGCTTCTGCTGGTTATGAACAGTGCTTCTGGCTCTCTGATATAGTTTTGTGGAATCACCCCAAGTGAGGGTTATTTTTTGAGCCTAACAGCTCCTGATTCCTATCAGCAGGAAACTTAGAATTGTGGTGGCACCCACACTCTCTACATCTGGGAAGGGTTTGTCCCTCTCAATTAGAAAATGGGAAGGAGAGAGTGGAATTGTGAGTTAAAAACCCTTTCTGTGACCTCATTACACTAGAGAATGAATCCACTTAAAATCTGGTTTCTGCCTCCTGCAGAGTTCTGGGGTTTGTAGTTTAGGGAGGAGCCTTAACAGCCTCACTAAACTACAAACCCCAGAATTCTGCAGGAAGCAGAACCCGGATTTAAAGTGGATTCATTCTCTAGTATGATGATGGTTTAGTGATGCCATATAATGAAACTGCATTATATAGTCAATGTTGACTAATATAATGCAGTTCAATGCAGCTAAATAGTTGCCGGATGGGTTAGGGGTGAGGCCGAGCGCCCCACCATCCATGGCGAGCCGGGCCAGGAAGGGCTGGGGCTGGTCGGCCTTGGAAAGACCCCTCCCCTCCACCCACTCCCTCTCCCCGGGCTGGAGCCAGCAAAGATACACAGGCCATAAATCCCCGGGGCTGGGGCGGCCGGGAGGCGCTGCTGGGGCCCATCCATCACGGCCCTGATGACTCCGCGCCGCCGCCAATGGCTTCTGCAAAGAGGTGGCATCGTTATCCTGTCCAAATGATGCATACTATTAGCATTAAGGCTTAGATCATCGCCCGCTTTTAAAGTCATCACCAGCTCTCCATGGAAAGAGAGGCGACGCGGGGGCGGGAGACCAAGGGCAGCCCAGTGGAGGGGCAACGCTTTCCCCTCGGCTACTCTGGAGGCAATCCAGTGGGAGAACCCCACGAAGGAAGGGTCGTCTCGTGTGGACCCTGCTGCCACTTCAGAAGAGACGATCCAGAGCAGGAAACATGTGCATCTGTGATCAAAGGGCTAAGCTCCCTCCCATCAAGACCAGGCATGGGAAAACCTTGGCCTTCCTGGTGTTTTGGACTTCAGCTCTCACAATTCCTAACAGCCAGACCTCACAACCTCTGAGGATGCCTGCCATAGATGCAGGCGAAACGTCAGGAGAGAATGCTTCTAGAACATGGCCATACAGCCCGAAAAATCTACAACAACCTTGGGATTCCAGCCATGAAACCTTCGACAATACATAGAATCATAAAGTTGGAAGAGACCTCATGGGACATCCAGTTCAACCCCCTGCCAAGAAGCAGGAAAATAGCATTCAAAGCACCCCTGACAGATGGCCATCCAGCCTCTGTTCAAAAGCTTCCAAAGAAGGAGCCTCCACCACACTCTGGGGCAGAGAGTTCCGCTGCTGAATGGCTCTCACAGGAAGTTCTTCCTAACCTTCAGATGGAATCTCTTTCCTTGTAGTTTGAAGCCATTGTTCCTTGTACTAGTCTCCAGGGCAGCAGAAAACAACTTTGCTCCCTCCTCCCTATGACTTCCTCTCACATATTTATACATGGCTATCATGTCTCCTCTGAGCCTTCTCTTCTTCAGGCTAGACATGCCCAGCTCTTTAAGCCGCTCCTCCTAGGGCTTGTTCTCCAAACCCTTGATCATTTTAGTCGCCCTCCTTTGGACACAGTATTCCAGGTGTGGTCTAACCAAGGCAGAATAGAGGGGTAGCATGACTTCCCTGGATCTAGACACTATACTCCTATTGATGCAGGCCAAAATCCCATTGGCTTTTTTTGCCACCGTATCACATTGTTGGCTTACGTTTAACTTGTTGTCCATGAGGACCCCAAGATCTTTTTCACATGTACTGTTCTCGAGCCACACATCCCCTCAAACATTTAACATTAGCCAGTTAAAAGTTTGAGGACTCCTAATTTTAGGATATTTAAGCACTTATCCGGTCTGTCTATTCATCCATCATCCAAACACATATAGTCCTTGCTACCATTTTTTCTTATAGATATGTTGTCTCATTAAGTTACATTTCTCTTTCCTGCATGTAAGTTTACCTGGGACTTAAGCATTCATAGAGGTTCTAATCCTAATTCACAAAGTACTTGGAGCTCTTCCTTTGTACCAATGATGAACCTCTGCAAGCAAAAGAGACAGAAGAACTATGCCAGTCTTGAGACCTCAAGCCAAGCCAAAACCCAAATGGGGTGTAAATGTTCCTAGGTCTACCTATTTTCAATTGTGTCTACCTATATCTAGAGTCTACCTAGAATCTACCTACCTATTCAACTTGTATGCAGATCACATCATGTGATGTGCAGGGCTTGACTAATCCAATTGCTAGAAGAAACATTAACAACCTTAGATATGCAGATGATACCACTTTGATGGCTGAAAGCAAGGAGGAACTGAGATGCCTTCTAACCAAGGTGAAAGAAGAAAGTGCAAACTCTGGGTTGCAGTTAAACATTTTAAAAAAAACCAAGATTGTTGCAACCAGACTGATTGATAAATAGAGGGAGAAAACATGGAGGCAGTGACAGATTTTGTATTTCTAGGCACAAAGATCCAGATTGCAGAAGACATTTACTTCTTGGGAGGAGAGCAATGACCAATCTTGATAAAATAGTTACGAATAGAAACATCACACTTTCAACAAAGATCCGCATAGTTAAAGCAATTGTATTCCCCATAGTAACCTATGGATGTGAGAGCTGGACCATAAGGAAGGTTGACCGAAGGAAGATAGACACTTTTGAACTGTGGTGCTGGAGGAAAAATCTGAGAGTGCCTTGGACCACAAGAAGATCAAACCAGTCCATCCTCCAGGTAATAAAGCCTGACTGCTCACTGGAGGGAGGGATATTAGAGGCAAAAATGAAATACTTTGGCCACATCATGAGAAGACAAGAAAGCTTGGAGGAGATAATGATGCTGGGGAAAATGGAAGGAAAAAGGAAGAGGGGCCGACCAAGGGCAAGATGGGGCCGAGCAAGGGCTAGGGCAAGGGCAAGAAAAAGGAAGAGGGGCCGACCAAGGGCAAGATGGATGAATGATATCCTTGAAGTGACTGGTTTGACTTAGAAGGAGCTGGAGGTGGCGACTGGCAACAGGGAGCTTTGGCGTGGGTTGATCCATGAGGTCACGAAAAGTCAGAAGCAACTGGCCAAATAACAACAAAACAACAACCATGACAAAACTCCAGGGAAGAAAGAAACAGTTATGTTCAATGGACAAAAATATGGTTCCGTCCCATAGCACAGTATGGGGAATTGCTGTACCCACATCAGGCAGAGAAGCATTCAGTATTGTGCAAATTGGAGCTACTGGATACCAGTGACATGTGTGGCAGACAAGTCAGAACTATTTGGAAAAAAAAGGACTGTAATCCCAAAAGAGATGTGAGAAAGGGATGAGGAGACAGCAGAATGGGCCTGATTTCAATAACAAGGAAGTCAACATGTAACTGATCCTTCCTGGGATTAATGGGGAGAGTGGGATATGCTGAGAGAAATGCTGGCTCTACCTTAAGAAAAATGTTGTCCTCTGTTACAATGTTGTAGAGCTTGTGTCAATAAAGCTTAATTTTTGGTGCAGCACTCAAATTACGAAAGAGGGCCCTTTTAGCGACAGAGACACACTTAAGTTTCCCTTATTCCTGTATAAGCTTTTCTCAGATGTCATGAAGGCTGATATTCCCTTTCTCTCTCAGCAGTGCCCAAAGTCCCCTGATTTACTACTGTTCATCCTCTGAAACTCCCTCTTCATGACCATACCCTGCAACCAACATCTTTAGGAACTGTTTTGGAAATCTGTAAGATGGAGAACACAACTATCCTTCACCTCAACACAAGGACCAACACTCCTCAGCCCCTGTTATTATGCTGTGCTTATGTACAGTAGCTAGCTGGAGTGGATTGTAATTATCACTAGCTGTGTTTCCTGCAAATCAGAGAATCTTGCTGTGCATCAAGAACTTCTGGAATTAATGTACTCTGAACTTCCCAACCTCTTTAATGTCCAAAAGTTGGCTAAAACCTGGAACAATTGGATCCCAAAGACATATGATACCAGAATGAGTGTGTTCTTAAAGGTCACAGTGGGGATGATCAAGAGATGGGGATGGAAATCTTTTTCCTTGAGCTGAATGACAAAGGAGGAGATCAGGGATGGTACTAGGAGAGTAGGAAAGCAGTTGCCAACCAGGTGTTGTAGGAATGTAACTCTCAGCAGGCCCAGCATTTATAGCCCATGGTGAAGGGTGCTGGGAGCTACAATCTAACTGTATCTGTAAAACAACCTGGATTCTTTCTGGAAAACCTGTGGGGACAAAAGTAGAACTAGCTGCTGATAGTGACTTCTTTGCTTTATGAAGATCATACAGTAGAGTCTCGCTTATCTGACCTTCGCTTATCCGACATTCCGTCATATCCAACACTCTTATCCGATGTCCCCCTTTTCCTCCAGCATTTCCCCTTCAATTAAAGGAGTGCTTCCCAACTCTCTCTCTCCATTCCCAGTAAGTGAAAAAGGCAAGGCACGGAGGAGGAAGAGGAGGGGGGAGGAAAGGGGGGAAAGAGGCAGAACCGAAAGCAGAAGTGTCCTCCCTCCTTCTCTCTGTGATTTCCACGCTCCTCTTCCGCATCCATAACTTCCTGCTGGGCCACTCTAGCCCCAAGGCATTGCGTTGCCTTAATCCTTTGAATCCCTATTATTAGTATTCTATGTATCAAGCACCATATAGGATGCGTAACAGTAGGAGACTCTGTATTATCCAACATTTTTGTTTATCCAACGTTCTGCCAGCCCGTTTATGTCAGATAAACGAGACTCTAATGTACAAACAATGATCAAATTCCTAGAAAACAATTATCAAATGGGTTCCTATGCAAAGTAAAAGGATAATAGCCATAAGATAGATAGATAGATAGATAGATAGATAGATAGATAGATAGATAGATAGATATTTCTTCCATTTTGACAAACTAGCTCAAGAGGATTTTTCAATCAATAGCAGATGGCTTCAGATAGGATTTATTTATTTATTTATTTATTTGGGGTTCTTTTACCCTGCCCTTCTCACCCCGAAGGGGACTCAGGGCGGCTTACAGAAGCAAGGCAGTACAAAACAGTCAAAACACAAAATTAGACAATTACACAATTACATCACACTAGTTCATGCATTATATCAATAAAATCAGTAAAATCAATAAAAACCGATACAAACCCAATTCCTCTCTTACAAGGTCAGCGATCACTAACTCATAGTTCTAGTTTTCCATTCCACTTCATCAATCCTTTGGTCTTATTCACCTGACTGTCTTACTTAATTGCCTGATTGCCCAAAGGCCTGGTCCCATAACCACGTCTTCACCCTCCTCCTGAAGGAGAGGAGGGATGATGATGCCCTGATTTCCCCCGGGAGTGAGTTCCACAGGTGAGGGGCTACCACTGAGAAAGCCCTGCTCCTCGTCCCCACCAGCCTCACTTGTGAGAGTGGTGGGGTCGAGAGCAGGGCCTCCCCAGATGATCTTAGATTTCGGGGTGGGATGTAGAGGGAGATACGTTCGGACAGATACACTGGACCAGAACCGTACAGGGTTTTGTAGGTCAAAACCAGCACCTTGAATTGTGCTCGGAACTGAACCGGCAGCCAGTGGAGCTGACATAACAGGGGGGTGGTATGCTCCCTGAATGTCGCTCCGGTGAGCAATCTGGCTGCCGCTCGTTGGACTAATTGAAGTTTCCGAACAGTCTTCAAGGGCAACCCCACGTAGAGCGCGTTTCGGGATGTGACAAGAGCGTGGACCACTGTGGCCAGATCAGACTTCCCAAGGTACGGGCGCAGCTGGTGCACAAGTTTTAATTGTGCAAAAGCTCTCCCGGCCACCGCCGAGACCTGGGGTTCCAGGCTCAGCGATGAGTCCAGGATCACTCCCAAGCTGCGAACCTGCGTCTTCAGGGGGAGTGTAACCCCATCCAGCACAGGCTGTAACCCTATGCCCTGTTCGGCCTTACGACTGACCAGTAGGACCTCTGTCTTGTCTGGATTCAATTTCAATTTGTTAGCTCTCATCCAGTCCGACACAGCAGCTAAACACCGGTTCAAGGTCTGGACAGCCTCCTTGGTGACAGGTGAGAAGGAGTGACAGATCTGGACATCATCTGCGTAGAGATAACATCTCAATCCGAAACTCCGAATGATCTCTCCCAGCGGTTTCATGTAGATGTTAAACAGCATTGGGGACAGGATCGAACCCTGTGGGACTCCACACGACAACGGTTGTGGGGCCGAACAGGTGTCACCCAGTAACACCTTCTGGGACCGTCCCTCAAGAAATGACTGGAGCCACTGCAAAGCAGTACCCCCAAGACCCATGTCTATGAGGCGTCCCAGAAGGATACCGTGATCGACGGTATCGAAAGCCGCTGAGAGGTCCAGCAGAACTAACAGGGACACACTCCCCCTGTCCAGTTCCCTGCGAAGATCATCTACCAAGGCGACCAAGGCTGTCTCAGTTCCATGTCCCGGTCTAAAGCCAGACTGTGCCGGATCCAGATAATCAGTGTCTACCAGAAATCCCTGGAGTTGTGCTGCCACCACACGTTCCAGGACTTTGCCCAAATAGGGGAGATTGGAAATTGGCCGATAGTTGTCTAATTGAGTGGGGTCCAGTGATGGTTTTTTCAACAGCGGTTTGATAATAGCTTGTTTTAAGCTCGCTGGAATCCTGCCCTCCTGTAAGGAGGCGTTAACCACCACCTTCGCCCACTCCACCAAACCCCCTCTGGCTTCTTTTATCAGCCAGGATGGGCAGGGGTCTAGGATGCATGTGGTGGGTCGCACCTCTCCAAGGATCCTGTCCACATCCTCAAGCTGAACCAATTGAAATGAATCCAACAAAACCTGACAAGCAGATGCTCTCATCACATTCTCAGAGACTGCAGGTAAAGTGGCGTCGAAATCCGACCAAATCCACTCAATTTTATCCGCGAAGAATCGAGCAAACGCTTCACAGCGAGCTCCAGAGCTGTCAGGGATCTCGCTTTTCGGCGGGTTTAACAGACCCCTGACAACTCGAAAGAGCTCAGCTGGACGATTCTTCGCAGATGCAATATTGGCAGCAAAAGATGTTTTTTGTGCTGCCGCTATTGCCACATCGTAGGACCTTAGAAAGGCATTCAGATGTGTTTGGGCTGATTTAGTCGGATTCCCGCGCCACACGTGCTCTAGCCACCTTTTCTTTCGCTTCATTGCTGCCAGCTCCTCAGTGAACCAAGAGGCCGGATTAGCTTGGTTACTCGAAAGGGGGCGTTCCGGAGCGATTGTGTCAATTGCCCTAGTCATCTCGGTGTTCCAATGAGAGACCAAGGCATCGACAGAGTCGCCAGTCAAGGAGGTGGGAAATTCCCCAAGAGCCGTCAGGAATCCATTTGGATCCATAAGCCTCTTGGGGTGCACCATTCTAATGGGTCCACCACCCCTGCGGAGGTTAGGAGGTACAGTAAGTCTAAACCTAATCAGGTAGTGATCGGTCCATGACAATGGAGCGATGGTCAGCTCCTCCGCCCCGACACTATCACCCCATCCCTGAGTGAAGACCAAATCCAGTGTGTGTCCAGCAGTATGCGTGGGACCAGATACTAATTGGGACAGGCCCATGGTTGTCATGGCGGCCATAAAGTCCTGAGCCGCTCCTGAAAGAGAGGTCTCGGCATGGACATTGAAATCTCCCAGGAGCAAAAGCCGCTGGGAGCTCAACGCCATGTCCGAGACCACTCCTGCTAGCTCAGGTAGGGAGACTGTCGTGCAGCGGGGTGGTCGGTACGCTAACAGAATCCCTATCCTGTCCTGGTCACCTAACCTAAAGCCGGCACACTCGAATGACGATGATTGTGGGATGGGGCACCTGATCAGGGGAATACAAACCTTATAGACTACTGCGGAGTCTGTGATGTGGAGTCTGTGAATTTCATTAAGGCTCCCATCCCTATATTTCTCACAAAATTCAAGTACTATGTTGTTGCTATGGTGGAAATCTTCCTTTTATTTTGTTGAGCTGGTATGACCAATAAGGGATGATGGGAGTTGTGAACCAAAATATTGGGGATCAAGGCTCTCGATCCCTGAACTAAATGTGTTCTCTAACTTCTAACTCAATTTGGTTTTTCCATTTCATAAGACTGCAGTTACCAAGGTAGTTTTCAAACAGATTTTGATCTGACCTCACTGTTTCCTCTCCCTTCTCTCCTAAACTTCTGTGTATATACAACTCCCATCTAAGCATAATATTTTACACTTGTGATGAAGTGGATTCCTGTTGCAAATGCTTAAATTCATAATGCATTTGTTTATCTTTAAGGTGCCTTTTTCTGGCTTTGGATCTCAGCAGCTCATTTTCTCTTTTAGCATCAGCAGTAGCAGAAGAACCTCAAACAACCCCGTGGCCTTTAAGATAGTTGTCTTTCCAAAAATGGCTTTCCTTATCCCTTGCCGATTTCCCAGTTTATGGGTGGAAGAGGGAAGTCACCAGCAAGCCATAAACACCCAGTCTCTCTTTCCTTCATTTTTTAATAAACACAAGGGCTAGTCCATTTCCCAGGGCACAAGCCTGCAAGCTACTTGGACCATCTGGAGGACATTCTACTAATTACTCTTACAGGAGATGACTGCTTTCTGATACTGTTGAAGCCTGATAACTTTGCTCAATTCCCCAAACCTCACATTATCTAGCCTGACCTGAAAATGAAGACGCATGGGTCGATGGATTTCTCATCACCATAAATAAATAGGGGAGGCCTTGGGTGTTATTGCTCCCTATACACTTTTCTTTGCTTCTTATGCATTGTGCCTGCAAGGAAGAGGGAGCAGCAGGGAGCAGAGTTTGATTGTCCATTTTAACATTTGACAAAACACATAAGAAGAGTTATGGAGATAGGAATGTAAGAACTCTACTGAATCAGACCAAAAACAAATATAGTCCAACATTTTGTTCACTCCGTGGTCAATCAATATAGAGAACCAATATGCAGGATGTCAGTACAATAACATCTTTGCAGCAAAATGATGTTGGAGGATATACCGTATATACTCAAATATAAGCCGACCCAAATATAAGCTGAGGCACCTAATTTTACTACAGAAAACTGGGGAAAATGTATTGATTTGAGTATAAGGTGAGGGTGGGAGCAGATACTGGTAAATTTCAAAATAAAAATAGATGCCAATAAAATTACATAAATTGAAGTACCAGTAGATTAAAGGCTTTTCAATCTTAACATAAAAGTGTAATTTAAGCTAAGACTGTCTTCAGTGTAAGTGTGCTTTTGCATTCTTCCAATAATAATACAGAGTAAAATAATGAATGTAATAATAATACATAGAGTAAAAAATAATGTAATAGTAATAAATAGAGTAATATAATAAATGTAATAATAATAATAATAATAGAGTGAAATAATAAATGTAATAAAAATAATAGTAACAGAGTAAAATAATAAATAATCTTGACTTGAGTATAAGTCGGGGGGAGCTTTTTCAGCCTTAAAAGGGACTGAAAAACTTGGCTTATCTTCAAGTATATATACCCCACCATTGCTACACCTTCTGACAGTGCATTGTTTTTATGGTTGTAAACTGCTTTGGGACATAACTCAGAGAGAAAAGCATGGCACAAATAAATGTAATATAGTAATAACATACACCTATATTACAAACCTTGTCCTCCAAGAATATGCATTTTCCACCTTTTCAAGCAATCTAGGCTGGCAGCCATCTCTATACTTAGTGGCAGGGAATTGCAACACTGAAGTATATCCTGTGTATAGAATTACTTATTTTTTTCTGTTCTGACTCTCTCACTATTCATTTTCACTAGGTGCTCTCTATTATGAGAAAAGGGAGGGAAGTCCTATCTGCTTTTTCCATAGCATCATAGAGTTGGAAGAAATTCCAAGGGCCATTCAGTCCAATTCCTTGTCATGAAGGAACATAACGTAAAAATGAAGAATTCCCAACAGATGGTCATCCAGCCTCTGTTTTAAAACCTCCAGAAAAGGAGGCTCCCCCTCACTCAAGACAGCACATTAAAGATCTTCCTAAGATTCAGGTCATATCTAATTTTTGTGATTAGGTTTCTTGGAGGAAAGATGGGATAAAACTGTGACTAATTCTTTAAAATTCCATTAGTGTGCAAACTGCAAAGTTCTCCAGAACTCTTCATCAAGCTAAATGGTAAAACAAGCTGAATGGGGGGTGGGGGAAAGTAGCTGATGCTGAAGATCTGCATTTAGTCACAATCTTAAGAGTGAATGAGAGAAGGTTAGCAGGCATTTAAATTAGGGTCTGCTTAGTATTGTTATGGTTTCTGGTTGCATACTATTAGTATGGAAAAGGTCCTTGTTTAAAAAAGATATAACCCAACTGTTTCTGACATCCCTCATTCTTAAGGAAGCATTGGTTGCCTTTTCCTGGCATGACTGTTTGGTGGATTGGGCTCTTACTCTCCAACTTCCCCCACCCAAAAAGAGTCTTGGAAATTGCTTTCCTTTCCTCTTAGGCCTCTCCTCCTAAGACACCAATTAGCAAAGGCTAAACCCATTAACAGATCTCTAGTTTCAACCAGCTGGCCTGTATCACAACCTGGATGAGATCTGGAGCCGGAATCCTACCCTCCTCAGCCGGGACCTCCCAACGAACCATCATCAATAATCATAACACACTTTAATGGCTTGCTTTCCTCTCCTCTCATTTCATCTGCTGGGCCTGAGAAGGAATCCCAAACCAAAGGAGGCCTCTCTCTCCTTGGCCCTTGGGGACTGGTGTTTACGGGAACTAGCACTTTCTGTGTTTGTTGATAGCCACAAAAGAGCTGCAAGAGCATGGAAAGGTGGAGTCCATCCCTCAAGCCCATTCTTCCCTCTGAGACTGCATTTTGCCCACTCTGTCCCCCTGTGCACTCTAGGCATCCACAAGAATTGGCATTTCTTTGGCCCAATGAATGTTTGGAGTTATTTTTAAATCTTGATTTGGCATTTTATAGAGTGCTTAAAGAAGTTAATATATGATTGGTCTTGCCCCACATTAACTCTGGGATTCAGTTGTAGTCCAAACAGTCCCACCACAAAACTCTGCTTAATGTAAACAATCCATGAAACTTCCAAAACTTCACCAGGCCTACCTACTGGAATGTGTGAGGATAGCAACATTTTTACTGTAATGTCAAGGCTTTCATGGCCAGAATTACTAGGTTGTTGTAGGTTTTTTGGGCTGTATGGCCATGTTCTAGAAGCATTCTCTCCTGACGTTTCACCTGCATTTATGACAGGCATCCTCAGAAGTTGTGAGGTCTGTTGGAAACTAGGAAAATTAGGTTTGTATGTCTGTGAAAAGTCCAGGGTGAGAGAAAAAACTCTTGACTATTGCAGCTAGGTGTGAATGTTTCAATTGGCCATCTTGATTAGCATTTGATTGCCTGATAGTTTTTAGGTGTGGCTTGTTACTGCCTGGGGGAATCCTTTGCTGAGAGGTGATTAGGTGTTCCTGATTTTTTTTATTTAACCACACCTAAAAACTGTCAGGCCATCAAATGCTAATTGGACCAGAGCTCCCAAAAGCCCCCTAGTAGTCAGCTATGCTGGAGAAATTTCAAGCTAGTGTTATATAATAATAATAATAATAATAATAATAATAATAATAATAATAATAATATATTTATATTCTGCTATATCTCCCCAGAGTTCCAGTCACAGAAAAGGCAAACATTCAATTCCTGAACATAACAGATAATACACACATAGTAATGAAAATTGAACTACAACATATAAAAGCAAATAATAACTTGGCAAAATAGGATTAGATTTAAACACAATATATAATATCAGACACAAAACAAAGCAAGGAGTACTCAGAGGTGGTTTTGTCAGCTCCTTTCTCAGAAAGCTGCTTACAAGCACTTAGTATCCTAACAGTCCCCCATCCAAGTATTAACCAATGCCAACCCTGCTCAGCTTCCAAGTGGTCTGTTGCCTTTAGGGCACATGGGTCCAATGCAAGACCCTTGCCATCCTATGATGTCCTTTTATGTGGCCCTTCAGATGATGGACTATAACTCCTGGAATCCTTATCATTAGACATAACTAGAGCTAATGAGAGTCTTGATACAGTAACATCTGGAAGGCTGAGGTTTGTTCTGTTTAATCAGGATAGTGGGGTTTGAATTTAGATACATGATGTCCAGCTTTAATATGCCCTTTAACCTTTCACCAACCTGAGAACTACAAGTGCTGCTGGATTGCAATTTGTTCAATAATATCCGGGTTGGGCGGGGGCTTAAATCAGGTAAAAACTAAGGAGCACCCACCACTGTGTATTTGTGTGTGTGTAGTTGGCCCTCTGTATCTATGAACAAAAGTGCCCTTTGAAAGTAAGCATAATGCTGATGTGGCCCTCCATGAAACTGAGTTTGACGCCCCTTACAAAACATCTATTGCTGTTGTGTTGGAAAAGACAACCTTCTTCAAGCATTCTCTAGTAATGTTTATTTGGATCCTGTTACTTACTGTTTCCTGTATGTATGTTCTGGTATGCAGAATCCTTTACTCTATGATTCCTGAGAAGCTGCAAAAGGGGCTGCAGACCACATGCTCTTTCTCTCCCTCCCTCCTTTTGACTATGTGACCTGTTGATAGGTGTTTTGCTGTAAGAGAGATGCCCTGGCTGAATGGCACAGAGAATTATCTCAAACATATCTGAAACTGGTCTGAGAAGTTTAGTACCTGTGTATGCTGAACACATGAAGGTTTTGAGTAAACCAAATATGTGCAATGACAACTAGAACTATGATCTCGGATTGCTTGGTTTTAAAATTGTGTTTCAATTTCTATATGGATTTTTAATTTACGTTTTAATATATATTTTTATTTAATACCGTTGTTGATATGGCTTCAAATTGTTGCCTTTTGTAAGGTAGTTCAGAGTCCCCTTTTGGGTAAGAAGGGTGGGATATAAATATTGTAAATTAATAAATATGTTATTTTTATCCAAGTCGACTTCATTTTTGTCCCTTGAGTACATGATACAAAACAAATTGTTTTATGGGAGAGCATATATATATATCTCTGAGATTTGGCCAGTGCGCGCATATATATATATATATATATATATATATATATATATATAGGCCAAATCTCAGAGATAACAGGTTATTAAGTCTAACAAGCAAAACCATTGTCCTGCATAATTATATCTGGTGATATACCACAAGATAAGATTCCACTCTAAAGAGTATTTGACTCTTCTCTGAAAGGTCATGCTTTTCTTAAAAAGTTATGATCTCCAAAAGGTGTTTTTCCAAAATGTTATGAATACCATTTTCCAAAATGTTGTTGTTGTTGATACCCCACTTTTTTCTCCTAAACGAGATTCAAAGCTTTTCCTTGAGAGTAACTCCAAAGTCCATGGAGAAGTTCTCCTCCGGTACGCAGAAGTTACGCTCCATTAAAACGCAACTAACTAGAAACTGCATCTTTTCTGAGAAAGACTCCAAACACGCGATTCAAAGGGCTTAGTCCCGATTTAGCCGACTTTAGGATCCCGGTGATGTATAATGTGTGTGTGTTTTCTACAGAGAGAGTGTGAGTAAAGGTAAACCTTTACTTAAAGCCAGCCTTAAAATCTCTGGCATAGACACTGAGAACTGGGAAGCCCTAGCCCGTGAGCGCTCCAGCTGGAGGTCAGCTGTGACCAGCAGTGCTGCAGAATATGAAGCTGCAGGAGACGATGCAGATCAAGAATAGGGCTCCATAGTCACCTACGGACCCACCCTGGAGGATTATCCTACTCGAACAACAACGAGGGATTGCCTAAAAGCTTTACCTTTACCTTATATGTGTGTGTATAACACAAACTGTGCAGCACACACTCTCTCTATATATAGTGTGTGCGTGTTTATGTATATTATCTCTATCCTGCTTTCTCTTTCTTAAAAAAGAGATCCAAAGTGGCTAACAATAAAAATGCAATATATAATTTAAAACCTAAGAAATATACAACCATTAAAACAGACTTAAACATTAAAAATAAACAGCGAAAACTATTAAAAACCATTAAAAAGCTAAATCGTGTATGTGTTCATATATATGTGTGTGTATGCTTTCAAGTCGCCTGTCGACTTCGTGTATGTATCTCTCTATCACACACACACACACTGTACACACACACAGAAGGCACCCCCCAAAATGCATACACCCTTGAACAGCTGAGAGGAACTATGGTGATTCTTGCAAGGCTAAATATTATCACGACATTCATAGTGTAGTAGAATAAATGCTATAATAATGATGTAATCATTACAACAGTCATGCAGCAGGGACTTCGAAGTGTCCTCCCTACACAGCCAAGTCCTGCTCCCGAAATTTTCTCGAGGAATTTTGCAACCCTTGGAGTCTTTAATCCGGTTTAAGGGGTGTCAATATCTTTGGGAGAAAATGCAAAAAAATACTTCCGGAATTACGTTTTTGGGATACCACATGCATACAACGATAGAGACTATAGATATGGTGCCTCCAAATGGTACACACCCTTAACAGTTTATAACTTGGGGTGTTTTTCCCCAAAAAATGTACACGCCCTTTGGACACCCAGCCACATCCTTCAGTGGGATGGTAGCCTAAGAACGCAGCCTATAAAGGAGTTCCCAGAATAGGAAAAAAAAACCTAGGGTCGTTTTCGTCCTATTTGAGCCGTATCGTCTCAGATTTGGGGTTTTAGGCTCGGGAGCAAACCCCAAACCCCGTTGAAGTCGAAGGGGAGAGCTTCCAAGGCAACATCAATGAGGAGGACGCCTTTCTCGAGAGGAAACCCCACAGCGCCCTTGAAAGTCCTAGCTTACTTACTTACTTAGGCGATCTCTAGACATTGGTTTCCAAGTGGAAGGCGGTCAGGTCAGGGCAGGCTTGGAATTCTGCAGCACTGCTGGTCACAGCTGAACTCCAGTTAGAGTGCTCAAGGGCCAGGGCTTCCCAGTTCCCAGTGTCTATGGTTGGTTTTTAAGGTTGGTTTTAAGCCCATCTTTAAATCTCTTTTCCTGTCCACCAACATATGTTTCCGGTTCTTGCGTTGGGAGTATAGTAGAATCATAGAATCATAGCATTGGAAGACACCTCATGGGCCATCCAGTCCAACCTCTTGCCAAGAAGCAGGAAAATTGCATTCAGAGCACCCCGACAGATGGTCATCCAGCCTCTGTTTAAAAGCTTCCAAAGAAGGAGCCTCCACCACACTCCGGGGCAGAGAGTTCCACTGCTGAACAGCTCTCACAGTCATGAAGTTCTTCCTAATGTTCAGATGGAATCTCCTTTATTGTAGTAACTGCTTTTGGAGACTTGATCGGGCAGTCCAGCAGAGTTGATGGCGTAGGATCATGACTTCAGTGCTGGTGGTCTTTGCTTCTTCCAGCATGGTGACATTTATCCGCCTGTCTTCCCAAGACTGTGACATCGGTAGACGGTCCATGTTTCCACATAGGTTTCCACATCGAAGGCTTATAACAGGGTTGGGTGGACAATAGCTTTATAAACAAGCATTTCGGTATCTCTATGGATGTCCTGGTCCTCAAACACTCTCTGCTTCATTCAGAAAAATACTGCACTCGCAGAGCTCAGGCAGTGCTGCATTTCAGTGTCAATGTTGACTTTTGTGGAGAGGTGGCTGCCAAGGTAGCGGAAATGGTCAACAGTTTCCTAATGTTACAACCATTAAGCTGTATTTTTGGCATTGCAAAGGTGACTATATGTGCTGGGACTCTTTAGCTCATGTTGGCTCATGATTTTTTCTCAAACCCTGTCCTTCCCAAACACATGTCCCAGAAAGAGTTAGCTCTGGAGCCTTCAGAGCTTCCTTGAGTATCTTTAAGAACTGGGACTGAACTTTGAAAAGCACACCCGCCTGTTCTCCTCTGTTTAAGACGGAGTTCCTGAAACCCTTTTGGAAAGGCCCTGGATGGAGTCCAGCCCTCCTTGGAGCGTTTGCTTCGTGACTGACAAATGGGGAAACTGCACGAGACAGGCGCCCCGGCTCAGATTGGGATCTCTGGACCCGTTTCATCTGGAGGAGCGGATTCACAGGAGGCCTGTTTTCGGCAGGACACGAAAAGCCCGACCTAGTCAAGACAAAACACTCGGGGGGGGTGTAGTTGTCGAGCTCATGAGTCCGAAGGACCCTAACAAGGGTGACTTTCCACACAAAGGGTGCATTTACACCAGGCATGGGCAAACTTGGGCCCTCCCTCTAGGTGTTTTGGACTTCAACTTCAACTCCCACCATTCCTAACAGCCTCAGGCCCTTTCCTTTCCCCCCTCAGCCTCCTAAAGGAAGGGGCCTGAGGCTGTTAGGAATGGTGGGAGTTGAAGTCCAAAACACCTGGAGGGAGGGCCCAAGTTTGCCCATGCCTGATATAGAGTCAGATGTGTAGGGGGAAATGGCTCACACGTGCCAGGCAGTAACTCCCCTTGAATTCAGTGAGGAGCCGGTTATTTCCCACCCGAGGGCCATTAAAACGAGGCGTTCCCCCCGGAAATATTAATTCCAACCCCACCCGAAATAATAGCAACCCAGGAAGAGAGTCCCACCGGGATTTTGTTGACGCTGCAGACTCCAATTCCTCGCCTCGACTTTGGAGAGAAGGGCTTCATTCGGGGTGAGGCTGCTGGGATGCTTCGCTTGTTTGCTATTTCGACCTGAAAACCTCCACGTCCAACCCAGACATGTTTCCTTGAGGAGACTGTGCCTCCGTCTTCATCAACCGGGCGCCCTTCGAGTGTGCTGCAACTCCCACCCCTTCCTTTCACAAAATCCCATTTATTCTGATCTCACTCAAATATGGGACTTTATTAGGAATCGTTTTTAGTCCGCATTTTCTTTTCTTTCTTCACACATCCGAAACCGTGGCACCGGAGGCAGCATGAGCCCCTCGAAGATGAACCTCTCAATGCGAACTGGTTTAACAATTCTAGGTTTAATTCGGTTTTCATATTTTTATAATATTGTGGGTTTTAAAATTGCATTGCTTTTAAGTTTCGTGAGCCACGTGGGATCTCGACTAAGAAAGGAAAGTGGGATTATATTATTATTATTATTATTATTATTATTATTATTATTACCAATAAGATTATTTATATTAATAGTATTATTAATAGTATTATTAGTATTATTGTTAATAATAATAATAATAAAATTAAGGAGGTCAAGGAGAGGCCTTTATCTTTATCTGTGTATTGTTTCGAGGAATTGTTTCGAGGAACTGAATATTTGCCTGTGTCTGCATATGCTAGAATCCTCCCTGAGTCCTTTCGGGGAGGTAAGGCAGAATATAAATACATTAATAATAATAATAATACAGTCCTCCGAATTATTATTAATAATTTAATAATAATAATAATTCGGAGGACTGTATTACTAATAATAATAATTAATATTAATGATATTAATAATAATAGTCCTCCGAATTATTATTATTATTATTATTATTATTATTATTATTATTATTATTAAATTATTAATAATAATTCGGAGGACTATATTATTATTATTATTATTATTATTATTATTATTATTATTATTATTACAGTCCTCCGAATTTCCAAATCAAATCATTCCCACCGCAAGCACTTGTGTTTGCTATGTCTTTAATCCTTTGGGAAGTGTGTCTGCCCTTTTGGAGTTTTAAATAGTATTTCTAAACTGAAATATTAACTTACTCGCAAGGCTTTGAATGAGCGGCTTTGAATGAGCGGGAAGGAAAATTGAACTAGGAATGCGTTTGGCTTCTCCATCCTTCCTCCTCCCAATATCATCATTGTAGTTGTTATCATTGTTTGTTGTCACTATCATTCTTCTGAAAATTCCTGAAAGAGACGGGATTCTGAAATATTTCCTTGCTTATAACTTTGTCCTCTGCTTCTCTAGTTTGATCTCTGCTTCACTCCGCTGTTGTTATTATACTATTTTCTTGGCTGCATGCTATAGTTTGACTCTTTGGTGTTCTATATATATCCTATAAAGCACTCTTCAGCTCCTATAAAATACAGTGAAGTTTGGTTTTTTCCGTGTCAGGTGCGACTTGAGAAACTGCAAGTTGCTTCTGGTGTGACAGAACTGGCTGTCTGCAGAGAAGCTGCCCAGGGAACTTCCCGGTGTTTTACCATCCTGTGGGAGGCTTCTCTCTTGTCCCCGCATGGGGAGCTGGAGCTGAAAGAAGGGAGCTCACTCCGTTCCCCGGACTGGAACCATCACTTTTCAATCAGCAATCCGGCTTTAATTGTTTTATATTAAAACTTTATGAAGGTTGTAACCCCCCACCCCCCACGCACGCACACGCACACGCACACGCACGCCCCTTTGCTATCAGGGGGAAACAATTCCGATTGTAGGGCTTGAGAAGTGGAGTCCCTGCAGGCCACTTGGACTACAACTTCCATCACTCAGCTGATGGCTGGTCGGTTCCAGCTGCTGTTTGTAGCAACATCTGGAAGACAACATTTGCCCGACCACAGATTATCAGATAGATGGATTTCAGCTGTGATTATCAGACTTCCTACTTGAATTTATATGAGAAGACATCACTTTCTCATCACTTTCAGAACTGAATTCCCTGCTCAGATACGGAATACATCTGGTACCACCAAATAGGTAGCCAGACCCTATATCCCAGGATCTGATCCCAGGTTTTCTACATTAAACCGGATTATATGAGCCCCCACTACCAGATAATCTGGGATAAACAGAACACCTGGAATCAGATCCTGGAATATAGGGCCTGTCTGGAAGGGCCCTAAGAATGGAGCAGATACTCCACTCGGAGTTTCCTTGAGCCAGCGTTAGAGCCAGAAAAGTGGTCCTCTTGGACTTTCTGTATCTTTGATCTGGCTCAGCATGATCATTTTGTCTAATAGGGGAAACTGCTTGTAAATCCAGTTTCTGAAATATGGGAATAATAAGCTAAACCCAAACCATAGAACCAACTGAAGTTCACACAGTAACTAAACTGCCAATTGGTATTTATCTAGTCTACACCTGTGTGAATCCTCTTGATTTAATGGATCTAGCCATTGAATGTAAGCCCTGTTGTCCTATCTCAGTAGAGTGGATCATTCTAAGGATTCGAACACTATATTTCTATAATTGTGTATGGAGGCTGAAACATATTTAACCCCTCTGAGTCCCCTTGGGGAGAGGGGGCAGTCTATACATAAAATATAATTATTATATTAATCTATTAAATTATTATATTATATTATTAATATATTACATTATTATATTGTACTATTATAATAAAATTATATAGATAGATAGATAGATAGATAGATAGATAGATAGATAGATATTATTTATTATATTATTATAGTTCAGTTAAGGTTTGTGTTTCCACCATCCTCAGGTAGTATAACTGGAGTACCAAAGGAATGCTGAGGACCAAAGTATTTAGAAAACTATGAGATTCTAAAAGAAGAGAGCCAATTGAGGTCCATAGAATACTCAGAATTCTTGATCCTCATGCCTTTGTTCCTTCTGACACCCTTACATTTGTAGATTTGCCCACAGTAACCTAGACATGGGGACCATACAGTTGACCTGCATCTCTCTAGCCATCCATCAAGTATTATGAGAGGTGGAGTTCAAAAATATCTGGAGCTTCAACATTCCTCATCCTTTTGTTTACCAAGCTTCTCCCCTAGCTATTATGGTAGGAGCCTTGCCAAATCCACCAGGAAGCCTTTTTCAAAATCTAATTTAATGACGAATCCAGGAGCATCACAGCTCCATCCAATGGAGTCCTGGGATTTATAGTTTGGAGAGGCACCAGAGTTCCCTGGCTGATAATTCTATATCAGCGTCCTTAGACTGCCAATTCTATACACCTCTCCTTCAACTGCAAATTCCAGAATTCATTATTATTATTATTATTATTATTAAATATAATAATAATAATAATAATAATAATAATAATAATAATAATAATGCAATAGAGTTAGAACAGGATCTAGTGCTCTAATTGTGTAGTATGAAACTGGTCTCTGTATCAGCAGCACTTTTGTGACTGGCCAGGGTCAATAAGTCTATTCCTTCTGCCAGTACTTTCTGCCTTTCATTTCCCCCTCACGTCTCCAGTTCTAGCCACAGCCATGTGTGCCTTTTGACACCTATACCTGAAATCCTGGATAACACTTCACTCCATCTGAGGAAGAGGGCTATCGTCCAGGAAAGCCTCAAACTATAATAAACCCAAGTCCAAAATCCACAAGATGGGCAATGCCTTTATTAGGATAAGGCTGTAGCCCATATGTGAACTTGGTGTTCGTTTTATCCCGTGACGTCAACTCAGCCTTTTACAAATACATATATAATAAATACACCGGTTGGTCTTTAAGGTGCCACATCTGTCGGGGCTACAAAAATGATTGATTTGAAAAGCAAGTCCAAGCAGGTCATATCCATGACCAATTAGAAACACCACTCATGCCACTGAGGAGCCTGGAAACACAGCAGACCTTTCCCCAAGATTTCAAAGCAAGGAATAGTTTCAGTTTGATCCTTGTTTATATGGCTGCTTGTGTTTAAAGACTGATAGATCTCCATAGATGCTCACAGATAAATTGCTTCCCCCGTGTTGGATTTGTGAAAGAGAAAGTCCACATCCGGGTTTCCTATCCTGAACCTATTTTCTCTGAAGCCAATCTTTTTGGGTCACTGTGAGTTTTCCGGGCTGTATGTTCCAGAAGCACTCTCTTCTGACGGTTCACCCACATCTATGGCAGGCATCCTCAGAGGTTGAAGGGTCTGTTGGAAACTAGGCAAGTGGTTTATATATCTGTAGAATGTCCAGGGTGGGAGAAAGAACTCTTGTCTGCTGGAGGCAAGTGTGAATGCTGCAATTGATCAGTTGTGGGTCAATTGTGGATGATGAGGTGCAACATTCACACTTGCCTCAAGCAGACAAGCGTTCTTTCTCCCACCCTGGATATTCCACAGATATATTAACCACTTGCCTAGGTTGTTCTGAGTTTTCTGGGCTGTATGGCCATGTTGCAGAAGCATCCCCTCCTGACGTTTCGCCTGCATCTATGGCAGGCATCCTCAGAGGTTGTGAGGTCTGTTGGAAACTCGGGAAATTGGATTTATATATCGTCCACCCTGGACATTTCACAGATATATAAACCCAAGTTTCCTAGTTTCCAACAGACCTCACAACCTCTGAGGATGCCTGCCATAGATGCAGGTGAAACGTCAGGAGAGAATGCTTCTGGAACAAGGCCATACAGCCTGGAAAACCGTCCATGACAAAACATCAATATTTCTGCCTTGTAGTTTTGTTTGAGGCAGGAGAGTTGTAGGGGCTTCACTTAGTTGCAGTCTCAACATGAACTCCCAGTTATAATGACCATCCTTGGATTACAATCCAGTTTGTTTATACTGACGACTGAATACTTGTGGGGATGGACTCCTTTCCATCCATCCCACTATTTTTTATCATTCATGCTTCCCCCCGTTGTGTTGTGGTCTTTAAAATATGGATCTATGTGTGTCTTATTGAGTCCCAGAAGACATATATTTAAAAGTGTGGGTGGACTAGATTACCTCGGAAGGGTGGTGGGCCTCCAACTATGGTTTTCAAGGCCCCTTTGGCGGTCTTTAAAACCATAGTTGAATGGTGAGCTCTCAGGAAGTTTCCAGTGGGATATTTCAGAGGTTAGAATTAGAAGATCCACAATATCCTTTCCAAATCTGTGAAATATTGTTATTTCTAGTGCAGTCAACAGAACTGACCGCCAGTTTCTTTACATTCGGAAGTCACTCCCACAGCAGCCAATGGGATTCATTCCCTGTCCCAGGGAAGTTGGTACACTCAGGTTGCTTATTCCGATCAGATCTAAGTAACATAAACTTCCGTTCAAATCAACAAATATGGGATTGGGTCCAGTTGCTCAGAGACCATGGGTAGTGGTAAGTGTCCTGTATTACTCGCCATCTTTGTAGGGCAGCATGCTTGGGTTTGAAGCCACTTCCAGACCGAAGGAAGCAGCAGACTGAGCTGTTTCAAAGGGAATTAATCGGATGACTATTCATTCTATTTAAATGCAGTTGCATGTGGGTGTTGCTGGAGACACTAAAGACAGAGGACAATTCCTCCACTGCACATGAAAACCATGCCAGATGGGGCCCAACTAATTCTGTGTGTATGTCAGGAGCTACTTGAGAAACTGCAAGTCACTTCTGGTGTGAGAGAATTAGCCGTCTGCAAGGACGTTACCCAGGGGACGCCTGGATGTTTTACTATCCTGTGGGAGGCTTCTCTCATGCCCCCTCATGAGAAGCTGGAGCTGACAGATGGGAGCTCACCCTGCACCCCGGATTCGAACCTCAGACATTTGGATTAGCATTGGTCCGTGATAACAGCTCCTCTCCGAAATGCCTTCAATTCACATTAAAGCTGCATTATATAGTCAGTGTGACCCATATCAGTTCAAACTGCATTATAGGTCCAAACCAGGCACGGGCAAACTAGGCTGTTGGGAATTGTGTAAGTTGAAGTCCAAAACACCTGGAGGACCCAAGTTTGCCCATGCCTGATCTAAACTGACCCATGTGCCCTTTCTATTCGCTTGAGGATGAGCCAAGTGCAGCCTCCTGCGACCCTTCCGGGCCATTTCCCTCCTCGCCCATGGCCTTTCCCCCTTAGGTGAACCAACCTTATTGTTTCTAGTCGCAAAAACAGGCGCCACGAATTCAACAACCCATTTATTTACAGTCCGCACCTTTCTTGTTCTCCCTTTTCTCTTGGCCAGATTGTACAAAGCAACGCGTGGGTAAGAGGGAAGGGACACGCTTCCCATGACGAATGGTGCCAGGGGGGCCTTTAAGGGTTAGAAGGCGCATGGGAAGCCTAGTCCTTCCGCAGCCACGTGTGGAAGAGAAGAGACCTTCCCAAGTGGGTGGCTGCGTAGTTCCTGCCCGACCTGGTTCTCCCTTTGGCGGGGCTTATCCTCCGCATCCTCCTTAACTAGAGAAGCTACCTCAGATCCCTCCACGGTCCAAAGGTGAGTCCTAGCCAGCAGTTGAGAGAGAGTCAGTCGCCTCTGAGGGCTCCCCCCTTCCTGAAAAGAGGGTCTGCTAATCCTCTTCTCCCCCATCTCACTCCAGTTTCGGGGTTACAGTTCTCAAGAGGGAGCGGTCTCTCCAGGCTGGGCAAGCCAGGAAGGAGGTCAAGGAGAGTCCCGCAGGCCGAAAGGAGGCTGCTCGGGGCACCGCAAGGGCTCCCTGCATTGGTCCAGGCCTGGGGGAGCTTCGGGGCGAGGGTCCGAGGAGTCGTGGCTGTGCCGCGAATGTTGCTGCTGCAGGGCCTGCTCCGCGGTGGCGCCGCTGCTATTTTCCGTCCGCGGCTCCGCCTCGTCGCTGCCGGGCTCCAGCTCGAAGGACTCGGCCTCGCTGCTCTCGCTCTCCTCCTCGGCCTCCTCGGAGCGGCTGGGGCTGCGCTCCGTGGGCTCCGCGTTGGGCGCAGCGCCCCCTGCCGGCTCCTTCTCCGAGGGCTCCTTCTCCTTGTCCTTCTGCGCCTGCGCCTCCTTCGAGTGGCGCCACTTCATGCGCCGGTTCTGGAACCAGACCTTGACCTGGAAGGAGGAGAGGCCAGAGGAACATCAGTGTATAGAACAATTCAATATATATTGTGTATATCATACACACACATATATAATTGACATATACATATATATTTATGTGTATATCACAATTATACATATTGTGTGTATAGAACAATTCAATATATATTGTGTATATCATACACACACACACATATACACATATACACATATATTTATCTGTACATCACAATTATACATATTCTATGTATAGAACAATTCAATATATTTGTGTATATCATACACACACACATATATATAAAATTGACATATACACATATATTTATTTGTCCATCACAATTATACATATTGTGTGTATAGAACAATTCAATATATTTGTGTATTTCATACACACACATATATAATTGACATATACACATTATTTATGTGTATATCACAATTATACCTATTGTGTGTATAGAACAATTCAATGTATTTGTGTATATCGTACACACATATAATTGACATCTATATAAATAAAAATGTAATGCTCATTTGTGGGATTAACATAACTCAAAAACCACTGGATGAATTGACACCAAATTTGGACACAAGACACCTATCAGGCCAATAAGGAACCATCACTGATGAAAACACCGAGAAACACAGTGGAAGGGACTACATATTGTGTGTATAGAACAATTCAAAATATTTGTGTATATCATACACAGAAATATATAATTGTGATATACACATAAATATATATGTTTGTGTGTATATCACAATTATATAAATATAAATATGTAATGTCATAAAAACACTAAAAATACAGAAGATATATAGAAAGCCAAAAAAACCAAAAAATACATTACAACACATGTGCAAAACCACATATATACACATATACACAAATATATACAGAAATACATGCACACATATATGCACACACAACACCCATACACAGAAAGGGGGAGGGAAGGAAGGAAGGAAGGAGAGAAGGATGGAGAAAAAGAGGGAAAAGAGGAGGGAAGGAGAGAAGGAAAGAAAGAAAGGTAGAGAAGGAAGAAAGGAGAGAAAGAAAGAGGGAAAGAAGGAAGGAAGGAGACAAGGAAGGATGGAACCAAAGAGCAAAGGAAGAGAGAAGGAAGAAAGAAGAAGGAAAATAAAAAGAGGGAAGGAAGAAAGAAGAAAAGAAAGAGGGAAGGTTGGTGTGTGTGTGTGATATACACATAAATATATACTTAAGCACAAAGTGTGTACCATATGGGTTCAACTAAAGTCCTACATGTGCCCTCAAGTCTGTGCCTTTCAGACTTTGACACACCCAGGAGTAAAAGGCACCAGATCCCACCTGATCTTGCAAGCTAAGAGGAAGGAAGGGGCAAAACCACCTCTGAGGATTCCTTACTTTTCCTTTGACCTTGATCGCCATAAATGGACTTAAAGACAAATATACACATATTTATATATTTCTCTGTGGGCCTCCTTGTAGGGCCCCAAGGATTGCCCCGTCCCCTTGCCTCCATTCCCCCTTCCTTCCTTTCTGCCTTAACTATCTAACACTTAAAAGCACTTAATGCCTGGGATTTATTTTTTTTGTCGTGTCAGGAGCGACTTGAGAAATTGCAAGTTGCTTCTGGTGTGAGAGAATTGGCCGTCTGCAAGGACGTTGCCCAGGGGCGCCCGGATGATTTGATGTTTTTTATCATCCTTGTGGGAGGCTTCTCTCATGTCCCCGCATGAGGAGCTGGAATGCCTGGGATGAACAGATGAGAGCCAAGAAGGACCCCAATTCTGTATACAACAATAGTCAAATCAGTACAGAGAGAGAAAAATACTAAGTCTGAATATAGACCAAGAAATATTTCCGATTTCCTAGAGAAAGGGGGAAAATCTTCATAAAGATGGGAAATCTTTGTACAAGAGAAAGAGAAAGGCACAGATTCTGCCTTCACAATAACGCTCTCTCTCCCAAATCGTAATGGAAGTCTAGATCTCCCGCAATTATGTCTAAATCGCTGTAAATCGGAGCTCTTTTGAAAGCACAAAGGGCACAAAATCCATCGCAAAAGGCAGCTTTCCCTCTTCGAAAACTAGACTCCATAGGAAATGATAGAGATTCACCCTCCAAAAAATAGCAGCTTATAGTAAATTGAAGATCCACACACACACACTAAAACACCGGTGGGACGATTTGGGTCGTCCCTCAAAAGAAAATAAATCCCAGTGGGATCGGAGCGCTAATGGGCGCGCCTTTATTTGGGGAAAGGTAAATAAAGGGAAAGAAGTCCCGTTTTCAAAATGACACGTGGATCCTGTCCTTCTTTTGAACGTGTTGATATTTACTCCGATGTAGTGAATGCTCCGGAATGGCCCTTCAGATGACCAACAGACAATAAAGATAGAATCTGAGTTTTAAACCCAGTTGTTTGCCACGGGAGAGATTAAGGCTGCAGTCTCAGATCCCCCTTTACCTAGAAATAAGCCCCATCATTCCGGTTCGGACATAAAACCCGCCATGTACCATATAGATGGGTTATAGCTCTGTGTTTGGACCTATGGCCAGTACATTCAGCCTAGAATGGTCTAGTATGTCCTATATTGTCTGTGTGTATGAAAGACAAAGCCTGTCTCTCTATATTTTAGAATTCAGTGTTAATGTTAAAAATACGTTGTATGAATTTACATAGGATTTGTAATACATTAGAACAGTAAAGACAAATATCACTTAGTAACAAAGGCCTGTGTGTGTGTGTGTGTGTGTGTGTGTGTGTGTGTGTGTGGAGAGAGATAGAGAGAGCACAAATGTAGCACAAATTAGAATTGTAAAGACAAATATAATTTAAAGGGCACACTAAGCCTGAGATATAGGGCACACTAGGCCTTTTTTTAGCCTAAGTGATATTTGTCTTTACTATACATACACACACACACACACAGTGTGTGTGTGTGTGTATATGTAGACAGACAATATCACTTAGGTAAAAAAGTCTAGCGTGTCCTATATTCCTATAGAGAGAGAAATAGGACACAGTATATATATATACACACACACATACATAAACAGTAATTATATACAGTGTAGAGAGGGGGGATAAGGGACACACTAGCCTTTTTCACATAAGTTATATTTGTCTTTACTACTTATACATACATACAGAGTAAATATATACAGTATATATAGAGAGGGGGAGAGAATATAGGACACACTAGACTTTTTTTTACCTAGGTGGTATTTGTCTTAACTATATATACATACAGTGTATGTGTATGTATGAGTGTGTGTGTGTACACACACAAAGAGAGTAAATATATACAGTGTAGAAAGAGGGGGGAGGATAAGGGACACACTAGATAGACTTTTCACATAAGCGATATTTGTCTGCTATATATACATATATACACACACACCACAGACAGTAAAAATATACAATATAGAGAGAGAGGAGGGATATGGGACACACTAGGCTTTTTTTTACCTGATATTAACCTCTTAAGTAGTATTTGTCATTCATTCATTCAATACACACAGAGAAAGAGAGAGAGAGAGAGAGAGAGAAATATCACTTAGCTAAAAAGTCTAGCGTGTCCTATATTCCTATATATATATATATATATATATATATATATATATATATATATATATATAGGACACTATTGTATGTCTAAGTGTGTGTGTCTGTGTACACACACACACACACACACACACACACACACACATAGATGCACATACATACATATGTATGAGTACACACTAGACCTTTTTTCGCCTAAGTGATATTTGTCTTTACTGTTCTAATATATATATATATATATATATGTATATTCTACATATATTGAATATAGGACACACTAGGCCTTTCTAGTCTGAATATGCTGGCCATAGATCCAAACAGAGAGCTTTAGCCCATCCATACCCAATGAAACCCGCCAGGTTCAGTAGGATGAACCAAGGTAAATGGATGAAAGGCTAAATATGGGTTCAAACACCCCATCTTGCTAAATGAAGTCAGGAGTACTTTTATTCTGCCATCAGCAGCAGGTATGTTTACCCAAAAATAAGAGACCAGTTTATAAACTAGCAACCCACATACAAGCAAAACAGAGTGGCCTCCCAAGGTGTAGGAAAAAAATATTATTATTTATTTATATTATTTACTATACTTGTATACCCCCCTTCTAGCCCTCCATATCTAACTAACCCTCATAACATTTTCTTTATGTCCTCAAATTGAAAACTTCAGAATTACACTTTGGACTCCAAATAAAAGGGACAGAAAATGTTATATTTTGGGTCTGGATAAAGTTGGGGGTGCACAGAGAGAATTATTTTTGGGAAGGGCAATGTTTTTTTCCCTGTTTGCCTAGATAGGTAGAAAAATAAAATAAAATAAAATATTATCTCCAACTAGGGAGAATCCAGAGAGAAGAAAATAATTCTAAGAAGCCTAAGCTTTATAGCGGTGCTAAATATTGCTTGCAGAAAGCTCTGTTGTAACTTGGATCAAAACATCTTTCCATAAGGCCAAGCAGAAAGAAAAAGAAAGGCTGTCTTTTCCTGTCCATGTCTCCTTCCCCATTCAACATCACCCCTGGAGAAAAGACATGCTTTGATCTTTCCAAAGGGGTTTCAGGCCAAGGCTGAGATCAGGATGGTCTTTTCCTCTCCTGGCTTATGGTCAGCGTTAAGGAGACTCGAGAAGATTTGGAGGGACATCACAGAGGTTGGATTTCTCTGCACTATCTCCCTTTTCCATACTTGCTGGGGGTGGAGAATGGGAGCAAGTCCCAACTTGGTCTCCTTCCCTTCCAAAGTTCTCCCTGGACTTTAGGCCTCCTCCGATCTTCATCTCTCCTCCCAGTCTTTGTCGTCCTCCGGCCTTTTGCTGGCTTCCCCCATTCTTTAGCCGCCAAAATAAACACGCCGGGTGTAAGGGACATAAATCTTCTCCCCCCCCCCCCCCCCCCCCCCCCCCCCCCCCCCCACTCCCCATCATCCACCCACTCGCTTCAGTTCACTCAATCGACGTGTATTTACTGCATTACTAAGCCTCAAGCAATGTGGAAATCTCGCCTGTTAGCACGACCCTACTTTACAAGCGGGAGAAAGGGCGAGGGAAAGATCACAAGAAGTAAACATTCCCCCCCTTCCCCACCCCTCAAGCTTTGCCTCGGTGCCCTAAAGTTACCAGATCTTGTCTGAGCTTCGAGGCTAAGCAGGGTCAGCCCTGGTTAGTGTTTGGATGGGAGACCACCAACCCAGATGCTGTATTAAATATTTCAGAGTAGGGAACTGACCAAGACCAGCTATAGCAGGCATGGGCAAACTTGGGCCCTCCAGGTGTTTTGGACTTCAACTCCCACAATTCCTAACAGCCTACCGGTATTGTGGGAGTTGAAGTCCAAAACACCTGGAGGGCCCAAGTTTGCCCATGTCTGACTAATAGAGTATCACATCTTTGAATTCATACGGTTTTAACACTACTTTCACTGCCACGGCCCAATGCTATAGAATCGTGGGATTTGTAGTTTGGTGAAGTACATTTTAGCTGAGAAGGCTTAAAACCTGGCAAAACTACAGTTCCCATGATTCTATAGCATTGAGCTGTGATAGTTCAAGTGGTGTCAAATTGTATTGTCTCCAACCTAAAGGAAAGGTGGATAATAATAATAATAATACAATATAATAATAATAATAATAATAATAATAATAATAATAATGATTGTATATTATATATTACATGGAATATTACTAATAATATTGCAGTATAGTGGTATAGTACAATATAGTAATATATAATACTAATATTGTGCTATGCTGGTAATATAATATATTGTATATACATATAATATTTAAAATTTGCCGGGATCTATGGCAGGCATCCCATTGTGAGGTCTGAGTATGCCTGCCATAGATGCAGGCAAAACAGCCCGGAAAACTCACAGCAACCCAATAATATATAATGATATACTGCTATATTTGTTGAAGGTGTAATTTTTTTATTGTGAGCTGCTTTGAGTCTCCTATGGAGAGATAGGGGGGATATAAATAAATTAAAAAATAAATAAATTATTATTATTACTATTATTTTACTGATGCAAAAGCATTATTATTATTATTATTATTATTATTATTATTATTATTATTTTAAGAGGTATATCACTGTTGAATTAATGCCTTTTTGCAATTATTATTATTATTATTATTATTATTATTATTATTATTATTATTATTCAGCAATGTAGAAGCACCTTATGGAAAGCCCATTGCATTAATACTTAGGTCTACCAGAAGTCAATTTGTAGGCACACACCCATTTCATATTACAGAAGCAGGGCCTGCATGAATTAAAAATCCATACCATTGATTTTTATGGATCCTTCAAGTTGGGAATTGTAACAGGACTCCCACTTTAGCCTGTTATCCCAAGGAAAGATATTCATTATTATTAACACAGTCCTAAACACTTGGGAAGTGTCTGGCTTCTTCTTCATATTATTATTATTATTATTATTATTATTATTATTATTATTATTATTATTACTATTACTATTCTTTGAAACACAACAAGATTAGTACACAGCAAACAAAGTCACTATGCTGGCTGTTGTATTGGATCATAGGCTGGACACTTCCCAAGTGTCTAGGACTGTGTGATGTATCCGGGAATAGGTGCAGATCCCAGTAGGGTGGCCATTTGCAGCTGACAGACGGTAATTTTGTCAGCACAGGATTGTGTTTAAATGCAGGCCAAGGTCTTTAGACACTGCACTCAGTGTGCCGATCACCTCTGAGACCATCTTTACTGGCTTGTGACAGAGTCTTTGCAGTTCTATCTTTAAATCCTTATGTAGTGTCAGCTTTTCCAGTTGTTTCTCTTCAATCCTGCTATTGCCTGGGATTGTAACATCAAAGATCCAAGCAGGCGTATTGTGCTCCAAAACTCATGTCAGTCTGAATTCAGAAGTCCCAGAGTAGTTTGATGTGTTCATTTTCTGTAACATTTTCAGGCTTGTGATCCCACCAATTCTTTGTCACAGGCAGATGGTATTTGTGGCATAGGTTCCAATGAGCAACTGTATTATGCCTCTGTTTATAGTCTGTATGATCTTCTTGCAGCAGCTGAGGATGTAATCTATTGTGTAATCTGCTTCCTTGCAGAGTCTACACTTGGGATCTGTCCTTGACTTTTCAATTCTGGCTTTTAAAATTATTATTATTATTATTATTATTATTACTATTTTACTGACACAAAACCACAGTATGTCACAGCAAAGGAGATCTCTATGCTGGAAATCCAGCATCATCATCATCATCATCATCATCATCATCATCATTATTCTATTGCCTTGTTTATTTACTTTGTGGTAAACACCACTGCATGGGATCAGGCTGAGTCTTAAGTAACAGTCGTGGATTGTAAATTCCTTGGCAACCTATACTTTACTTTACCAAAGAAGAAAGAAAGAAAAATGTCAAACTTGAATTCTGGGGCATGTTTTTTTCTAAATAGGAACCTTATTGAACTGAGTTCAAATTAATGGAGTTTACTGGGCCTTTGAGTTGGAGGAAGGCATGTGGCCCTTGTGCTTGCGTAGCATATTAGGGACAACTTTATTAGATGGTCTTTAGTCTGATTTTCTTTCCCTTTTTTACTTTCTTCCTTTCTTGCTCTCTTCCTTTCTCTCCACCCATCCTTCCTTCCCCCACTCCCTTCTTTTTTATATTTAATATTTTTGGTAGAACCAGGATAGTGTCTAGGCTTCAGTGTTGGACAAGGACTTGGGAGTGCAGAAAACCATGTCTTCATTCTGCCATAGAAGCTCCATTGGGCATTTTAGTGCCCTTCCAGTCATATAACCCAGAATATCAAGACAGAAAATCCCTCAATATCTGCTTTGAACTGGATTATCTGAGCCCACACTGCCATATATTCCAGTTCAAAGCAGCTAATAAGGGATTTAATTTAGCTGTGTGAAAGGAACATTAGGCAAGTCACATTCTCTCCTCTGAATACAACTTGCCAAGAACACCCTAGGATAGGTTCGCCATGAGTCAGAATCTATTTGAAAACCTATAATTAACTAAAATCCATTTTAAGGAGACAGTTTGATGTGTGTGACGCCCTCCTTACCTAAAGTATTTGCTACAGTAGCAGCAGGGAGAAAACAGGAAAGTGGTGAGGGATAAACAGAAGGGAAAATTTGTATTTTAGGTGCAGGTATTATTGTGTCTCACATTCACACTATAATGTCAAAGAAATTAAAGAAAAAAGTACTTATGGTTGGAAAGAAATACGGCCAGACCATCAGAAAACGGTGTTTTCTGTTGGTCATGGGGGTTCTGTATGGGAAGTTTGGCCCAAATCTGTCCTTGGTGAGGTTCAGAATGCTCTTTTATGGTAGGTGAACTAAACATCCCAGCAACTACAGCTCCCAAATGTCAAGGTCTATTTACCCAAACTCCAACAGTCTTCACATTTGGGCATATTGAGTATTCATGCAAAGTTTAGCCTGGATCCATCATTGTTTGAGTTCACAATACTCTCTGGATGTAGGTGAAGGACAACTCCACAACTCAAGGCCAAAGCCCACCAAACCCTTCCAGTATTTTCTGTTGGTCATGGGAGTTCTGTGTGCCAAGTTTGGTTCAATTCCACCCCTGGTGGAGTCCAGAATGCCCTTTGATTGTAGGTTAACTATAAATCCCAGCAACTACAACTCCCAAATAACAAAATCAATTCCTCCCAACCCCACTAGGATATTTGTGCCAAATGTGGTCCAGTGAATAAAAATACATCCTGCCTATTAGATATTTACATTAGGTTTCATAACAGTAGCAAAATTACAGTTATGAAGTATGGTTGGGGGTGTCACCACAACATGAGGAATTGTATTAGGAAGGTTCCCATATAGGGAGAGTAGGCTTCTTTCAAATAACAAAAGAAATGGAACACCAGTTATAATAGGCTCAGGCAAACTTGGAATCATGGGAGTTGTAGTTTGATGAGACACTAGCACAAGCATGGGCAAACTTGGGCCCTTCAGGTGTTTTGGACTTCAACTCCCACAATCCCTAACAGCCTCTGGCCCTGTTCAGGAGTCGAATTGTGGGAGTTAAAATCCAAAACGCCTGAAGGGCCCAAGTTTTCCCATGCCTGAGTTATAATAACTCCCAATGTGGTGTAGTGATTTGGGTTCTAGTACTAGGATTTTCCCAGGATTCCATAGCATTGTGCCTTGGCAATTAAAGCGAGGTCAAACTGTGTTAATTCTTATAGTGTAGATGCACTCCAGATCAAGGTTAAAATCCCTGCTGTATCATGGAAACCCTCTCTCTCAACCTGAGAGGAAATCTATCTCTGGAAAAGCTTGGTAGGAAACCCAATTGAAGGAAACAATAGTGAGACCAGCAGTAAAAATGAATTTTAAACATAGCATGTCTATTTAAACCAAGGGGTCTTGATCCACTTGTGGACAAAAGGAAGGCTTACTTGGGCATCGGTGAGTCCTAGCATGGCGGCCAGCTGCTTCCTGTCCGGTTTGGTGACATATTTCTGGATTTCGAAGCGTTTCTCCAGCCCTTTCCTTTGGAGGTTGGAAAAAACCGCCCGGGACCAGGAGCGTTTACGTTTGTAGGTCTGAGGCAGCGTGTCTTTGGTGAGCACCGCATAGGGACCTAGGAAGGGGTTTCCACGGGAAAGGGAAAGGAAGGAAGGAAGACAAAGAAAAGAGGCAGAACTCAATGCCTTGGCTTGGTGAAACCCAAGAGGCCTCCCAGTCCCAGGAGCTGATGAGTCTGGAGGATCCGGATTCTAATAATAAATCGATAGATTCGCTCAGGAGGCGCCCAAACAATGTATTTCGCCTTTGCGAAACAAATGCTACTTCTACGGCCACGTTTAAATGCTACAAAATCCCGAGAGTTGTAGATTTACAAGGCCTCCCCTGCCAATGAGTGCTGGTGCCCCGCCAAACTAGGTAAAGTAAAGGTTTTCCCCTGACATTAAGTCCAGTCGTGTTGGACTCTGGGGGTTGGTGCTCATCCCCATTTCTAAGATAAATAGCTGGTGTTGTTCGTAGACACCTCCAAGGTCATGTGGCCGACATGACTGCATAGAGTGCCGTTACCTTCCCGCCGGCACCCGGATTCAAACCCACTGCGCCACCGGCCAAACTACAAATCCCAAGATTTTATAGCAGACTGACATGGCAGTTATAAGCCCCCTCCACACAACTAAATAAAATCCCACATGATCTGCTTTGAACTGTAATATATGGCAGTGTGAACTCAGATAATCCAGTTCAAAGCAGATATTGTGGGATTTTCTGCTTTGATATTCCGGGTTATATGGCTGCGTGGAAGGGCCCATAGTGGTGTCAAACTGCAGTCATTACATGCGCCCTTCAAGTTTGATAGGAAACCCTCTAAGGGTCCAATCCTCATTTACAGGGCTGCATGTTTGTGTTTCAGGCTGGGTCTAGACTGCCAGATAAAATCCAGATTATCTGCTTTGAACTGGAGTTGACTCATATAATCCAGTTCAAAGCAGCCATCCAGCTCCTTTTGGGAGATGGTGGCGGGATATAAATAAAGTTGTTGTTGTTGTTGTTGTTGTTATTATGGATTATCTGCTTTGATAATCCGGATTATATGGCGGTGTAGATCCAGGCTCGGACTGACAGATATAATTAAGTACCTCTACATAGAGAAATGCACAGAAAGAACAAAATGTGTAGGCTTCTGACAAAAGAAATGCCACAGCAAGGTTTTCATCCTGAACACATATTCCCTCTGAAGGCAATCTTTCTGGGGTTTTGTGGGTTTAATTTAGGGTGAGAAGTTGTTGTTTTTTTTAATCGAGCTTGAGAAACTGCAATCCGCTTCTGGTGTGAAGTTAAGGTTACCTTTTAAAGGGCTCTGCTAAGCCTAAACTTTAGCTCCCAATTATATGGCGGGTGGCTCAAAAAGTAATACCTCCATCCCTCTAAGTTTTATTTCTTTCACAGCTACTGGACTATCTATGCATGATATGATAGAGGTAACCTTACTCTTCTAATGTAGCCTTTTCTTTTTCGGACGGACTGATTAAACCATGAATCTGAAACTAAAAGAAAGAGTCGTCATTGAATTTCTGGCAAAAATAGGTTGTGTACCTAAGGAAATTCATAATCACTTGGAGAATGTTTATGGGGACGCTGTAATGGACATCAGCAATGCGTGGTGGCCTTGGGTGAAGAAGTTTGTATGTAGTTGATGCATTGAACATCTCCTAAGGCGTTGTCGAAGGCTTTCATGTGGAATCACTGGATTGTTTGTGAGTTTTCCGGGCTGTATGGCCATGTTCCAGAAGCATTCTCTCCTGCATTTATGGCAGGCATCCTCGGAGGTTATGAGGTCTGTTGGAAACTAGGAAAATGGGGTGTGTATGTGTGTGTGTATACACATACACATATAAACATGCACACACATATACATACACACACCCTGGACATTCCAGAGATATATAAACCCAATTTTCCTAGTTTCCAACAGACCTCACAACTTCTGAGGATGCCTGCCATAGATACAGGTGAAACTTCAGGAGAGAATGCTTCTGGAACATGGCCATACAGCCCGGAAAACTCACAGCAACCTGGTTGTGTTATTATTTTATTGATTTAATTGGAAAGCTGTAGGTGTGGAATTTAAAAGAAAATGTAGCCATATATGCAATAATTAATTATAATATTAATAACTGAAGGGAATAATGCAGTTAGGCATAAGGGACAATGTTGCCATACATGCAATAATTAATTATAGCATTAGTAATTTAAGGGCATAATTAGGCATGGGGGAGAAGGAGGGGGAATTAAGGCTGGATCCACACAGCCATACAATCCAAATTATTTTATCAAAGCATATAATCCATATTATCTGCTTTGAATTGGATGATATGAAGCTATGGACCTATCTACACTGCCGTATACTATACACATTATCTGCTTTGAACTGGGTTCTATGGCAGTGTAGACTAATATAATCCAGTTCAAAACAGATAACCTGGATTTTATATGGCAGTCTGGATGGGGCCTGTATTTACACTGCCCTATACCCCAGGATCTGATCCCAGATTATCTAATTAGCCCAGATTATTTTGACAGTGTAGACCAGTTATGGGTGTTTTGGACTTCAATTCCCACAATTCCTAACAGCCTACAGGCTAGGTTGTTACAACTTTTTCTGCAAAACTTCAGGAGAGAATGTTTCTGGAACATGGCCATACAGCCCAGAAAACTCACAACAACCCATCTCGTATGGCTCTGCCCAAGGAATCATTGCTGACTTGGAATATCACAAAGTGTGTGCTAAGTGGGTTAACCACACTTAAGAAACTTAAGGAGGTAAGAAGAAAGAAGAGACCACTAAAAGACGTTTGTTCCTTCAAGCTTCATCAAGACAATGCACACCCTCCACCCAGGCGATTGCAAAAATGGGCAGGTCAGTGGTGCCTCTCACCCACCTCTCAGCCCTGATTTGGACCTTTTTGACTTTGACCTGTTTGGACCTCTGAAAGACAACCCTATGTGGTTTCAGATTCAATGATTTGAATTGAACTGTGGTTTTGCCTAGAGCAGGGGTCCTCAAACTAAGGCCCAAGGGCTGGATATGGCCCTCCCTCGCTTAGGGTCAACCTAAATCTTGAAAGCACACAACAACAGCAATCCTATCCCATCAGGAAAAGCAGGCCCACACTTCCCATTAAAATACGAATAAGATTGTATTTGTTAAAATTGCTCTTCATTTTAATTATTGTATTTTAAGCAATTTTTTTTTGCACTACAAATAAGATATGAGCACTGTGCATAGGAATTCATTCATTTTTTCCCCTTCAAATTATAGTCCGGCCCTCCAACAGCTTGAGGGACTCTGACCAGGCCCTCTGTTTAAAAAGTTTGAAGACCCCTGGCCTAGAGGATAGTTCAGGCTATGATCTATAGCAACTTCTGCTGTTATATGTTCGTTGGGCACTTTTTTATGACTCAGGAGGCAAAACTTTTTGACCCAACCTGATATAATTAATTATCGTCGCAATACAGTGGGGTATGGCCTTATTTTGCCTCAATTCCAGGGAGCAGAAGGGGGGAGGGGGGGACAACAAGCCATGCTGACTTTTCTTTCAAGAGAGAAAGAGAGAAGGAAAGAAGGAAAAGAAGGGGGGGGGGGAAAGAAAAGAAGGGGAAGGAAAAAAGGGAAAAGAAAGAAAGAAAAAAGAAGAAAGAAGGAGGGAGGGAAAGAAGGAAAGAAAGAATGAAGGAAAGAATGAAAGAAGAAGGAAAGAAGGAAGGTAAGAAGGAAAGAAAGAAAGTAGGAAAGAAAGAAGGAAGGAAGGAAAGAAAGAAAGAAGGAAAGAAGGAAGCAACGAACGAAAGAAAGAAAGAAAGAAAGAACGAAGGAAGGAAGGAAGGAAGGAAGGAAGGAAGGAAGGAAGGAAGGAAGGAAGGAAGGAAGGAAGGAAGGAAGGAAAGAACGAGCGAGAGAGAGAGAGAGAGAGAGAGAGAGAGCGCGGAAGCGGGGCTGTACCTGGAAAAGTGTCCTGAAACTGGTGCGGAACTGAACTCCTTGGGGTGGCGTTTAAGGGGCCCAAGATTCCGGAAGTGGTCTCGCTTATGGGCTCTAAGGAGGCGAAGAACTGGCCGGCCGGAGGCGGTAAGGCGGGGGGCCCGTGGTGGAGCCCGCTTGGGCGGCTGGAGCTTAGTAAGGAGGTCAGATCTGCGGGCGACACGAACAAGGAGAGCGGGTTACCGGCGGCCCTGGAGCATTCTGGGATATAGGGCTGTGCGGAAGGGGCCTTTGGCAGGGAAGGCTAAAGACCTTCCACACAGCCCTATATCCCAGAATATTAAGGCAGAAAATCACACAATATCTGGATTGTTGTAATTGGATTATCTGAGTCCACACTGTGTTTTATTCGAATACAAAGGAGATAATGTGGGATTTTCTACCTTGATATTCTGGGTTATATGGCTGTGTGGAAGGACCATTTGTAAAACTCCCGCAATTCCCTAGCATTGAGCCATCTCAGGGCCCTTCCACACAGCTCTATATCCCATAATATCAAGGCAGAAAATCCCACAATATATGCTTTGAATTGGGTTATCTGAGTAAGTAAAGTAAGTAAGTCCTGAGTCCATACTCAGATATTGTGGGATTTCCTGCCTTGATATTCTGGGATATAGGACTGCGTGGAAGGGCAATAGTTCAAGTGGTGTTGAACTGCATTAATTTGCCCTAAATCGTCCTCAATGTGACAGCTCACAAGAAAAGTCAATTTCACCTTCTTTAGGAATGGACTTCAGGCACCCAAAGCAAAGGGATGAACAATGGCAGAGTTCTACCTTGGGGGGAGGGGGGGGGGGCTTTCTACACAGCCATATAACCCAGAATACAAAGGAATAAAAATCCCACAATATCTGCTTTGAATATCTGAGTCCACACTGCCGTATATTCCAATTCAAAACAGACAATCTGGGATTTTAGACAGCTGTGTGGAAGGGAAGCACTGACAATATGTCATCCTGGGAATATAAGAACTGGAGGAAAAACTATAAAACTTCTTAAATGTTGGGGGAATGCTACCTAGATCCCTAACTCGGTCCTGGGAAAAAACCTGAGGGAGTTTCTGGAATAGTTTGAGAAATCTTGACTTTCTAAAAGAAGGACCCGAAAGGCCTACTCTAAACGATTCCCTCCCTTTCCAGGAAAAGTCTCGAGATTGGCGACGGGCAGAGAAGGAAAGCAGGAAAGGTTTGGAAGTACTTATTGACAGACTAACATTGGTTTGGGAGCAGAGGGAGAAACAAGGCTTTATGTTTATGTTAACTAAGATTGAATCTGCATCAAGCCTGGGCAAACTTAGTTCCTCTAAGTGTTTTGGACTTCAACTCCCACCATTCCTGACAGCCTCAGGCCCCTTCCTTTTCCCCCTCAGCCGCTTAAGCGGCTGAGGGGGAAAAGGAAAGGGCCACAGGCTGTCAGGAATGGTGGGAGTTGAAGTCCAAATCACCTAGAGAGACTAAGTTTGCCCAGGACTGATCTACATTATATAATTATTAGTACTATTTGACACCACTTTAAGGCTGGATCTACAATGCTGTAAGTTTCTGAATCCAGATTATCTGCTTTGAACTGGAGGCGTCTACACTGCCATAAAATCCGGATTCAGAAACCGGATTATAATGCAGTGTAGATGGGGCCTCTTTCTCATAGTCCAGTACCGAAACTGTAGTTTTACAGGCCTTCTCTTCCAAAGAATGGGGGCGCCTCCCGAAATTAAAGCTCCCACGAGCCCTGGCAGTGAAAGCGGTCTCAAACTGTGCTAATCCTACAATATAGGATTATATAGGATACAATATAGCAACTCGTGATGTGCGTGCGGCAGCGGAAATACCCATTTGTGATGGCATAAGCTTTTTTTTCCTACCCTTGGATTGCAACATTTCCTTGCAGCCCAAGAAGAAAACTGATGCCAGTATTAATCTGTTAACCCTCGAAGTGACAGGAAACTACTCCTCGTTGGAGCGGTTTAGGAACTCGTTTCTATTCTTTGCCCTTCGGCTAAGAATCCACTGAAGTTACAATTCGCCCCAATGTATGTCCCAAGCCTGTTGAGGATTTTATGCCCTGGGATTGTGAACCAAGCCATGAGAACTACTAACGAACCCATAGGTCTTAGTATAAAATATTATGGTAACATTCTGGTCACAGCGAGTTTTTTTTATTGATTGATCGATCGATCGATTGATTAATATATGAGGAAGGACCACTCTCAGCATTCAAGAAGCAAAACTAATTTGAATTAGGTAAAGGTAAAGGTTTTCCCCTGACATGAAGTCCAGTCGTGTCCGACTCTGAGGGTTGGTGCTCATCTCCATTTCTAAACCGTAGACACCTCCAAGGTCATGTGGCCGGCATGACTGCATGGAACGCCGTTATCTTCCCGCCAGAGCGGTACCTATTGATCTACTCACATTTGCATGTTTTTGAACTGCTAGGTTGGCAGAAGCTGGGGCTGACAGCGGGAACTCACGCTGCTCCCTGGATTCGGACCTGCGGCCTTTAGGTCAACAAGATGAGCAGCTCAGTGCTTTAACCCACTGTGCCACCGGGCTGGGTTCCTCTAATTAATGGAAACGTTTAACACCGTTTGGGGTTAAAGCGATGCCGAACTGCGTATATTCTCCAGTGTGGACACAACTCTGGCTGCTCTATGGTGAGTGAGAGGGCCTTTTTGGTTTCCTCCTCACCCCTGACTGACCTGCCGGCCTATTATAGAGAATAAGGAGACATTTCAGAGGGATTACAGAACTGTGGCACCAATAAAAAGCTATGGGGCAACCTAGCAATACTATCTCTTCTCCTTTCAGTCCTCCAAAGCCTTGCAATTGGGACCTGCCCTGTCAGAAGAGGAAAAGAAACCATACGGATCTTCCGGACTTTTTTTGCATTCAGTTCGTTCTCTCTCTCTCCATTTGGGAGTCATACTTGGACCAATAAAACCTCAAAGAAGTTACTTTTTGGGTCGACGCAACACAGAATCCATTCCCTTCCGCAGTTTGCGGATCCTGGGAGGTGTAGTCCCAAATGTCCCACGCTCTGAGACAAGAGCAATCCCAGAAGCCGTCCGGAAGGTTTCTGTTTCAAGGAGAAGATGCATCTACACTGGAGAAAGGAACCCCGCAGCGGGCAGAGAAGGCTAAAGACGGTGTAAAACCACAACTCCCGTGATTCTATAACAGGGAGCCATGGCAGTTAAAAGTGGTGTCAAACTGCGTCAGATCTACAGTAGAGACACACCCGTGGTCTTCCATGAGTGTGTTGAGTGGATCTCCACCGTGGGAATTGGGGGTCTTTACAGATATGGAACTGTGGTCTGAAGCCTTTACTTGGGTGCCTGATCTGGACCCACAGATTAAACCGATATGTGTGTATATGTTTGTATATATATGTGCGCACGTATATATACATACATACATGCATATGGATTTAATCTGTGGGTCCAGATCAGGCACCCAAGTAAAGGCTTCAGACCTACTCTCTCTCCCCCCCCTCTCTCTCTCTATATATATATATACACTCTCTCTCTCTCTCTCTCTCTATATATATATATATACACACACACACATATACACACCCTATATATGTTTATCTCTTCAGACCTATACACACACATATACACCCTATACATGTTTATCCCTTTCCAAAGTCACCCCATTAAAATGATTAAGGCGAGACTGTGTGTATGTACACACATACACACATGGCAGGCAGTAACTCTACCTTAAATTCAGCTCGGATGCCTCACTAAACAACTGCCAGGATCCCACAGCATGGAACCCACGGCAATCCAAGTGGTATCAAAGTGCGTTAATTCCAGTGTAGTAGATGCACCCACAAACACACATCCCAACCCTTTGCGGCGCAGGTGGCTTTAAACCCGGGTGGGGTTTAAAGCCAGTGTAGTCTAATATTTTTACTATTATTGCTATTATTATTATCAATAGGTATACGATGAAACAAAAATTCATTTTTGCTTAATTTACTAGAAATTAAGTTAAAAAAAGAAATAGAAAAACCTGTGTGGCCTAGTGTCTGTTATCTATTATTATTATTATTATTATTATTATTATTATTAATCTAGTGTCTGTTATCTATTATGATGATGATGATTTTCAACTGGATTTAAATTACATTTTGGGAAGATGCAATTAAAATTACTGAATAATAATATTAAATTATTTATTTAAATTAATAAATAATTAATGTCCTAAATACAACTATTAATACATAACTTTTAAACGTAATGTCATATCAATTAAAGGGAAAGCAGTGCGATCGACTGTCTGTATTCTTGGGTTGTTGTAGGTTTTTTCGGGCTATATGGCCATGGTCTAGAGGCATTCTCTCCTGACGTTTCGCCTGCATCTATGGCAAGCATCCTCAGAGGTTGTGAGGACCTACACATACACTCTATATACACACACACACACACACACTATATCTCTTCAGACCTATACACACACATATACACCCTACACATGTTTATCCCTGTCTGTATTGTTGTTATTTTAATTTACATGTCGTTGGATTGAAGTTGCTTTTTAAAAAAATAAATGGAAGATGGGACTGAAAATCAATAAACGATACCCATGAACGCAATTATATTAGTACATAGGCAGGTTAAAGGTAAAGGTTTTAGGTTTTCCCCTGACATTAAGTCTAGCTGTGTCTGACTCTGGGGGTTGATGCTCATCTCTATTTCTGAGCCGAAGAGCCGGCGCTGTCTGCAGACGCCTCCAAAGTCATATGGCCGGCATGGCTAAATGGAGCGCCGTTACCTTGAGTGGTCCCCATTGATCTACTCATATTTGCATGTTTTCGAACTGCTAGGTTGGCAGAAATAAATGCTACTGAATTAAATAATTAAAATTTAAAGTAATAAGGGGAGAAAAAAGCCCGAGTGTCTGCGGCTATTACAAATTAATTTTAATATTATTAATATACACATATCAATAGTTTGTTGAACTCCATTTAATAAAAATAAATAAATCAAACCCTTAGATTTAAGTTTTATCAAAATAATAATAAAGAAAAATCATTTTGACTTAATTTAATACAACATGAAGTCGAAAAATACCTCTGAGCGTGTTGCTTTCCTTGAGCTTGGGGTCAAACTCGGCGGACAAGATGCGGTCAATGCCAAACTTCAAGTCCTTGCTGGAAGGGGCCAGGGCGGGCGCTTGGCCCCTTCCTGGAAGAGGAGGAGGAGGAGGAGGCGGGAAAGGCGCCGAAAGGGGCGAGAGCCGGGCCTGGAAAGCGGGCTCCGGGGCCACGAGCGGCGTGGGCCTGAGCGGAGAAGAGGCGGCGGCGGTGGCGTGGAAGTGCGCATGCGCGTGGACGGCGGCGCCCAGCGGGAGCCCCTCCAGCCCCGAGGCTTCCCCTCCGGCCGCGGCGTGCAGGATGTCCGCGATGCAGAAGGACGGCTTCTTGAGCCCCGACGGCTCCAAAGGGAAGCAGCCGCCCGACCCACCGGGGCTGCAATACGCCGCCGCGGACCACAAGCTCAAGTTGGAGGCGTAGAAGGGAGCCAGCCCTGCCGTGTACATCCTGGAAAGTCAACCCGAAGTTGAAGAGCTCAACGCCGTGGCATGGCCAGAACGAAGCCCGGGCGGCCGGGCGCGTCAAACCAAATAACAACAAGCAAACACAGCCAAGCGGCAGAGGCGCCTCTCGCTCTCACTTCTCGGGAAGGAGAAAGGGGAGGGACCAAAGTGGACCCGCCCGTTTAGTCACTCAGCCCTGCGGCGGAAGGAACGTTCCAAACTCAATCCCCCCTCCCTCTCCCCGGACAAACTTCTTCCCAACGTGGATTGGACGAGGGAGCGCCCAATCAAGGCGGAGTAGGCGTGGCCGAGGGAGAGAAGGGAGAAGTAAACCAAGCCTCCTCTGGAATGCAGCTGATGGAGATGCAAAATGCCCTTCTAGGATGGAGCTACATTGCCATATACAATCCAGATTAGCTGCTTCGAACTGGATTAGATCCCAAGCTGGATCTACACTGCCCTGTATCCCAGGATCTGAATTCAGATTATCTGCTTTGAACTGGATTGTATGAGTCTATTTATTTCTTTATTTCTTTATTTACTATTTTTGTATACCGCCTTTCTCAGCCCACGGACCACTCAAGGCGGTTTATTACAGAGGCAAAATTCAATGCCCAGCAACATCACAAAACATTTAAAACATTAACATAAATATACAATTATAATAAGGTCAATAAAACATAGACCATTAACGTCTCCAAGTTAAAATCAAGGTCCAATCTCATCATCCAATCACCAGGCACGGGCAAACTTGGGCCCTCCAAGTGTTTTGGACTTCAACTCCCACAATCCCTAACAGCTGGTAAACAGTAAGAAGCCACACTTTGAAACTGCTAGGCCATCAAATGCTAATCAAGGTGGCCAATTGAAACTTTCACACCTACCTCCAACAGACAAGAGTTCTTTCTCTCACCCTGGACATTCCACAGATATATAAACCCCATTTTCCTAGTTTCCAACAGACCTCACAACCTCTGAGGAAGCCTGCCATAGATGCAGGTGAAACGTCAGGAGGGAATGCTTCTGGAACATGGCTATACAGTCTGAAAAACTCACAGCAACCCAGTTGTGTTATTATTTTATGGATTTAATTGGGAAGCTGTATGTGTGGGCTTTAAAAGAAAATTTTGCCATACATGCAATAATTAATTATAGTATTAGTAATTTAAAGGTATAATGCAGTTAGACATAAGGGAGAAGGAGGGAGAACTAAGGCTGGATCTACACGGCCATACAATCCAGGAACTCTTGTCTGTTTGAGGCAAGTGTAAATGTCAAAGCAAATTATCCTCATTGCCTGCTTTGCACTGGATGATATGAGGCTGTGGCCCCATCTACACTGCTATATAATATCCAGTTTATCTGCTTTGGACTGGGCTCCAAGGCAGTGTAGACTAATATAATCCAGTTCAAAACAGATGATCTGGACATATAGTCGGAAAACTTAAAACAGCCCAGCCGGTAGGCTGTTAGGAATTGTGGGAGTTGAAGTCCAAAACACCTGGAGGGCCCCAGTTTGCCCCTGCCTGGTCTACACTGTGAGATAAACTGGGATAATTAGATAATCTGGGATCAGATCCTGTGGTATAGAATATAGATACAGGCCCCATCTACATTGCCGTATAAAATCCAGACTATCTGTTTTGAACTGGATTATATTATTCTACATTGCCATAGAACCCAGTTCAAATGTATACTATATGGCAGTGTGGATGAGGCCACAGCCTCATATAATCCAATTCAAAGCAGATAATGCGAATTATTTGCTTTGATAAAATAATCTGGACAGTATGGTAGTGTGGATCCAGCCTTAATTGTCTCTCCTTCTCCTATATGCCTAGTTATACCCTTAAATTACTAATTCTATAATTAATGTATGGCAACATTTTCTTTCAAAGCTCACATAAACAGTTTCCCAATTAAATCGATAAAACAATAACACAAACGGGTTGCTGTGAATTTTCTGGGCTGTGTGGCCATGTTGCAGAAGCATTCTGTCCTGGCGTTTCACCCTCATCTATGGCAGCCATCCTCAGAGGTTGTGAGGTCTGTTAGAAACTAGGCAAGTGGGGTTTATACATATCTGTGGAATGCCCAGAGTGGGAGAAAGAACTCTTGTCTGTTTGAGGCAAGTGTAAATGTTGCAATTGGGCAGCTTGGTTAGCATTGAATAGCATAGCAACTTCCGACAACACAATAACACAACTAATAATAATGAGTAAACCGTGACATTTAAGTCAGGGTTTCAAATCTTCATGCAGCCATAGAAAACTATTGGGAAACTTTAGGTAAATTACACTATCTCAAACTCAAAACCCAACCCCATCCACCCCAATTCTTAGTGAAAAGGCCCTCGCTATTGACTTGAAAGTGTTAACTGAGTGCGTTTCCACACAATCATATAACCCAGAATATTAAGGCAGAAAACCTCACAATATCTGCTTTGAATATCAGAGTGCACACTGCCATATATTTCAGTTCAAAGCCGATAATAAGGGATTTTATTCAGCTATGTGAAAGGAGTCTTAGGAGGGGAAACAGTATCAAGAAAATGTATTTTTAAATCTCTTAGATGTCAGTGAAACGCGAGAACTCTTCTCTGTTAAATAAATAATATAACAATAATAATACCTGGCGTCTTCGATGTCAGCACGAGGAGTGGCTCGTTCCTATTAAATCAATGGAAGAGAATAATATAACCTCTGGTGGGAGTTGCCTTATTGTTTACCTTTCTGCAAGCAGGACAGAAAAGATGGCCATTTTTTTTCTCTTGGGAAATGCGGAGACGTGAATGTTTCTCATCTCCACTTGATCCTTAAAAATCCGTCCGATAAATCCTACTGAATTTAAGAGGGTCTTCTAAGTAGCCTGTTTAAGACGGGGATGGTATATGCAAAAACGATGAATGTCGAAGTAGTCAATCGGATTGTCTTTTATCGTAACTCTCTGTTTACATATGGGAGGCCAGACTGCAACGTGATTTTTAATGGAATTGAAGGAAACCTGCTACTACCTTTACCACGAAAATGTGCCGCTTGCTCATCAAAGGCTGGAGTCCCATCTACACGGCCACATAATGCAGTTTCAAAATACAGTTGAACCGCATTGAACTGGATTGTAGGTTGAACTGCATTGAAGGGCATTTTATGGATCTAGATCCGGTCAAAGAAGCATGGAGCTGCCCTGAGTCCACTGGGGAGATAGAACAGCCTATAAATAATAATAATAATAATAATTATTATTATTATTATTATTATTATTATTATTATTATTATTATGGGTTGTTGTAGGTTTTCCGGGCTATATGGCCATGTTCTAGAGGCATTTTCTCCTGACGTTTCGCCTGCATCTATGGCAAGCATCCTCAGAGGTAGTGAGGTCTGTTGGAAGTAGGAAAATGGGTTGAAACATTCACACCTAGCTCCAGCAGACAAAAGTCCTTTGTCCCACCCTGGTCATTCCACAGATATATAAACCCATTTTCCTACTTCCAACAGACCTCACTACCTCTGAGGATGCTTGCCGTAGATGCAGGCGAAACGTCAGGAGAAAATGCCTCTAGAACATGGCCATATAGCCCGGAAAAACCTACAACAACCCAGTGATTCCCGCCATGAAAGCCTTTGACAATACATTATTTTTGTTGCTACTTCATAACTGTAATTTTGCTATTATTATTATTATTATTATTAGATACATAGCAAGATTAGTACACAGCAAACAAGATTACTCTGCTGGCTGTTGTATTGGATCACAAATCGGACACTTCCCAAGTGTCTAGGACTGTTGTTGTTGTTGTTGTTGTTTTATTATTATTATTATTATTATTATTTGATACATAACAAGATTAGTACACAGCAAACAAGATCACTATGCTGGCTTTTGTATTTGATCACACGGATGCTTCCCAAGTGTCTAGGACTGTGTGATGTATGCTGCAGATCCGAGTAGGGTGGCCTTTTGCAGCTGACAGATAGTAATTTTGTCAGTGCCGATTGTTTTTAAGTGCAGGTCAAGGTCTTTAGGCACTAGACCCAGTGTGCTGATTACCACTGGGACCCACCTTGATTGGCTTGTGTCAGTCTTTGCAGTTCGATCTTAAAATCCTCATATTTAAATCTCATTGTTGTTGTTGTTATTATTATTGAGTTGTTGTATGTTTTTCGGGCTGTATGGTCATGTTCCAGAAGCATTCTCTCCTGACGTTTCGCCTGCATCTATGGCAGGTATCCTCAGAGGTTGTGAGGTCTGTTGGAAACTAGGAAAAATGGGTTTCTATGGCCCCTTCCACACAGCTGAATAAAACCCCACAATTTCTGCTTTGAACTGGAATATATGGACTCAGATAACCCAGTTCTAAGCAGATATTGTGGGATTTTCTGCTTTGATATTCTGGGTTAAATGGCTGTGTGGAAGGACCCTTAATCTTGGAATATCCAGGGTGGGAGAAAGAACTCTTGCCTGTTGGATGTAGGTGTGAATGTAGCAGTTGGCCACCTTAGACATTGCACAGAGATATAAACCCATTTTTTCTAGATTCTAACAGACCTCATAACCTCTGAGGATGCCTACCATAGATGCAGGCGAAACGTCAGGAGAGAATGCTTCTGGAACATGGCCATACAGCCCGAAAAACTTACAACAACCTAGTGATTCCGGCCATGAAAGCCTTCGACAATATATTATTATTATTATTATTATTATTATTATTATTATTATTATTATTATTATCCTTTTTAGTGCGTTTAAGTCCAATCATTTTGCTCAACAGCAGAATATCTCACTCTGAATCGGAACTAACCGCACATATACATAGTCATTGTCTGAATAATTACGGTATTATTAAGAGAAGGGCGTGATGAAAATGTCCAGCACTTTAACAGATCCACTAATTGTAATGAGATCTCACTCCGTGGACATAACTTTGGACGCTCTGTTGTTCTGGGGAGGCTCTTTGGCAGCACTCCGTGGACAGAGAGTAGACTAAAGACTTTGCAGAACTGCATCTCCTATGATTTCATGGCAGTCAGAGTGGTGTCAAACTGCATTGTGTTGTCGGAGGCTTTCATGATCGGAATCACTGGGTTGCTGTGAGTTTTCCGGGCTGTATGGCCATGTTACAGAAGCATTCCCTCATTCTTTCTGCAGTGTAGATGCACCCAAAGGCTCTGGAGACCAGGGTTGGAACTCTTGCTCAGCCATGGCAACCCACTGGGTAGCCTTGTGCAATTCACTCTCTCTCAGCCTCAGAGGAAGGCCAAAAAAACCCTCTCTGAACAAACCTTGCCAAAAAAAACCCCATGGGTCGCCATCAATCCAAATGATTTGAAGGCAGGCATCAGACGTGAAAGACTTCCAGCCAATCCCTTCTTCGAGATGCTTGGGATGAATATGGTGCCAAAAACCTTCAAAGCATTCTATTTTAAGTATATTTTGAAATGCCTTCAGCCAGAAGGCCAGAGCGGGTGGTGGTGATGGATCTCATCCAATACACTTTAAATCAATACTCAATGCAATGGAATAATGGGATTTGTAGATGGCACAAGAGAAGACTGAAAATCCACTTTAAAGTATGTAAATGTTAGTAGTTTCAGAGTTACAGCTGTACAGATGTATGTTTGTTTGGTAATCTGTTGTCTAAGCATGTCCGTGTTTATGTACTCATCAGTATTGTTATGTACTCATTAGCCAACCTTAAAAACTGTGGCATAGACACCGAGAACTGGGAAGCCCTGGCCCTTGAGCGCTCTAACGGGAGGTCAGCTGTGGCCAGCAGTGCTGTAGAATTTGAAGAGGCACGAATGGCCAAGAGGAAGGTTCGTCAAGCCAACCCTGACAAGGACCGCCTACACACGGACAACTGGGAAGCCTTGGCCCTTGAGCTCTCTAACTGGAGGTCAGCTGTGACCAGCAGTGCTGCAGAATTCGAAGAGACAGGAATGGCCAAGAGGTAGGCGGGCTACGAGGGGATCGTCTGAGTAAGTAAGAATTGTGACCTTTCTTTTTGTGGTTTTTTTTTAATTGTCATAGTTGTAATTAAAAATATTGGAGGCAGAGAAGGATAAAGACCTTGCAAAACTACAACTAGGAATTAGGCTAGTTCGCTTAAGCGGCTGAGGGGGAAAAGGAAGGGGCCTAAGGCTGTTAGGAATGGCGGGAGTTGAAGTCTAAAACATCTGGAGAGCCCAAGTTTGCCCATGCCTAGTATAGTCCTTCTCCATTGTAGTCAATGGAAGATGCACGGTGGAGTTCAGTAGACTGTAAAATACAAAATGTATCAAAACGATTGTAAAAGCTTAATTCTCTGCTAGTGACAGTGAAACAGTCCTGGACCATTTCGATGAATGAGAAGTGGAGGCAGAAGCCGGATTTAGTCACTCAGGATTAGCCAAATGCATGCAGGTGAGCATCTGAGCAAATGAATCCTGGGAGTGCTGTTGTTTATTTTGATATATAGCTATTTCACGAGGGTGTTTATTCCTCCTCTCTCCAGAGAACTGGCTTCCCAAGACGATTAGTTTTGGAAAGCATGTTGATTCCCATGCTAGAACTGCTAGAACGAAGATTCATAAGGAAAATTGATTTCCAAGTAAAAGGGGTTCAGGCCAGGAAATAAGGAGTGGACCTGATGATGATGATGATGATGATGCAATCCCAGCAGGATTGACGAGATGCAACTGAAAGAGTTTACATGATACAGGATTTAAAGATCTAATTGCAAAGCTAGTAAAGGTGGGCCCAGTGGTGATTGGCACACTGGGTGCAGTGCCTAAAGACCCTGGCCTGCACTTAAAAACAATCGGGCGCTGACAAAATTGCCATCTGTCAGCTTCAAAAGGTGGATCTGCACGCATTATTAGGTACACCACACTTGGGAAGTGTCCCACGTGTTTGTTTGTTTGTTTGTTTTTGTCGTGTCAGGAGCGACTTGAGAAACTGCTTCTGTTGCTTCTGGTGTTGCTTCTGGTGTGAGAGAATTGAATACAAAAAGCCAGCATAGTAACTTTGCTGTGTACTAATCTTGTTATGTATCTAATGATGATGGTGATCATGATGATCAAATATGAGGATTTAAAGATTAAACTGCAAAGACTCTGGCACAAGCCAGTAAAGGTGGTCCCACTGGTGATCTGGCATCACTGGGTGCAGTGCCTAAAAACCTTGGCCTGCACTTAAAAACAATCGGCACTGACAAAATGACAATTTGTCAGCTGCAAAAGGCCATCCTACTTGGATCTGCACGCATACATCGCACAGTCCTAGACACTTGGGAAATGTCCCACGTGTGATCAAATACAAAAGCCAGAATTGTGACCTTGTTTGCTGTGTACTAATCTTGTTATGTATCTAATAATAGTAATAATGATGTTGATGATTATGATGATGAGATTGAAATATGAGGACTTAAAGATTGAACTGCAAAGACTCTGGCACAAGCCAATAAAGGTGGTTCCAGTGGTAATCTGGCACACAGTGCGTGCAGTGCCTAAAAACCTTAGCCTGCACTTAAAAGCAATTGGCACTTACAAAATTACTTTTGTCAGCTGCAAAAGGCCACCCTACTCGGATCTGCATACATCACACAGTTCTAGACACTTGGTAAGTGTCCCACGTGTGATCAAATACAAAAGCCAGAATCGTGACCTTGTTTGCTGTGTACTAATTTTGTTATGTATCAAATAATAATAATAATAATAATAATAATAATAATAATAGTAATAGTAATATCACTTTATTTATATCCAGACCCCTCTTTCTTCAAGGGACCTATCCTGTCGAATTATGAACTGCCATGGGCCCAGGCTATGAAATTCTGGGATTTGTAGTTTCGTGAAGCACCAGCCCTTTTTGTGAAGACCTTGAGCGCTCTTACTGGAGGTCAGCTGTGACCAGCAGTGCTGTGACCACCAGTACTACAAGTCTCAGGATTCCGAAACATGGAGATATGACACTGTATTAATTCTATTGTGCGTTCACTATTTGCAAGCTCCCTATTTCTGGGCCTTGACTAAACTTTTCAGCTGTGAATTTCTTCTATCTCGATTGAAGATTATTGTCTTGACTGAAAGTAATTAAAAAATTTAAAAACACCAAACCCAACGCCATGGACTGCTAATATATATAATTTCTCCCTCGTTTTTGATTTTACCCTCAAATTCGAGTCTCTGGAGCAAAACTCCGGCAAAACCTCAAGTTTCCAAACCCTCCTCCCTTTACGCTCCTGGAAACCCCTCCAAGGGCAAAACGGGAAAGGGTCTGCAATCTCCCTTGTTGTGCCTGTATATTGGACAAGGAGGGCTTGGTGTTTTGCATGAAGGAAAGGAAAGAAGCGAGGCAGGGGGAGAGGCGGGACGGGGAAGAAATGCTCCACGAGCTTCTCAGTGGTCGAAGGATATCTAAAAATAACCCCGGAGGAAATACTCTTCCCCAATATGTGACAATGAAGACTTTGACCCTTGGGGAACCCTAAGGAATGCGGTGGGAAGGGTGGGATTTCGCCCGGTGCGAAACAGATGTGCTGGTTAGTTACCTTTCCAAAGATCCCTGAGCCCTACAAACCCATCCATATTTTTTTAATCTCCAGAGAAGATCAAAAGCCCTTGCAGAGCATCTTAACAAAGGAACTTTCCCCTTCTCTGCAAAAGAATGCAGAGTAAGACGGGAGATGTTGAAGGGAGATGTTGACAAGGAGAGCAACTAAAATTATCAAGGGTCTGGAGAAAAAGCCCCATGAGGAGCGGCTTAAAGAGCTGGGCATGTTTAGCCTGAAGAAGAGAAGGCTGAGAGGAGACATGATAGCCATGTATAAATATGTGAGAGGAAGCCACAGAGAGGAGGGAGCAAGCTTATTTTATGCTGCCCTGGAGACTAGGACGCTGAGCAATGGCTTCAAACTACAGGAAAGGAGATTCCATGTGAACATTAGGAAGAACTTCCTGACTGTGAGAGCTGTTCAGCAGTGGAACTCTCTGTTTTGGAGTGTGGTGGAGGCCCCTTCTTTGGAGGCTTTTAAGCAGAGGCTGGATGGCCATCTGTCGGGGGGTGCTTTGAATGCAATTTTCCTGCTTTTTGACAGGGGGTTGGTCTGGATGGCCCATGAGGTCTCTTCCAACTCTATGATTCCATGATTCTAAGACATAGAGTTGGAAGAAACCCCAAGGGGTCTCCCGTCTAACCCCAATCTGCCAGGCAGGAAGACACCATCAAAGCACTCCCGACAAATGGACACCCAGCCTCTGCTCCAAAACCTTCAAAGAGGGAGACTCTACCAGCATATTCCACTGGCAAACAGCTTTCATAACATTTAAGTGGAATCTCTTCAGTGCTGTAAAAAAAAAAAAGGAAGCAGTGTTTTCTTGTTCTTGGTTCACTGTGGGAACCCGCTTCCACTTGATGGGATGGCCCAAAAGATTGTAGGCTACAGTCTCTGATGATTTGTTCTGCTCTTCTGGTGTTTATCCCTGCACTCCATTAATATGGACCAATAAATGGAAGTCATGTCTATGTGTTGTCAAGTTTTCATGGGGGTTGCTATTAATTTTCCTGGGCTGTGTGGCTATGTTCCAGAAGCATTTTCTCCTGACCTTTCGCCCACATCTATGGCAGGCATCCTCAGAGGTTGTGAGGCCAGTTGGAAACTAGGCAATGAGGTTTATAGATCCATAGCATGTCCAGGGTGGGAGAAAGAACTCTTATCTGTTTGAGGCAAGGGTGATTGTTGCAATTGGTCAGCTTGATTAGCATTGAATAGACTTGCAGTTTCAAAGCCTGGATGCTTCCTGCCTGGGGAATATATGCCAGAATCCCAAAAAAGGATTCCCCCAGGTAGAAAGCAGCCAGGCTTTGAAGCTTTAAGACTATTCAGCGCTAATCAAGGTGGCCAATGGAAACATTCACCCTGGCCTCAAGCAGAAAAAAGTTCTTTTTCCCACCCTGGACACTCCACAGATATGTAAACCCCATTTGCATAGTTTCCAAAAGACCTCACAACCTCTGAGGATGGCTGTCATAGATGTGAGCGAAACAATGCTCTTGGAACATGGCTACACAGCCCGGAAAACTCACAGCAACCCTACTTTGTTTGATTTTGCCTCAGAACAGGAGGGAAGGTGCCCCTGCAGGATGGCACCACAGCTCCACTTTCTCTTAGAGTAGTGGTTCTCAACCTGTGGGTCTCCAGATGTTTTGGCCTTCAACTCCCAGAAATCCTAACAGCTGGCCAACTGGCTGGAATTTCTGGGAGTTATAGGACAAAACACCTGGGGACCCACAGGTTGAGAACCACTGTCTTAGAGATTGCAGCCTTGTCTCCCTTGACTGCAACAACCTCCCAAATCCTGGCCCACAGGGATCCAAGGAGGGAACTGCATTGCATTCCTTGCTGGTATTTGTGTTTCTCCTTATGGATAGGCAGATACTTCACTCGGAAGTTCAGGCGAAGGCCATGAAATCCCCAGCATCTGGAACTGAGGGGAAGGCATGGGCAAACTCCGTGTAGACTCCATGAAGTGCTACAGTCAGGCATGTAGCGGGGGGGGGGGTTGAGGGCTTCAGCCCCCCCCCCCCGAAATTCTCATGGTGGTTCGCGAAAAGGCCTTACTGGTGCATTATTTAAACTGTTATGTTTATTCATATCATGAACTGATCACCATACTCAATATATCCCATATGCATGGGGGTATTGGGGTAATGATACAAAAGGTTTGCTAGGCTAGACCCTCTTTCACTCAGACTCAGCCCCCCCCCCGAAACTCAGCCCCCCCCGAACCCCCCCTGAAAAAAACCAGCCCCCCCCCATCGAAATCCTGGCCACGGGCCTGGCTACAGTGTATAGCTTGGGCAAGCTTGGGCCCCTCAGCTTAAGCGGCTGAGGGGGAAAAGGAAAGGGCCTGAGGCTGTTAGGAATGGTGGGAGTTGAAGTCCAAAACACCTGGAGGGAGGGCCCAAGTTTGCCCAAGCCTGGTGTAGACGCCCCGAGGAGGATCTCCCCTCATTGGGGACTTTATTTTCCCCGCGAAGTCCCCCGGATGGCAAGATGAAAGGGAAGGGTCGCAGCTGCGTGTTGATGTTTTCCTTTCTCGAAGGGCCTTGCTTTCTTTTGGCTTTTTCTTGTTGGGTTCTTCTCTCTCTCTCCGGAATGGGATCCACAGGGGCGGATTTGCGTCACCCCTCCAACTTGCCCGGCGAGATAAAGTTGCACAAATATTGAAAAGGGAAACGCTGCGGCTCGTTATGAAATTGTTTGTCTTTCTCTTTCTCTTCCCCTTTTTCTCCCTCCTCTCTTTCTTTCTTTATTTCCCCCTCCGGAAAAGAGTAAAAAAAAGAAGAAGGATTTTCTGCGGGATCTTAAAATACCGGAGCCGCTTCTATTTCGGGCTCGCAATCTGGACAGGCGCATCCGCTCCTTGAGCCCGGCTCCGAAAACAGGAGGTGACCTGAACGGGGGCAAAGCCACGCCGCTTCCTGCTCCAAGCGGGCTTTCTCGTGGGCGAAAGGGGGAGCCCGGAATTGGGGGAGACTGAGGAGCCATGCTGACAGGACCCGCGCCAGGAAGGCACAGAGATGGTTTTGCTTCAGTGCCAAGCCCCATGGAGCTCAATTGGCACCCACAATGCAGAATTATAGCAATCTGACCCCAGTTGAGCTGCCATAAACTGGATCTAGACTGCCCTGTAATGGAGTTCAATCCAGTTCAAACTGCATCATATGTAAATCCAGCCATAGCAATCCTTGGTTTTCTAGCTCCTTGTGGCCCCAGAGCTCTCTGGCTGAGGGTGCATCTACATTATAGAAAATTTAATTAAAAGTACACAGTAAAAAAGAAAGAAGAAATGGCTGGAGGCAGCCCAGGATGGCCACGGGGCCAGGATAAAGTGGCTGGCAATTCCCCCTCCTTGGCTTTTAATCTTTGTAGTCAAACTCTGGGCAAAACACTCCAAGAAACCTACGCAGTCAGGCCTTGATTCAGTTTCTGTGGTTCTCTTGGCCTTTCACCCACCATTTCATGCTCTCTCCCTGCTCCGCAATGGAAGGGCCTGTGTAGCCCTATACTGCAATTTGGGTTTGTAATGGCCTGGCAGCAGCCTTTCCAAGACTTTGTCGTATAATATTTCATATTTTGACATGCATCTCCTACTTTTATTTTATTTCTGTCCAAGGACAAGTGGGCTATGATTCCACACCTGTCCAGATTTGTGAATACAACTCTCAGTAGCCCCCACCAGTTTCTCCAATGGACTACAACCACCAGCATCCCCCAGTGGCTATGCTAATTGAGAGATCTGGGGAGAGATATTCCAAAGCTTTTTTTCCTCCACAAAGTACATTTTTACTCTCTCTTAGACTTTCTTTCAACCTTACACCAACCCTCTGCAATAGATTACCTGGTTGGGAAGGAACCAGTTCAAAACCACCCACTGAGTTTCATTGCTGAATATGGATTTGAGCTCAGGTTTCTCTCCTACCTGACCTCTTCACTCCTCGTTATTTCTTATTTTATTCTACTTCTGAGCCTTGGAAAGTCAGCAATAGTATTCATACTTGCATGCATAGGATTTAGTGGAACTTCCCAGTAAAGTAAAATGGGATAAACCAGAGTAGATTTGAGAGAGAGAGAAAGCAACATATACATGGTGAAGATGATGATGATGATGTTGATGATGACGATGACTACGATGACTACGATGATGATGATTTAACTCCTTGCTATAATCATCCTTATATCAAGATAGTTCTCACTGAGCTCCAGAGAGATACGAGTTTATGACTGTAAAAGAACAAAATAACACAGGCATGGGCAAACTTTGGTCCTCCAAGTGTTTTGGACTTCAATTCCCACAATTCCTAACAGCCTCAGGCCCTTCCCTTTCCCTCAAGAAATGTGATTCATGACTCCTTTATTATGGAATGGTTTCCATTTTTCACTAATAGAAATAGAGGTGATTTGGAGCCATGCAATTCTCATGTCTATCTTTGGAATCACATCATAATTTTTAAAAGGTGTATGCCTGAGTGTGTCTAACATATTTTGCTTAGGGGTGCTGTCAGGTTGCATATTTTGTTCTGTTCTGTTGTACTGTTAATTAATAATAATATGCTTTTTAAAATATTCTACTCTATCTCCCAGAGGGAACTCAGGGTGGATTACAAACATTCAATGGTGTTATGCAATTAACAAGGACAGACAATACATAAACAGAGGTAAAGGCTTTCCCATTTTTCCCCATTTCTGGCATCTGGAGGCTGTGCTCAGCTCCTGCCATGGAAGATGCTATCGCTTCATCTTCCACACTGAGGAGCTTTGTCGTCCATATACATCCTCGTTGGCCTGTCCTTATGGGCACCTTTTATTACCTCCCCACTGGAGCCCCAGGTGGTGCAGTGGGCTAAACCCCTGTGCCACCGACAGGTCGCAGGTTCGAATCCAGGGAGAGGCAGATGAGCTCCCTCTATCAGCTCCAGCTCCTCCTATGGGGACATGAGAGAAGCCTCCCACAAGGATGATAAAAACATCAAATCATCCGGGCATCCTCTGGGCAATGTCCTTGCAGACGGCCAATTCTGTCACATCAGAAGCGACTTGCAGTTTCTCAAGTTGCTCCTGACACGACAAAAAATTACCTTCCCACTTAAAGCAGTACCTATTTATCTACTCACATTGCTGTTTTCGATCTGCTAGGTGGGCAAAAGCTGGGGCTGATGGTGAGAGCTCACCCCGACCTGGGCTTGAACTGCTAACCTTTAGAATTGGCAAGAGTTTCTGCAGCTTAGCAGTTTAACCCACTGTGCTAAACCCAGCCTGTTAGATTATTTTCAATTAAAGCAAAAAAGCTATTTCAGAATTTGATCATCATACTCTGGAGTAATGAAATCAATATGAATAATGCTTCATTTGTGTGCCTCTTGTTGTCCTTTTTAAGCTATCCAGTATCTACTGAGAATCATCTTGTTGTGTGAACCTGAATTTGTAGCATGCAAGAAGAACTCTCTCAATCCACTTTCTTTACACTATGAATAGTTCTATCATAAATAAAAAATATTACAGTACAACAAACAAAAATAATAATGGTAGGTAATTTACATAACTTTAAAATGGTCTATGAAGCAGTTAAAAGATTGTCTGTATCCTGGATCAGGAAAACAGCAGAAACTGGATGAGATCCTCAAGTGTAAAAAACCTATCACTGAATACCAAAATCATGATCATCCATGTCACTGCACTTCTAATTTCTATGTATGGTTGTGAAAGCTAGAAAGGGAAGACAGCTGTCAGGAAGACAATCAACACATTTCAAATATGGCCTGTAGAGGAGAAATCTACAGATACCATAGACCCCCAAGAAGACAAATGAATGGATCCTAGAACAAATGAAACCCTAACCCTCCCTAGGCTATAGTACTTGGGAGAGTCAGCATGGTGAGTAGTGGTTTGAGCATTGGACTGTACCTCCTGAGATCCGAATTCAATTCCCCTCTTGACAATAACACTCACTGGGCGACTTTGAATGTGTCACATATTCTCAGCCACAGAAAATCCATAATAGTTTTGCCTTAGAATCACAAGTCAGAAACTAATAGTTGTTTTGGACAATATGCCTAATCAGAAAAGATAATAATTCTGGGAGAAGAGCAAGATTTATTTATTTACTGTATTTGTACACCACCTTTTTCAGCCTATCTACGACTCAAGGCACTTTGAATGAATTGCTTGGCAAGACTTGTTCAGGGGAACACTGGCATTGCTTTCCTCTGAGATTGAGAGAGTGCGACTTACTCATGATCATCTGCTGGGCTTCAATGCCAACAGAAATTCAAACCCAACATCAAGTTCAGCAATCAAACCACTGACCACACTGGTTGCTACCCTCTCACCCAAAGGATTGCCTTTTTGTGCAAGGCCCCATCTACACTTCCACATAATGCAGTTTAAAGTTGTGTTATATAGTCAATGTAGATTAATATAATAGTTTAACAGCATTGAATTGCATTATATGAGTCTACACTGGCCATATAATGCAGTTTCAAATTACATTATATGGCATTTAGATGAGGCCTCTGTCAGCCTGATGGCAAATATCAACAACTACTGTAAGCCCATATAATCTATCCTCTTTTTTAAGTGACAAGACACTAATGCTACTTTTCCAACCCTTAACTCTAATACAACATCCCATTTATTTTAATGAACCACAACTACAATTGTTAGTGACAGAAACTTAATTGTAATTAGTTGAAATCACTCTCACTTCTCTTATGCCTCCTCTCCTTGCCTCCAGTCAAGTTGGACTGGATAAAGTATGTTCTGGCATCATCTGCTGGTGATCCAGTAACATTACACTCTGTCTAATCCTAAAAATACTCTGTGTACTTCTGTAGAGATAGATAGAAATTTTACTCAGCCATTTCCTAAAGTAAAGGACTTCTCCGGATTAGTTTGGATCCAGACATTTCCCCCTCAACAGCAGAAACAACAAAAGACGTTTCCTTGATGGCTAAACCATACCCCAAGGTCAAACGTTCAAATACACTTATAATTCTCGTTTATTAGACATTGGAAAGAGCTTGGGATGCTGCCAGGTTGCCAGTGAGGTTAAACTGAACAAAAGGCAGAGCTGGATTTTGGCACCATTGCTGTGTCCTAAAATGTCCTCTTTTCCCCTTTGTTCATAGGTAAAGGTAAAGGTAGCCCCCTGACATTAAGTCCAGTCATGTCTGACTCTGGGGTGTGGTGCTCATCTCCATTTCTAAGCCGAAGAGCCAGCGTTGCCCGTAGACACCTCCAAGGTCATGTGGCCAGCATGACTGCATGGAGCGCCGTTACCTTCCCACCAGAGCGGTACCTATTGATCTACTCACATTTGCATGTTTTCGAACTGCTAGGTTGGTAGAAGCTAGGGCTGACAGCGGAAGCTCACGCCGCTCCCCGGAATCGAACCTGCGACCTTTCGATCAACAAGCTCAGCAGCTCAGTGCTTTAAACCACTGCGCCACTGGGGGCTCCCTAGGAGCCTGTTAATGGGGCAGATTGGATTGCAATCCAGACTTTAAATATGCTGTCCAAGGTGCTGAACCTATGGGAGGTAGACTTCAGTTGTTCTGGTGTGCCTCCAAATTGTTTCTAACTTATGTTAAACCTAACACAAATCTATCTTGGGGTTTTCCTGTATGCAAAGGGGGCATCTTGCAATACTTTAGAGTCTAACTAAGGCTTTTCTTGGCAAGACTTGTTCAGACTTGCTTTGCCATTACCTTCTTCTGAGGGTCAGGAGTGTCTAAAACTTTGAATAACTCCTTTAATACTCAGGTAATACCCATAGTAGATTTATAACCCCATCAATATGGGAATCATCCACTACCATTGACATTGGGGCAAACACCTCATGCATTTTGTGAGGCTCTGATCCTAACAAGATGCCACAAGAGTTCTGGGGCTAATTTCCCACTTTTACTTGAACAATAAGATTCCTGTATCCATGGAGGTTGTGCTCCCAACTGGACTGTGGTTCTGTGAAACCACAGATATGACTGAATGCCACTACATTACCTCACTTCCAGTTACAGCATATCATAGAACTGTATTGAAAGATGTGGAGATTAGAACAGCATCGCTATTCACGATACACAACAATTGATTGACTGAGATTGTACCTACACTATAGAATTAATGCAGATTGACATCACTTTTACTGTCATGGCTCTATGCTATGGAATTCTGAGAGTTGTAGTTTGATGAGGAACCGGCATTCTAGGCAGGGAAGGTTAAAGATCTTGTGAAACCACAACTCCCATTTTGCTATGGAAGTTAAGGTAGTGTCAAAATTGCATTAATTCTAGAGTGTAGATCAGTGGTTCCCAATCTTTTTTTTAAACCAGAGACCATTTGACAAGGGACCACTCTCCAACATTAGTAGCAAAAGAGTTACAAATCAATGTTTGATCTACTTTAGATTCGGTTTCATTATTTGGGGTGCTGATTCAGAAAATTGCATTGGATAGACCACATCAGGTTTAGTTTCTGATACAGAGCATATGCCATCCAGTAGTCACCATCTGCTCGCCCACAGAAAACCATATTTAATAAGCTTTGACACTATAAGAGGGTTTCACAAGACCAGTTGCTCTCATTACAATGGTGTAGTAATGGTGAGGCCACGGACCATATTTTAGTTCTTGCAGACCACTGGTGGTCCATGGACCACAGGTTGAGAACCACTTGTATAGATGCACTCTGAGTCTATCCTTGGTTGGATGAACTAACAAGATTCCAGCCATTGTTTATCTCCAGCTTCAGTAAGACATCAGCCTAAGTTTTTTATTCATGGTTTCAAATGAAAACAAGAGTAATCAATTGGTCTGAAGAATGTTTGGAAGAGAGACACCATTGTGGAGACTCTACCTCCTCTGGTGCACATCAATAGGATTTTTGATGAGGAAACCACACCACAGAAGACATTACCATAATATCTGAGGCTCATACTCAAAAAGGTGATTCAAAGAAACTTGACCCATTATGATACTTTTTAAACTCAGTGTCACTTGGAGCCTACTTTTAAATACAATAATATTAAGAATCTACTTTTTTTGCATTTGAGTTATAAAGGCGAGTTTTACTCTCAACACTCCCCCTCAAGTGCCAAAGACAATAATTTCTCCCACACCTTTCTTTCAAAGTAAACAACACACCGGTATGTGCTACAGCAAATAGCTGGAGCTTTATTATATTTCATGCAGCTTTCTAAACAATTTTTAACCCTGCTGGCTTTCTGTCAAACAGAAGGCAACCAACAATGGCAAAATCCCATTAAAGCTAAGAAGGTTCCTTCCTGAGGTGAACATGGCCAGAAATAGTAATCTTGGCTCGCTTCTCAATTTGGCACCAGGGGACTAATAATGTGTGCTCTGTTAATGGAAATTCTCTAATTTCATCCAAGCGCAGCTCCAGAGAGAGCAGGGCTGACGCACAAACAACCAATATAACAACATTCCTCTGGAGAAGCTCAACAATGGAAGGTTGTTGCGATTGTGACGGAGAACAAACAGAAGGTGTAAAAATAGGCATCTGAGGCTTAGATGCAGCAGGCTGTTATACATTCAGAAGAAAGAACAGTTTGCTATGTTCTCGGCTTGACACACTTGGTCAAATGTGCATCAGAAGGCCACCAGGAACAACAACACATACTGCAAAGGAACATACACAAACCCAAAAAACGCAGACACACCCCACCGCTATTCCAGCTGGGGCGGGATGTTCCAAGGAGCTTGGCTTCTTCACAGCGATCATACAATTCCCAATAGCAAATCATTTTTCAATGTTTGAAAGAGATGTTTAAAATGCTATTGTTTTAAGAGCATTAGTAATTAAACTAGAACTAGCCCTGCCATGTGGGAGAGTGAGATGGCAAGAAAAGTCAGCAATCTGTGACTTATTTATTTTATTGCTCTTATATTTTACCCAACCAAGAAAACAGTTATGAGATATTCTGGGGGGGCTTTTTTTGCAAAACCCTTCCCCCAAACTTTGGGGTGCATCTATGCTGTAGAATTAATGCAATTTGACACCACTTTCACTGCCATGGCTTAATGCTATGGAATCCTGGAATTTTAAGATCTTCCTTCACAGTTGCATTTGGTGGGGATGAGAGACAGGGCCTTCTCTGTGGTGGCCCCCCGGCTGTGGAACCCTCTCCCCAATGAGGTTAGGGCTGCCCCCTCCCTCCTGACCTTCAGGAAATAACTGAAATCCTGGCTATGGAATCAGGCATTTGTAGATTAGAGGGATTGTAGCGGTAAAGACAAAGATTTTATTGGACCACAATTTTGGATTGAGTTTGATGATGTTTTAACTTGCCTAACTGTATATCTATATCTATCTATCTATCTATCTATCTATCTATCTATCTATCTATCTATCTATCTATCTATCTATCTATTATAATTATTTATTATGTATGTCACTTTTATTATGTGATTACTACTTGACCAGGGACCAGTTTGACCAGCGACCATTTTCCAACAGTAGTTGTGAAAGGGATACGAATCAGTTTTTGGTCAACTTTAGATTTGGTTTGGGGTACTGATTCAGAAAATTGCATTGGATAGACCACATCAGCTCTAGCTTCTGATACAGAACATATGCCATGGTAAGTGATGGGAAATGAGTAGTATATAGTGCAAAAGGAGCAGAATTAAATTAAATTAAATTAAATTAAATTAAATTAAATTAAATTAAATTAAATTAAATTAAATTAAATAAGAGGAGGCAGGCTCACGGACCAGATTTTCATCCTCACGGCCCACTGGTGGTCCGCAGTCCATAGTATCTATCCGAACAGTATCCAGACTGAGACATGTTTAGCATCTGGGTAATGGGTCTACCAGAGGCCCCCAGACTACACCCCTCTGTGTTAGAACAAATTCGCCCAAATTTCAAATAATAAAGGGAAGGTATTGACTATGGGTCGCTGAGGTAGACAAAGCATGTTTTTAAAAAGAAGCCAGAGCAAAATTAAATGATCAGGAGTGAATGAGAAGGTAGGAACTTAGGAAAGAAGCAAGTATAACACTCCTCTTTGCTTTGAGGAGGGATCCACTCACATAAGCTTCCAATGGGGAGCTTCACACTAGACAATTCTCATTTGGAAGTAGAAGCCCTAACATACTTCCCAAAATACTAAGAATTATTTATGTGCTGCTGATGAAGAAGAGGATCAGGTAAGACTGCTGTCCTTTCCCCTTTGTGCTGTGAATCCATTCATGAATATTTCTACAGGCAGCAAACCAGACCAAGAGGTTGTGCAGCCATTCCTTCAAATCCCTGCTTCCAGAGCGTGGGATCTCTAGGAATTTGCTGTTGCTGCATTTTGTGCTGCCTGGGCAAGCATTGAGGCTGAAGGAACAAAAGGCTCAGGGGTTCTTGAAGTTGGGCAAACTAACAAAGGCATCATGGCCTTCTCCAAACAAAGCAAGCCTGGATGAGAAGTTTCTCTTTTTCCCATATCTTCCCTCCAAGTTCTTTCTTGCAAGGAATGAGCTCAAGGATTACAAGGTCCGCAGGAGTTTGACATGGAAGAAGCAGGGAAAAAGGCCACAGATTTATTTATTTATTTATTTTGTATGCTTATATACCGCAATATCTCAGCCTACAACGGCGACTCATTGCGGTTAACAGTACTTAAAAACAACAATAATCAAACAATTTAAAAGAATAAAAAACATATACAGTACACAGTATCGGGCCACCAATACCGACCAATGCATCTCTTAGTTAAAATCATAATCCGAATTCATCGTCAATAATTACCAGTCCTTGTCATCAACTTCATCGCACCGGATTACCCGAATGCTTGTTCAAACATCCATGTCTTAAGTTTTTTTCGAAATACCAACAGCGAGGGAGCTGATCTTATCTCTATAGGGAGGGCATTCCAAAGCCGAGGGGCCACCACAGAGAAGGCCCTGTCTCTCGTTCCCGCCAGCCGCACTTCTGAAGCCGGAGGGACAGAGAGCAGGGACTCTCCAGAAGATCTTAGGGTCCTGGTGGGCTGATAGGCTGAGATACGTTCGGATAGATATGTTGGGCCAGAACCGTTCGGATAGATATGTTGGGCCAGATCTGAAAATGAGGTTCTCAAAAGCTAGGTCTTCACTATAGATGTGGTGGTCCTAGCTGCACATGAATTCAGTAGTACTACACAATCAACCCTCCACATTTGCAGATTTGATTACTTATGGATTTGATTCTTATGTTCAATTTAGGAACCTCTAGGTCTTCCTGCAACAACTCTGTGGTCAGCCTCTACCGAAGGTCCTAGAGATGCCTTCAACACCATGAATTTATTGTCAATTTCTCCCAATAGATACCTAGAAAGAACACTCTAGGCATTTGTTGGGAGAAATTGACCATAGTGTTGAAGAACCTAGAGCTTCTTTCAATAACACCTTTCTTCAACAATGTGACTCTATGGTCAGGACATGCCCTGCAATTCAAGAGCTTGAGAGAGGGATTTGATGAATACAGTGTTGTTAAATTCACAACTCTATACTGGACAATTCAGGAGTTATTAAAATGTCTGGAAAGAATGCAGTGGGCTCTGCACCAGGCCTTTAAACTTTATCCATGAATGCAACCCCATTTTCATTTCCCTTCTCTCTGTTTCCTCTTCGTCTCTGCATGTACCTCAGTGGGCTCCCCAGACGCTAGTTTTTGTAAATTGTTTGGAGTACAGAAATGGTGGGAATGAACTTTTTCTCAGCCTTGACAACTCCCCAAAGAACTATCTTTGTTCTATATTGCATGGCTTCATTCTGTAAATGACATCTTATAACAATTATTAACAAAAGCAAAATTGATTTTGGAGAGAAAGTTTCTGTTTTCTTGGTATTTCCAATGTATAAGATATCTAAGGATGTGCCAGTACAATCACTGAGAGGGAAGGGAAGCTGGATTGGAATGACAATCTCCTGTGCATGTTGTACATCTTGCATAGTCACATATCTCAGAGCGATCCAGCTAGCATTTGTTAAAGCAAACAAGCAAACCAAGAACCACCACTAACCCAAATAGGTTTGCAGCTGAAAACTCTGGTAATTAATGTGTAAATATAGTGTACTTTGAAAAAACTTCTCAAAATATTACAGATACTTAGATAGGAGTTTTATAATTACTTTTTCTATTGAAATTCATTGCTCTCACAAAACCACTTTCTACTTGCAAACAGAGTAGTAGTGAACTGGCTACCTAGCTGTAATATATATATCCTCTAATAAGATGGTTTGACTGTAGTATCAAACCATTATTGCTTTGTGGCGTGGTAGAAACATCCATAAATCATAGAATTACAGACTCATAGAATCATAGAGTTGGAAGAGACCTCATGGGCCATCCAGTCCAAACCCCTGCCAAGAAGCAGGAAAATCACATTCAAAGCAACCCTTACAGATAGTCATCCAACCTCTGTTTAAAAGCCTCCAAAGAAGGAGCCTCCACCACACTCCATTGCTGAACAGCTCTCACAGTCAGGAAGTTCTTCTTAATGTTCAGATGGAATCTCTATTCCTGTAGCTTGAAGCCATTGCTCCATAGTATCCTAGTCTCCAGGGCAGCAGAAAACAAGCCTGCTCCCTCCTCTCTATGACTTCCAAAATCTACTAGGATTGGTTTGACTTGGCCATTAATCTTGGGATCCACTTTGCAATGTTGTTGTGGGTATAAATAGTACATATGCCTATCCGCATCTAAATATTTCTATTTATATCTTCATGAACAAGTTCAATGAATGAAAGGCAGAGGGGGAAACAATTTTTATTAATAATATTGTATTGGAGCCCCCGGTGTCGCAGTGGGTTAAACCGCTGAGCTGATAAACTTGTTAACCGAAAGGTCGCAGGTTCGAATCTGGGGAGTGGCGTGAGCTTCCGGTGTCGGCCCCAGCTTCTGCGAACCTAGCAGTTTGAAAACATGCAAATGTGTGTAGATCAATAGGTACTGCTTCGGTGTGAAGGTAACGGCGCTCCATGCAGTTATGCTGGCCACATGACTTTGGAGGTGTCTATGTACAATGCCAGCTCTTCAGCTTAGAAATTGAGATAATCACAACACCCAGAGGCGGCACTAGGTAATTTTCAATGGTAAGCAAACAGTATTTTGTGTGCCCCCAACCAATCACTGATATATATTTTGTGTTCGTCGTGGGAGTTCTGTGTGCCATATTTGGTTCAATTCCATCATTCAGAATGCTCTTCAGAATGCTCTTTGATTGTAGGTGAACTATACATCCCAGTAACTATAACTCACATATGTCAAGGTCTATTTTCCCCCAAGAGCACCTCAAGAGCGCACCTGGGCAAAATCAACTATACTGCAAATGCTTACTTTGCGTAATGGGTTGAGCTGCCCCTGACAACACCCAGGGGGTCAGACACGACTGGACTTAATGTCAGGGGAAAACCTTTACCTTACTAATATTGTCTTATGGCATTGATAATCAGATTCATGCTCAGAAATATTACTTTCCATCTCCAATTCATGTCCTCCAAATGTGTTGAACTATAATCCCCATCACCCTTGTCCACAATGGCAATGCTGGCTGAGGAGAATAGTATTTGTATCACATTAGGGCTGGAGGTTGCCTAACAGAAGGCTGTTGTTAGTCCCCAACTGGATGGAAGACTCATTTGGGAGTAGAATCCCTGACATACTTCCAAAAATACTAAGCATTATTTTCCTTGGAAGAGAAGAAAATATCTAGTTTTATAGCAAGGTCTTAATTTCCCAGTGAAATTATGATTGTACCAATATTAGAGGCAAAAGATGGAAGTAAAAATAGCAGGGATACAGAGAGCGAATCTGGAATAAAGACATTTTCCCATAGAAACAGTCACAATAACCGGTATGGAAAGGGCAGAAAATGACCTCTATCATCTGTTACATTGATATGCTGTCCGCTTTTAATAAGAATTATGTGATAAAATTAGAAATTGGGTGGAGAGGGCAGGCGAGAGACAGACTGTCATAGATCATCCCATTTTAAAGGTTGATGGGAGCAAATGTCGTTCACATCTCAATGGTATGAAACCAGACAAACTCTTTGGGGATTCTAATGGTGGAGGAGAAAGGGAGGATTGAGGCATGTACAGTAATAAATACAGAGAATGGGTCATGATTAGACTTCTTACCATTACAATACTGCAGAGGAGGAAAGAGTGTAAAAGAAGAACATGTGTGATGGTGCATCGTTTCCTAATGGTAATTGGCATGTTCCATGCTTCTGATGCAGCCCCCCCTGGTGGTGCAGTGGGTTAAACTGCTGAGCTGCTGAACTTGCTGATCGAAAGAATGGCAGTTCGAATCCAGAGAGCGGGGTGAGCTCCTGCTGTCAGGCCCAGCTTCTGCCAACCTAGCAGTTCGAATACATGCAAATGTGAGTGGATCAATAGGTACCACTTCTGCAGGAAGGTAACGGCACTCTATGAAGTCATGTTGGCCATATGACCTTGGAAATGTCTACAGATAGCGCCAGCTCTATGGCTTAGAAATGGAGATGAGCACCATGCCCCAGAGTTGGACATGACTAGACTTAATGTCAGAGGAAACCTTTACCTTTACCTTATGCTTCTAATATCTCCAAGCCATAACAGGTCTCTAGAACGTGTTCACATTGATCTTCATGTCAACAAAATAAGAAGAATTTAAACCAGTAAACCAAAAAAGCAGCTTTTCTCACTGACACAATATCAAATTTCAGTGGGGAAACTAATTGCGGCAACTGTCGAGGACTCTTGAGAGACTTGAGGAAAAGAAGGGGAGATGTGGGCCACAAGTCCCTGCTTTCAAGGATCAGTTCTCTTTTGAGGATAAGAGAGCACTGAAGACTTGAACAGCTTCTGTTATTTGGGGGATTTCTATTGGAATTCATGTGCGCCCAGCTCTACCCAGATCTTGTAGGACTCAGCTCCCAGCATTCTTCACCATGGGACATGCCAGTAGTTAGGGTTTATGGAAGTAGCATCCAAACAACATCTGAAATATCAAATACAGTAACTCGCTCCTTGATTTATAGGACAGAGCAAACAGAGAGAGAGATTTTCTACCATTTCTCTTAATAGTTGTACTAAAGACCACCTCATGTATTTGGTGGGTGGTAAGAATTAAGATGAGAAAAATGCTTTTATAGAAGGCAGAATAAGCATATGGGTCCACTCTCACAAAATGTTCAACAGCTTTCAAAAGGGTGTAGAGAATGGAAATATTGGTTGACATCCTGTTGAGAATTTACAATGTCTTAACCAACTTATGGTGCTCCACGCAGTTATGCCAGCCACATGACCTTGGAGGCATCTCTGGCTCTTCAGCTTAAAAATGAAGATGAGCACCACCACCCAGAGTTGGACATGACTAGACTTAATGTCAGTGGGAAACCTTTACTTTTAACCAACTTACAAATGCGCAGTTTAGGACTGTAGCATTGCATAACAGTTCTATTTGTTGCAGAATGCATATATACAATGGTTAGAGATTCTACTTAAATAACAAAGACAACAATCAATGGTTTAGTCAGAGTAGTGGTTCGCATTCTTTACTCTGTCACGTATTTTGTAGTTCAACAGTGAAACCAATTGCCTAGAGATGTGGTTAATCTCTGGATTTGTCAAAAAAGAGCTGGACAGTTATCTGCTGAGGATACTTAAGCTGAAGATTCTGCATTGAACTCAATGGCCAATTGAGTGGCCCAACACCAGTCACTCCCAACATTCTATGCCAGGCATAGGCAAACTTTCTAACTTGGGGGCTGTATGGGGGGCCAGAGCAGAATGGGTGGGCTGGAAGGAAGGGGGTTCTCCCCAAGTCTCCTCCCTGCCCTTTCCTTTCGTACACTTCCTCTTCTCTTTTGGAAGCAGAAAGTGAAGGAACGACAGGAAATGTTTGGATCCCAAAAAGTTTAGCCTTGGTCAGGATGAGATGGTGGATGGAAAAAAAAATATGTGTATCCATTAGACCCCATACTGCCTACTCTTGATATAGAATCCTAGAACTGGAAGAGACCCCCAAGAACCATCCTGTCCAACCCCCTGCCATGCAAGAAGGCACAATCAAAGCACTCCCAATAGAGAGCCTCTGCAGAAATGTCTCCAGAGGGGACGCCACCACACTCTGAGGCAGTCTATGCCACTCTCCAACAACTCTTACTCTCAGGAAATTCTTCCTAATCTTTTCAGTCAAATCTCTTTCCCTGCCATTTGCAACCATTCCTCCTTTGTGCCCTGGTCTCTAGGGCTGCAGAAAGTCAGTTTTTCCCCTCCTCCTCAATGGGACACCCTTTAAAATCTCAAAACATTGTTCTCATGCTCCCTCTCTACCTTCTCTTTCCCCCAAAAGGAAAGGAAAAAGAGAAGAAAGGAAGATGGGAGGATAGACAAAGGGGAAAGAAGAAAGGAAAAAGAGAGAGGGTGAAGGAGGGAGGAAAGAGGGAAGGAAGGACGAAAGAGTGGAAGGGAAGGAGGGAGGGAGAAAGAGGGAAGAAAGGAAAGACGGGAAGGAGGCAAGGAGGAAAGAAAGAGAGAAGGAAGGATGGTGTGAGAGAAGAGGGCCTGAGAAAACAGCCCAAGGGGCTCCATCCGCATTCTATGCACTTTCTTCTTCCCAAGGGATTACTTACTGTATTAAATTTAATACATTTCATATATAACCCTAGTTTACAAGAATTTCCCTAATAAATATATTTTCCACCTCCAAAAGTCCATAAAATGAGGTAGACAGAAGTTAATGCAGTTCTCCAGATGAGGTCTGATGAGTCTACCTGCCTGCCTATCTATCTACCTACTTACCTACTTACCTACCTGCAGTGGAACTATTACTTCCTTTAATGTGAAAGCTATGCTTCTATTAAGGTTTTATGGGATTGTTTTTAAAGGCTAGGAGGATATGATTTAATGAGAGAGTGAGAAATCTGAGATCTGAGTTGGAATCTGGATCAGCTAGGATTTAGAAGTATTTAATAAGTCATCTTTTATGTTGTGTTTAATTTCTGTTTAATAAATCATGTTTGAATTGTACACTTGTGTCTTTAAGAATGCTACATAAGGGAAATCTTGAGTTCAGATACAGAACAGCAACAGTTATTCAAAGATGGTGGTACCCAGTCGGAGGGATTAGATTAATAACATTTTGCACAGGAATCGCAATGGCATCTATAAAGTTCCTACATTTGTTGCCATAGCAGTGGGACACAAGGAGGCCCTCATGTTGGTGGCAGAGGTGGGAATAAGTAGAAGTCCTCACAATTTCGCATCCAAGTATTCACCACTCTATGCTACTTTGCTTCTATAATAATTCTATGAGGTCAGGTTTCTTCAGTATGACAGTTTGAGAGGGAGAAATGAAATATTTGGAGCTGATTTCAAGTACAATTCCTTAATTACATCAGTTCTCTTCAGAGCAGCATCCACGCCATCACACTAGAGGAAAAAATTCACTTATAATCCGGTTTCTGCCTCCTGCAGAATTCCGGGTTTGTAGTTTAGTGAGGCTGTTAAAAGCTTCTCCCTAAACTACAAACCCCAGAATTCTGCAAGAGGCAGAAACTAGATTTTAAGTGGAATTTTTCACCAGCATGATGAGGCCATTAGTTCCTCAAGGTTGTGTCTATCCAGCCAACATTAAAATTAATAAGTTGTGTAGATATCTGCCTTCTGCTAGTGGAAGAGTTGTACTTAAGAAAGTGCCTCTATTTTCTTGCACAGCCCTTCAGCTCATCCCATTAAGCATGGCCCTCCAAAATTTGTGTGCATCAATTGTAGGGAATTGGAGAGGAGTTTTCAGGAGGTTGTACGTGTATCAGTCTGGATCTATCCCAAATATATGTCTGAGCTACATATGTAAACCCCTCTCCCCAGGAAACTTTAGGAACTGTAGTTCTGTGATGAAGTGATTGTCTTGATCAGCTTCCTCTTATTTATTGTTCACAAGGCCGTCAGTTCCCTTAACTCCTTCCAAACACATAAAAGTCAGCTCATTGCACTGGGGCTTTATTATCTTTGCAAATAACATCTCAGCTGCCAGATGGCCAAGGAGAGAGGAAAAGTGCAAGGAGATAAACAAGACAGGAACTATTGTGTTGGCTGCCTCCTCACGCTGACCAGCGAGACAGGCTGACTTTGCTGAACAGGGACTTTTAGGGCAATTGTTCGTAAACAAGGCACACGGTGTCTTTATTGTAGGAGTGTTGAGAAGAAAGGCAACTTGATGACAGCAAAAAGACATTATGGTAATACAAATGAGATTAAAGGTTATTGTTTCAAAAACTTCAGCCAAGCCTGAAGAAAAACTGTGACTGAGGGTTGTTGCCAGGTGTAGACCTACTAATCTGGAGGACAATAGGTTGGACACTGAGTTTGAAAGGAAAAGATTTAAACCAGGAGTAGACATAGAGGACAGATATTACTCGTACATGCCTCCTCAAGAGGACACTTCCATGGACCCTGAAGCTCCTTTAGGTTTAGTAGAATTCTCCTATACACAATTTTGTAAAAAGAAAAAAGAAAAGAAAGAAAGAAAATAAAAATAAAGAAAATAAAAGAAAATGTTTATGTCTAAAATACATAAATTCTCTCAAAGGTGTGAAATCATCTCAAAGGTGCGAAATTTACATAAAAATACCAGCCCCCTCATAAACAACCAAGAACTCAATACTACTCTAAAGTAACTCTGCTTTTCTCTAAGGCCTCTTCCACACAGATGAATAAAATCCCACATGATCTGCTTTCGACTGGAATAGACCACCAGCATTGAAGTGATGGTCTTCCGCCATCAACTCCGCTGGACCGGCCACATTGTCCGGATGCCCAACCACCATCTCCCAAAGCAGTTGCTCTACTCCGAACTCAAGAACGGAAAACGTAATGTTGGTAGACAGGAAAAGAGATTTAAAGATGGACTCAAAGCCAACCTTAAAAACTCTGGCATAGACACTGAGAACTGGGAAGCCCTGGCCCTTGAGCGCTCCAGCTGGAGGTCAGCTGTGACCAGCAGTGCTGCAGAATTTGAAGAGGCCCGAATAGAGGGCGAAAGGGAGAAGTGTGCCAAGAGGAAGGCACATCAAGCCAACCCCGACCAAGACCGCCTTCCATCTGGAAACCAATGCCCTCACTGCGGAAGAAGATGCAGAGCAAGAATAGGGCTCCACAGCCACATAGACCCACAAGAATAGTGGAAGACAATCCTCCTCAGAAAACGAGGGATCACCTAAGGAAGAAGAAGAAGAAGAAGAAGAAGAAGAAGAAGATGGCAGTGTGGATTCAGATAACCCAGATCAAAGCAGATATTGTGGGATTTTCTGCCTTGATATTCTGGGTTATATGGCTGTGTGGAAGGGCCCTAAAATCAATCTCAATATGTTGCTGTTTTGAATAGGACCACAGAGGCAGAACTTGGTTTTGGGAGGGTAATTTAGGGGGAAATTGATCGCTGGCCGTATGCATTTGCCCTCTTTACTTTAAATCAATTGCTTTTTTGGCTTCACTTCTATAGGTTTTGGTTCTTTCAGTGATGCTACTACCAGTTCCAATCACTCATGGTCATAGCTGAAATAACACACTTGGTTGAAAGAGACATCAGCTTTGGAAGCTGGATTATTCACAGTACATTGCGTGAATGTTTTGCCATGGTGTTAGTCAATTTGTAAGCTTCATTTTATAAATTTTAATTGATATGATTTTTTTCAATAAAAGACATTTTGAAAAGTGCTTGGAAGCTCACTTGTCAGTAAATCTATGAATTAAAGTTTAAGTACTTAAGAATGGTTAAGTGGAGTGTTGATGGCGACTATGACCACCTGACATGACAGCAATCATAAACTGGATATCCAGGTGTCCAGAAGGTGATGGAGGTGACCTTGAACAGGATCCAGAAGTGGCAAGAACTCAATCCCTTAGTCTAGAGATAGAAGTGGGGACCATGCCTGTTTCAACTTTTCATTGAATCATAAATTGGGAGAGACCACATGAGCCATCTAGTCCAACCCCTTGACATGCTGGAAAAGCACAGTCACAGCATGCCAGACAGGTTTCCATCCAGCCTCTGTTTAAAAGCCTCCAAGGAAGGAGCTTCCACCACACTCCAAAGCAGAGAGTTCCACTGCTGAACCGCTCTTTCAATCAGGAAGTTCTTAGAATCATAGACTCATAGAATTGGAAGAGACCTCTTGGGTCATCCAGTCCAACCCCCTGTCAAGAAGCAGGAAAATCGCATTCAAAGCACCCCTGAAGATGGCCATCCCACCTCTGCTCAAAAGCCTCCAAAGAAGGAGCCTCCACCACACTCTGGGGCAGAGAATTCCACTGCTGAACAGTTCTCACAGTTAGGAAGTTCTTCCTAGGGTTCAGGTGGAATCTTCTTTCCTGTAGTGAAGCTATTGTTTCACATCTTAGTCTCCAGGGCAGCAGAAAACAAGCTTGCTTCCTCCTCCCTATGACATCCTTTCCCATATTTATACATGGCTACCATGTCTCCTCTCAACCTTCTCTTCTGAAAGCTAAACATGCCTGCAATTTAAGACGCTCTTCATAGGGCCTCATCTCTAGACCTTCTCTGGACCCCTTCCAGGTTGTCAATATCTCCTTTAAATTGTGGTGCCCAGAACTGGACACAGTATTCCAGGGGAAGTCTAACCAAAGCAGAATAGAGAGGCACCATGAAATCCTTTGATCTCTAGACACGATACTCCTTTTGATGCAGCCCAAAATCCCATTGGCTTTTAAAGCTGCTGCATCACACTGTTGGCTCATGTTCAACTTGTGGCTTCCTAAGGGCCCTTCCACACAGCCCTATATCCCAGAATATTAAGGCAGAAAATCCCACATTATCTGAGTGTGGACTCTCTTTCACATAGAATGTTGTCATACTTAAGTGTAGTATCTTTGCTGCCTAAGTGTAGTATCTTACATTTGTCCTTGTTGAAACTCATTTTGTTAGTTTTGGCCTAACTCTCTAATCCGTTAAGGTCATTTTGAAGTCTGATCCTGTCTTCTGGAATATTAGCTATCCCTCCTAATTTAGTGTCATCTCCAAAATTGATAAGCATGCCCTCTAAGCCTTCATCCAACTCATTAATCAAGCTGTTAAAGAGAACTGGGTCCAGGGCCGAACGGATTTGTGACAGTATTCATTCTACAGTGTAGATGTACCCATAGTAAGTTACGCAGTGAGACTACTGGGTGACTTGCCTAGAAAACAACGTTTGGGGATTAGGTGACTGCTGCAACTCTCTTAAGAAATATATTCTTCATTCATGAAATGGAAATCCTAGAAAAAACATGTGACTTTAAAAGCAAATACAACATGGGATCACAGCTTCATTACTGCAGAACGGGCTGATATTCCATACAACTTGACAAGTCATCTAGCCGGCCTCTCCTCCTCCACTCTTCAAAGGTTCCCATCTGCTAAGTGGGGAGAAATAACTTCCCTTTCTGGCAGGGTTGGAAGGGGAGTGGTGGAGGCAGCTGGAAGAAAACGGCCGAGACATTCAAAGCCAGTGAACAGTTGACCTGCCAGATGTGGTAGGCCAAGGAATCTCACTCGCAGCCCCAATTCCTTTGGGGCTACTTTCCACAGACTTGTCTATCAACTTGTATCTACCAATATACAAGGTCCATTCACCAAATTCTCATTTGGAGGCCCTTCTGGAAGCAGATGGAAAAGCACATAGTAAAACAGACATTTTTAGTGGAATAAATCTACAGTTCCTTAAGCCAACGGGCATGCTTCTTATTTCCTGGATAAAGATGAGAACTAGAAGCATAAGCCTTTCTTTTGTGTTTACATTGCACATGGAGTCCATGGACTACACCAAGGTCTCCATCTGGAGTCATTTTACTGCACAAGAGTCTGTCTCTTCTAGAAGTAGCTACAGCTAATATATATACATATATATAAAATACCAGTTGGGAGTAAAAGCAATATGTTTTATTGAGCTTCTAGGAAAAAATATGGCTTTATTTGAGGCTCCCATTAACTTCTATGAATACATCCAAAGAGATTTATTTTCATAACAGCTTCAAAGTGGTCAGGTAAAAGCCAACATTGGGTTTTTTTTCTTTCCCTCCTTTTTAATGCACACAGTGGTAACAAGAGAAAAAACCAACTAGTGTATTTGAAGGCCAATGCTTCCTGAAAATAATGCCACGCAAAGCACCGTGAGATGCTACAGTAGTTAATGAGGCACAGTGTTTGTTTTCCCAAGACTTGCGTCCACACCCTTATTTGTGGTTTCCTTTTCGGACTCAGAAATTGCTTTACAGAACAACATGCCTGCTCAGATGTACATCCCATTTGGCGCAATGCAAATGTGATGTACTTCTGGTTATGGATTGACAGATTTGTCAGTTTTGGTTTCTATTTTCATTTTTCCAGTCTTTAGTGCCATATGTTGAAAATTCTAGCTATTTAAACTTTATTTTATCCAAAAAAAAATTAGAACTTTGCATGAAAAGCTATATGCATCTTGATGAGTATTTTTCCTTGCACATAGTTTGTAGACTGTTTTGTCCATTATGAAATCAATCAATCACTTTATTTGCAACCTGCCTTTCCCTGAAGACTAGGAGTGCATTTACACCATGGAATTAATGCAGCCTGTCACCACTTTAACTGCCATGGCTCAACGTATGGAATCTTGGGATTTGTAGTTTAGTGAGACACTAGCACTCTTTGGCAGAAAATGCTAAAAACCTCAGAAAATGGCAGCTCCCATGATTCCATATCATTGAGCCATATTAGTTAAAGGGGTGTTAAACTGCATTGATCCTACTGTGTAGATGCACTCCAGGACTCAAGGAAGTTGGAATGGCAATCAACATGAACTTTTTTGCGCAAGTTTTTTTCTTCCATATAACACATTTTCTTAAACAATATTTTCACTAACAACATGTTAAAGTGCAATTTTCTGTTATAAACATATTCAGCTGGACCTGTTATAAGACCTATTATAATATCCTCCTGTTATTATTGATCCGGAAGCTGAAAACCAAAAAGCTATGTAATGAGGTCTCCTGCTTTTTCAGACCAATCTAGAAGAGCCCAGAGCTGACAATGCTTCTTGCCATCATCACAGCATCCATGAGCATTTCCCCCAACATCATCCTGTTACCTTGTGCTGTGCAGCTACCTATGCTGCAGCTGTTACCTATAGTTTCATAACTGCAGCAAGCAAGATTATGGCCACGGCCTTTCTTGATATCATCCTTAAAGATCAGAACTAGCAGGACTAAATCCTCAGGGCTACTGACTCATCTCATTAGATGAATTATTAAATGATAAATCAACACATTAGTAAATCCACCTGATTCAATGGATTTCCTTTAGTTGAGAATAACTGAGGGGTTGAGACCATTGTATTCAAGCAATGAATGGAGGCTTACATTGTTTTGGAGTAATAGTATATTGGACGATCCATCAGTTCAATTATGCCTTGCCAAAATTAGGGTGTTCATTAGATTAGTGTAATACAGTAATCAAAGGACCTCTTCACATGGTCCCTGGCCTTGTTCTGTTTCACCGACAGTTGCCAGTGAAATGGCAGGTGCACAGGGCAGCTCGTAGCACCCCACGTGCCCCCCTCCTTCCCCCATCACATGGTTAGGATGGGACAAGGTGTGTTGGTGCCTTGTCCCTGTTCTCATCACGAAAAAAGATGACCCTAAAAAAGATCATTCTTGATAAGGTGCAAAGTGGTCAGCAAAGAGAAAAAAATGTATTCCAGATGGATCAAAGAAGCAAGACCTGAGAAGGGCTGGTGGTGATGATAAGGTGACTTCGAGATCTCTCATTCATAGGACTGCCATAAGTCAGAGTGGATTTGAAGGCAATTAACAACAACAATTGCCAGAAGTTCATCAAGTATAGGAGGTCCTCAGTCTGGTTCACTGTCCCCCAGATTGTAAGGGGAGCAGACTATAGTTTAACCTTAGGGGGCTACGTCCAGTCTGCAGGCCTTAGTTTGGAGACCTCTGGTCTAGAATCTCCTTGAGTAGGGGCAGAGTCCAGATAGCCTAAACTATATGTTCCATTAACGAACAATATGGTGTGCAAGATTGCAACAGTCAACTTCTTTTGAGATCACCAACACAAAAGTCATTACTGTAATACAAAACGGTTCCCTCTGCATTTTCATTACATCCTGCAAATGCAGAAGGACAAAACCTTGCCATTGAGTTTTCAGTCAACCCAGTTCACTCCACTTTGGCTTGCACAGGAAAAAGCTTCAGCAGATAATGTCCCAAGATATCAGTCATAATGCATTTCCTCCTTGAATTTTGTTGTCCTGATGATCTTTTCCTATCCAGATGTTCACAAACCCAGGATCTCCCACGATTAGAACAGGCAACAAAACAAAATGATCACACCGCTTAATACGTTTATAACAGCTGGGAGTAATTTCTAAATCAGATTATAAAGCCGCCTGGGGAGCAGTTAGAGCTGTCTAAACTGTCAAACCTTTTGCAACATGTAGTTTTATAAGCAGCATCTCTGTAAGCAAAGTTCCCTACAGAATGCCCCATCTAAATAGCAGGCTCAGGTCTTTGGAATCCCAATTGTCCCCCAGTTCCACTCCTCCTGGCTTTCTCATGCCAGTCCTGGCAATTGAAGACCCCGGGTTATGGATCCCTGGTGAGAGGCCTTCATTTCGGTCCCACCCAATTCAAGTGGCAGACAACACAAAACCTCATGAGGAAGCTGGCAGTACAAAGATGGAGATTTACGGAGTGGGAAGGAGCACTAAAGACATGAAAGAAACTTTGGAGGAACCAGAAGCGCTCAACTAAATCTAGTTCCTTGTTGTCCATCTCTCTCTCTCTCTCTCTCTCTCTCTCTCTCTCTCTTAATTGCGAAGAGGCTACCTTAAGTCCTTACACCCTTCCCTGAGCAATTTTAAACATGGCAGGTAGAAAAAGGACCCTTATTACAAATGGCACTTAAGCCAGAGATTGTTTGCATAATGGGAGGGGGATCAGGCAGTTATTTCTTTATTTACAAGGGAAAAGACCACCACTCCCCATTGGTCCCAATGGCTGCTTACTGGTCTGTGAATTTTTGAGGGACTTTCGTAGTACCAACATAGCCACTAAAGTAAGGGCTACATAGGTACTGTGAACATGTATGAATAACTGTATGTTACATATTCAAAACCTCCCAATAGGAGTCTAGCCAATGCTTAGCAAAGTGAAAACGTTTTTGCTATCCAGGGAGGCACATCCTTGGATTTATAAAACCTGAGCAGAAGTGTTGATTATTGGAGCTTATAGATGTCTCACATTCATAAGATCACCATAAATTGAAGCCAACTTGATGACAAATAACAAATATATGTAAAAAACTTCAGTCATTGTTAGAGCGCTTGAAAAAACTAAACTGTATGGATTGCTTCAACAAAGTAGAGCAGCTGCAATGATCCGATTGTCTACACCAGAGCTTTCCAAACTATGTGTCATGACAAATTAGTGTGTTGGCTGCAGTTTGTAGGCGTGATGCACAAATGTAACAAGAAACCTATGAATCTAAGTGATATAAGCAATCAATCATTTATTTTTAATCTACCTGTACACATAATAAAAGTGAAAATTTGTATGCATGTGTGTGGCTGGGGTGTCCACTTACACAGACAGGCTCTTACCTCCACAAACAGCTATAGCTCCAATGTCTCAGGAGACGCCAATGGCCCTCCCTCCAATGACCTTGCAGGTTATAGTAAGCACCATGAACATGCATAAGAGCCTTGCCAATGTCCTCCACAAACCCCATACTGCCCACCTCCCAAGTGAAGGCTTTCAGACAGGGACCTTTTCATCCTAGATTTCCTCCATCACAGACATCCCAGTGTTTCTTACTCTCTCTATTGATGTGGAATTAGCATGACCACACCCACTGCGTTTCCATGCTTTCCTACTGTTTTTAAGGCACACAGCAAACAGAGGAATTGGTCAGAAACTGAACATACTAGAGAGGCTTGGGGAAAATTCATCATGATTTATAGGAGTTGCAGGTACAGGGATTTATAGTTCACCTGCAATCAATGTGAACTCTGACCTCTACCAAAGATGGATGGGACTAAACTTGGCACCAAGCCCCCATGACCAGCAAAAAATACTGGAAGTCTTTGGGGAAAGTTCATCTTGTTTTGGGGGAGTTGTAGTTCACCTATAGCTAGAGAGCACTGTGAACCCGAACAATGATGGATCTGGACCAAATTTGGCACACATACCTGATATGCCAGAAAAAAACCATGATTAACTCATCCTACTGGAGTGGTTTGAGGGGACTGACTCACCATAGTGGGAGTTGTAGTTTACCCTAAAGCCAGAGAGCACACTAAACCCCACCAATGATGCATCTAGAACAAACTTGCCCTACATAACAAACTTTAAATTCTGATGGAGTTTCTTGGGGTTAACCAGGCATGATGTCAGTTGTAGTTAATCCTCAATCTTATGCATTTTGTACAATTAAAAAAATACTTTTTCAAATAACCCAGGCAATGCTGGGTACTCAAGCTTGGGGGGGAGAGGGGAAGGGGGGAGAACAGTTTTCAGGACAAATGTAGTGTCCCCATACAATTCATTATTGTAATTTAGGTATGTGTCTATACCTCTTATAATAAATTGTATTGATGGCCATACATTTCCCCTGCCCAAATTCAGTTTGGGACACTAACCCATGGTAGTTAAAGTGGTATCAAAATACATTAATTCTACAGTATAAATGAATTCTAAGACTAGCAGAAGTCTTTCTCAATAGCTTTCAATATGAGAATATGGACCCAGAAAGCAAAAGACTTAACCCAAATAAAACTTTGATAAATATGTATTGAGAATTTTAAAACTAGGCATTTTCTTGTTTCACTTTGAAGAATTCTGTTGAACTGGGCTGCCCTCTACATTTGAATATGGGAAATACAGTGCATTTCCAGTTTGAACACATACACAGGAAAAGAAAAAAAAGAAAAAAAGATGCTGCTGACAGTTTAAAGACTAACAGACAGATCTTGAAAAGTTATAGCTTCAATTACTAATAAGCAATTAGTCGGCATTAAAAATGTAGCTGTCCAACTCCCATTAAACCAGATAAAATGCTTCAGTTTAGTATCTTATTGGGATGGAGAGATATTATGACTTCACGGGAATGTATTGTGGAGCATAAAATTCCTTATGCATGCAAAAGTGTTTAAAAGTGTCAAATCAATGGTATTGCACAAGAGCCACACACCAAGCACATGTGCTCAATAGACTGGAAAGTTGATTTTAGATAGATATCAGCATTTTTTTGTTTGCAAAAATGTAAAAATGTAACATAGGTAATTGAAATGGTTCTGTTAGTAAAACTTTTGGGTAGTTGTAGATTTTTCGGGCTTTGTCGCCATGTTCTAGAACATAGCCATACAGCCCGCAAAACCTACAACAACCCAGTGATTCCGGCCATGAAAGCCTTTTGGAACAGTAAAAACCTTTCTGTTTTTTTTTTTCATATCCTATAACCATAATGAGCCAAAAAAAACAGATCTTTTGGGAAAAAGTTAAATATTTTTTTTTTTTTTTTGGACCTGGGATTTCCCCCAGAAAATCCCCCTGGTCCAATGTGATCCATAATTGTAAATTCGAAAGAAAAAGAAATTCTGCAAAAGAAAGAAAAGGTTTTTTTTCAAGGGAGGTTTCGGGGGGGGTCTGGGGGGGGGGGGCTGAGTCTGAGTGAAAGAGGATCTAGCCTAGCAAACCTTTTGTATCATTACCCCAATACCCCCATGCATATGGGATATATTGAGTATGGTGATCAGATCATGATATGAATAAACATAACAGTTTAAATAATGCACCAGTAAGGCCTTTTTGCGAACCACCATGAGAATTTCGGGGGGGGGGGGGGAAGCCCCCCCAGCCCCCCCCCCCCCCCCCCGCTACATGCCTGGTGCCAATAGAAAGCTTCCTACATTTGGTAGGTAGGCTTGGAAATTCCTGTGCGGCAAACAAGAAGTACTGAAAATATCTCAACAAAAATGGTCAGAGATAACAACAGATTACCATTCCAAGGCTGATCGGTCTATGATGTTTTGCTGAGGTAAAGGCAACATAGTACCACTATCTCATTCTATGTTAAGAAGGCTAGCTAGCGGTGCATTTGAGTTTTACTTCAACACAGATTAAACATGCTTAGAAGTCCATCCCTTCTTAAATGGTGATTCCCAATGAGTAGTACATCCTGAGGTGTAGTTGGGGAGGGGGGAAATGAAGAGCATTTTGTGGCATAATGTAAAATATACCACGTGTAGTTCACGTTTGATAAGCCCAAACACTGCCTTGCCAGAGAAAGAAAATATGCCACAAAGGTGAACAATAAAGAACAAGTAGTTTACTCTTATTAGTTCAGAACAACATATCTACAATGTGATCAGTTGGATCAACTCACATAATGTCCTTTTATGAGAGGTTTAAAATGGTTTTTCTCTGTCCATGTGGATAAACTCCTTCAGCAGCTCACGAAGTGAGAGCACACACCAAACTCTTGTCTCTCTCTGCTTCTCCCTTCAAACTGTCTGTCTCTGCACCTGCATAGCTCAAGTCTGAACAAAAATGTAACATTATCCAAAAGTCCCAGGCTTAGCTATCTCCCCGGGGCATAGCCTGACCAATCAGCTTCATGCATCTTATTTTATAGTTGACACACACACTGAATTTCTTACATGCTCCAACAAATTGTGCCCTACAATGTATTTTCCTTCCTTCCCCGAATTTTTTAGCAATATGGAAACTTCAAACTTCAGTTGAATTGTCATTGCCTTCCTCCTGAGTAAATTGGCTAATGATAGGTCTTGCCTTGTGACCTAATGATCAGATGTCTCCACCTTCTTCTCCAGTTATCCCAATGCAATCTGTACATTTCCCTCTACTCCACAAAATTGCTAAGGACCTGAAAATGCTATCTTTATAAACCTATCCTCTTCCAAAGATCACAGAAATTGAGGATAATGAAAGGATCAGACCCTGGAAGCACATCACCCCAAATGTTATGCCAACCTGCCCCCGCGGAGGAAAAATATGCCACTGCAAATGTTTACAGCAACTGATTTAGAGTTATACAGTTTCCCTTCAGCCACAAACCAGAACAAATACTTAAAAGATTTATTACATCCTTCCCTCCAGAGACTTAAGTAACTGTAGTTAAATAATAGAGCAGTTAAGCAACACAGAGTACCATTATTCTCCTTCCAGGATTCCTGAGAGGCATATTGTTTTCCAAAGGGATTAAGGTCTAAAAACTGAGCCTCTAAATATGTCCTTTGTCATTCCCATCGAATAAAGGGCAGATTTGTAATATTTTCCTGTATGTGATCCATCATGTTACACTGGACTCATTTCCCTTCTTCTGAAAGAGAATGAAATGAGACAATTGTAGACTCTTTAAGGCTTGCTTAGGGCTGATCCATACATTTTTTCTCCCTTATGCCATCCATAAATCACTTGAAATTGACTCCACAGGAAGGTTTAAGTGTGTGTGTGTGTGTATAAAGTTGTTGTTTATTTGTTCAGTCGCTTCCGACTCTTCGTGACCTCATGTACCAGCCCACGCCAGAGCTCTCTATTGGCAGTCACCACCCCCAGCTCCTTCAAGGTCAAGCTAGTCACTTCAAGTATACCATCCTTTAATCTTGCCCTTGGTCGGCCCCTCTTCCTTTTTCCTTCCATTTTCCCCAGCATAATTGTCTTCTCTAAGCTTTCCTGTCTTCTCATTATGTGGTCAAAGTACTTCTCCCTCCCCCACTCCCTCTATATATAGGGACAGTCCTTTCATTGCAAAAAAGAATATAGCCACTCAAGTAGAGAGCAAAACACCCTGGATTAAGTGGCTGGTGTAGACACAGCTGTAATCTGATTTTTACAGATGCAGAATCTAAATTGGAGGTAGGGCTCAACCCCTTTACAATTCAGACCAAACTTGAACTGACAGGGGTTATCAGCTGCTCTCACCCAAGGAGATGCTTCTGCACCTAATATCTGTTTCTATTCTGCTCTGTTGAACAAGTAGGTTGTGGTCAAGCTACTGTAAGACTCTTATTCCTGGTCTGGTCTTCTAAACCAAGGAACCTCAAGACATATTTGTCCTTGGGGCTCTGCCCCCTCATCTTCATGGTTGGATCCCAAATACTTTAATTTCACTTATTTCCCATGGAATTTAATGGGACCGGTTAGTCATCATGATTTAACAAAAGAGCTAATGTGATTCTAGGCATCAATAGAAGCATAAGCATATGTCTGGTCTCCATCATGGATCACCTTCGATGCCAGCTTGACCAGGGCGGGTCAGCGCTGCTCGTGCTATTGGATCTCACAGCAGCATTTGACACAGTCGACCACAATCTCTTGACCCACCGCCTTGCTGTTGCTGGAATCAGGGGGACAGCTTTAAACTGGCTGTCCTCCTTTCTTCACAACCGTGGACAGCGAGTGGAGAGGGGAGGCCTGGTCTCTGAGAGGTACCCTCTATCTTGTGGGGTTCCTCAGGGGGCCATTCTCTCCCCTCTGTTGTTTAACATCTATATGCAACCACTTGCTCAGCTGGTTCGAGGTTTTGGGCTTGAGTGTTATCAGTATGCTGATGACACTCAGCTGGTGCTGAAGATGGAAGGCCGACCGGACTCTGTACCCGATTGTTTCCATCAGTGCCTCGAGGCCGTTACTGGATGGCTGCGTGCCAGCAGGTTGAGGGTGAATCCAGCAAAGATGGAGATCCTATGGCTGGGTGGACCGGGCAGTGGGGACATCCATCTGCCCACCCTGGATGGTGAGGCATTACGCCCGTCATCATTGGTCAAGAGTCTGGGAGTCCTTTTGGACCCTCTGCTGACAATGGAGGCCCAGGTCTCCGCCGTGAGCAGAACCGCCTTCTTTCACCTGCGGCAGGCTAGACGGCTGGCCCCCTACCTGTCCAGGGACGACCTAGCTACGGTGATCCAGGCCACGGTCATCTCAAGGCTGGACTACTGTAACGCCCTCTACATTGGCCTCCCTCTGTCGGTGATTCGGAAGCTCAAGTTGGTACAAAACGCAGCTGCTCGGCTTCTTGCGGGAATTCCGATGAGATGCCACATAACACCAATCTTACTACAGCTGCATTGGTTACCAATTGAGCACCGGATCACTTTCAAAGTGATGGTACTCACCTTTAAGGCCTTGCATGGTCTGGGGCTGATGTACCTGAGGGATCGTCCTCACCCCCTACCAACCCCAGAGATCCCTCCTTTCTGAGGACCAAGATGTATTGGAAGTCCCCAGTGTCAAGACCTTGGTTCTAACAGCAACCAGACGCAGAGCCTTCACAGCAGTGGCACCATCACTCTGGAATGCTCTGCCACCTGAAGTTCGTGCCCTGCGGGACTTACCAGCTTTCCGCAGGGCATGCAAGACATACCTGTTCCGACAGGATTTTAATGTTTGATACTGTTGTTTTTAAATTGTTTTAAATTGCTTTTAAACTTTGTTAGATTTTAGCTATTCTTGTAAGCCGCTCCGAGCCCCAGGGGAGTGGCGGCATATAAGTTTAAATAATAATAAATAAATAAATAAATAAAATAATATTTGACCACTCTATTGGTCAGGCCTCACCTGGAATACAGTGTCCAGTTCTGCACCACAATTCAAGAAAAATTTTTACAAGCTAGAGTATGTCCAGAGAAGGTGACCATGCTTTCAGAGGAAAAGGTATATTGGGTCCTCTGTATTCATAGATTCTGTATTCAATGATTCAACCATTCCTGATTTAAAACAAGGTGTAGATTGAGGGAAACCATAGTCACATTCTATTCTGCTTTGGTCAGACATCACAATGCAAGAAGGATATTCAAATATTAAGAGAAGGGTGACCAAAATGGTCAAAGGGTTGGAAGGAAAGCCCTATGAAGACCAGCTTAGGAAGTTGGGCATGCTTAGTTTGGAGAATGAAAGCTTGAAGGGACATGATAACTATGTTTAAATATTTGAAAAGAGGTCTTATTGAGGATGGAGCAAGCTTGTTTTCTGCTGCTCTGGAGACAAGGATATGGAGCAATGGATTCAAACTGGAGGAAAAGAGATTACACCTAAACATTAGGAAGAACATCCTGAAGTTAAGAGCTGTTCAGCAGTGGAATATACTGCTTTGTAGGTTGGTGGAATCTCCTTCTCTGAAGGTTTTTAATTAGATGCTAGATGGCCATCTGACTGGAGTTATTTGATTGTATATTCCTCCATGGCAGAATGGAATTGGACTGGATGACCCTTGTGGTCTCTTCCAACTATGATTCTATGATGAACTAAATTCAGTGGAATTAGTTCTACTAATTTATGGGGCAGCCCATAAATTATGGGGTTGTTCTCTCTTTAACTTTAAAATGCATTTCTTTTCCATTACCAAGTCATGGGAAGGAATGCATTTAAATTAGGAAAAATAACCAAGCATGGAGTGCAGGGGTGTTTATGATTGAGGGAATGGAAATATAGTTCTCTCCCCCCCCCCCCCCCCCGTTGAGGGTCTACCTACTTATCAACTTTCCCCATCCCATGATTTGATGTTGGGCAGATAATTTCTGTGGGGGTTGAGATGGAACGGCTCTCCCTTTCCAAAGGTAGATTCTGTGTCCTCTGAGAGCACTTCCACACAGCCCTATATCCCAGAATATCAAAGCAGAAAATCCCACAATATCTGCTTTGAACTGGGTTATCTGAGTCCACACTCAGATAATGTGGGATTTTCTGCCTTGATATTCTGGGATATAGGTCTGTGTGGATGCTATCCCAGTTCTATGAGGTTGTTCTACTGATTTTGGATCCATCTCATAAGGAATGGAGTAACCTCCAGTGGTATCTTTTAATTGATCACCTGAGAAATAACATCTCAATCTCATTTTTGGTGAGAGCTATTCTATTTCTTCCTGTGGTGCTCTAAAAAGCAAAATAAGCAAAGTTCATTAATTTGACTGCTCTTGATTTTAAAAAAAAACCCAGAGGTAATTGAATAACAAGAACAAGAAAATGTTGTTCATTCGTTCAGTCGTCTCCGACTCTTCGTGACCTCATGGACCAGCCCACGCCAGAGCTCCCTGTCGGGCGTCACCACCCCCAGCTCCTTCAAGGTCAGTCCAGTCACTTCAAGGATGCCATCCATCCATCTTGCCCTTGGTCGGCCCCTCTTCCTTTTGCCTTCCACTTTCCCCAGCATAATTGTCTTCTCTAGGCTTTCCTGTCTCCTCATGATGTGGCCAAAGTACTTCAACTTTGTCTCTAGTATCTTTCCCTCCAGTGAGCAGTCGGGCTTTATTTCCTGGAGGATGGACTGGTGGGATCTTCTCGCAGTCCAAGGCACTCTCAGAACTTTCCTCCAACACCACAGTCAAAAGCATCGATCTTCCTTCGCTCAGCCTTCCCTAAGGTCCAGCTCTCACATCCGTAGGTTACTACAGGGAATACCATGGCTTTGACTAGGCGGATCTTTGTTGCCAGTCTGATGTCTCTACTCTTCACTATTTTATCGAGACTGGACATTGCTCTCCTCCCAAGAAGTAAGCGTCTTCTGATTTCCTGGCCACAGTCTGCATCTGCAGTAATCTTTGCACCTAGAAATACAAAGTCTGTCACGGCCTCCACGATTTCTCCCTCTATTTTCCAGTTGTCAATCATTCTTGTTGCCATAATCTTGGTTTTTTTGACGTTTAGCTGCAACCCGGCTTTTGCGCTTTCTTCTTTCACCTTGATTAGAAGGCTCCTCAGCTCCCTTTACTGTTAAGGAGGTGTCATCTGCATATCTGAGGTTAATGTTTCTTCCAGCAATTTTCACCCCAGCTTTGCATTCATCAAGCCCCGCACATCGCATGATGTGTTCTGCATACAAGTTAAAAAGGTTGGGTGAGAGGATGCAGCCTTGCCGTACGCCTTTCCCAATCTTGAACCAGTCTATTGTTCCATGGTCAGTTCTGACTGTTGCTACTTGGTCCTTGTACAGATTCCTCAGGAGAGAGACAAGGTGGCTTGGGATGCCCATCCCACTAAGAACTTGCCACAATTTATTATGATCCACACAGTCAAAGGCTTTAGAATAGTCAATGAAGCAGAAGTGGATGTTTTTCTGAAACTCCCTGCCTTTCTCCATTATCCAGCGGATATTGGCAATTTGGTCTCTCGTTCCTCTGCCTTTTCTAAACCCAGCTTGAACATCTGGCAACTCTCGCTCCATGTATTGCTGGAGTCCTCCTTGCAGGATCTTGAGCATTACCTTACTGGCATGAGAAATAAGGGCCACTGTACGGAAGTTTGAGCAGTCTTTCGCATTTCCCTTTTTTGGTATGGGGATATAAGTTGATTTTTTCCAGTCTGATGGCCATTCTTGTGTTTTCCATATTTGCTGGCAAATGGCATGCATCACCTTGACAGCATCATCTGTTAAGATTTTAAACAGTTCAGCTGGGATCCCGTCGTCTCCTGCTGCCTTGTTGTTAGCAATGCTTCTTAAGGCCCATTCAACCTCACTCCTCAGGATGTCTGGTTCTAATTCATTCACCACACCGTCAAAACTATCCTCAATATTATTATCCTTCCTATACAGATCTTCTGTATAGTCTCGCCACCTTCTCTTGATCTCTTCAGCTTCCGTTAGGTCCCTGCCATCTTTGTTTCTTATCATACCAATTTTTGCCTGAAATTTACCTCCAATGTTTCTAATTTTCTGGAAGAGGTCTCTTGTCCTTCCTATTCTGTTGTCTTCTTCCACTTCCATGCATTGCTTATTTAAAAATAGTTCCTTATTTCTTCTGGCTAACCTCTGGAATTGCGCATTTAACTGGGCATATCTCCCCTTATCCCTGTTTCCTTTTGCTTTCCTCCTTTCTTGGGCTACTTCCAGTGTCTCAGCAGACAACCATTTTGCCTTCTTGGTTTTCTTTTTCTTTGGGACGTACAACTTCTTTGGGAAGTTGTTATGCATGTGATTCCTTAACATAAAGATGGAGCCCACGGTGGCACAATGGGTTAAACCCTTGTGCCGGCAGGACTGCTGACTGAAAGGTTGGCAGTTCGAATCCGAGGAGTAGGGTGAGCTCCTGTCTGTCAGCTTCAGCTCACCATGCGGGGACATGAGAGAAGCCTCCCACAGGATGGTAAAACATCCGGGCATCCCCTGGGCGACGTCCTTGCAGATGGCCAATTCTCTCACACAAGAAATGACTTGCAGTTTCTCAAGTCACTTGTAAAACATCCGGGTGTCCCCCTGGGCAATGTCCTTGCAGACGGCCAATTCTCTCACACCAGAAATGGCTTACAGTTTGTCAATATCTCCTGACATGAAAAAAAGCATAAAGATTTGCATCCTTGGGTTGTTGTAGGTATTTCGGGGCTGTATGGTCATATTTAAGAAGCATTCTCTCCTGACATTTCATCTGCATCTCTGGCAAGCATCCTCAGAGGTTGTGAGGACCTCAGCCAATGGTGTGATACAGCGTCTGTCCTCTGTCTTATACACACTCACAACAACCACTCCCAACACAAAACACTCACACCTATCTCTAAAAGACAAGAGTTCTTTCCCACGTGGACAACAATATATAAAACCCAACTTCCCTTCAGTATCATGGATCAAATTGCCACAGATGCAGGCGAACTGGAGAGAATGCTTCATAAACATGGCCAGACAGCTCGAAAATTCTCACCCTGCCCTTTGATCTCCACTTAAATCCTTTACTCACTAATTACTTCTTCAATATCAATATTTAACTCTAAAATAGACTACATACACCTCCCACTAAATACCTCCATCCCATCCCAATCCACATCCCCCTCACTTCACTCTTCCCCTCCTCCCCCTCCCCCTCCTTCCTCCTTCCCTCCTCCTCTCTCCTTTTTTTCTTCCCTTCCCCCCTTCCCTTACCTCCCTGTTTCTCCTTCCTCTCTCTCACCCATATTGTGCTTT
>NW_026844366.1:315807850-315833380 GCF_025583915.1 Anolis sagrei ordinatus
ATTTGTCAATGGTGTGTTTTAGCTGACTCACACATCTCTGTCTCTCTGTCTCTCTTTCTTTTACACACTCACTCTCACACACAGAGACACACTATGTGCTTCAATTGGTTTGAAATATAGCCTAGCATTTTTCTTGGCTGCATTAACAAGATCTGTTTTACCAATACATTTATATTTATGACGACTAAGGGCAGATTATAGCTGTTAAAGTCGGTTCTCCTGACATGAAAACACTACTTTGTCATTAATACATTTTCTAGTATAAACTGTGATGTCAGGTCAATGGAAAGGGTGAAAACTTTCCTACAGTATGCACACATTGGGTTTTTCCCCCTCCCTCTCTCTCCAAGCAATTGAGCTCTAATGGAATAACAAAAGGTCATCATAACAAACCATTACAGCTTTGGTCTTGGCAACTAGGCCCACAGAAGAATCTCCAAGAAACAAGTAATCATTCCTCCAATGTTATGGCAGGAGGATGACAGGAATGGTACACAGACGTGAACGCAACATGGCGGTAGCTATGTGAAAGCCCTGCGATCAATTAGCTGGTTGTTTACCAAGAGCTTTCCTAAGTGAAGCTAACCAGGACTCCAAGAAAGAAAGAAGATCCCAGCGGCTGTCATAGGAAGCCCATGGAGTGTTAACAAGACCGTTTTTATTCAATTCCATTCACGTTTCAAATGCTCCAGCAAAGCAAGAATAGCAGATTCACATGATGCTTTGTTCCAGCATGCTTGTCTTGACCATCATTCTCACATTTTTTGCATGTCTCATTTATAACTACTCAACAAAAGGAAAGGAGACTTCTAGGTGCCTAAATATATATAATTTATTAAGCCCGAGACATTCCACTTAGGTCTTAAGTGAACCATTTAGCAACAGAGTTCTGGAAAATGCATAGTATTTTTATCTCACTGGGCCTTTGCTAAAGATCTAATCGCCTTGAGTCTAATAAATTATATTTTGTATGTGCAGTTAAAGGAGCCCTTCTCAATTTGCATTCTTATGCCTTCTCTCCTTTTCTCCTGATCCCTGCGGCAGCATAAATATCATCGAAGGCTTTCATGGTCAGAATCACTGGATTGTTGTAGGTTTTTCAGACTGTATGGCCATGTTCTAGAAGCACTCTCTCTTGACGTTTCCGCTGCATCTATAGCAGGCATCCTTCTGAGGATGCCTGCCATAGATGCAGGCAAAACGTCAGGAGAGAATGCTTCTAGAACATGGTCATAAAGCCCGAAAAACCTACAACCACCCAGCATATATATCGTCAATACCTCTGCTTCCTAAGAAGCCCTATTTTGAGCAGGATTGTATCATTGTGCTCTTAGGAATAAGAACCTGAGTTGAGGAATAATTAATACAGTGGAGCTTTTGCTTGAACTCACTCTCTTGGCAATAAGGGCTGTAATATACTGATATCTCAAAGTAGACTTAACCCTGAGCATGTTTCCTCTGACCCACTAATGACTGTTCCACAATTTTAGCACACTCAGGGTATTTTTGATTTGTTTTGTTTTTGGGTTTTTGCATTTTTTCATAGTTTGACACAGCAAATCAAAATCACACAGTAAGATTCATTGTTGCCTGAAAAGTTGAACTGTAAGTACATCTACACTGTTGAATTAATACAGTTGGACACTGCTTTAATTGCCATGGCTCCATGCTGTTGAATCATTACAGTTGTAGTTTTATAAGGATAGGAAAACAGATTTAAAGACAGGCTCAACGCTAACCTTTAAAACTCTGGGATAAACACTGAGAACTGGGAAGCCCTAGCCCTTGAGCATTTCAGTTGGAGGTCAGCTGTGACCAACAGTGCTGCAGAATTTGAAGAGGCACGAATTGAGGGTGAAAGAAAGAAATGTGCCAAGAGGAAGGCGCCTCAAGCCAACCATGACCGGGACCTCCTTCCACCTGGAAACCGATGCCCTCACTGTGGGAAAAGATGCAGATCAAGAATAGGGCTCCACAGTCACCTACGGAGCCACCACCAGGATACTACACTTGGAGGACCATCATCCTTGGACTACAAGGTATCGCCTATGTGAGTAAATAGGTTTTATAAGGTCTTTCACCTTCTCTGCCAAAAAGTGCTGGTGCTTCACCAAACAATTCCCAGAATTGAGCCACAGCAGTAAAGTGGTATCAAACTGCATTAATTTGACAGTGTAGATGCACCATGTCCCCCTTCAGTCATGTTTTGATGGGGAAAGTGTGGCCAGCAGGACTCAAGTGAACACCACCAATTTGTTGCCTTTGTTGCGCTTGAAGACACCTAAGAGACCCCCCCCCCCAAAGTCCTGATCCCCTTAACAATATTTTTAATCAACCAGTTTTACTACCAGGAACAAACAGTGTAAAATAACAGCCAAACTAATATCTAAATTGTACCTCCTTGCTCCCCAATAACCAGCCAAACCCTCAAAGAAAAATGGCCTTTTGTGCCCAAAAGATAAAACCTTCAGTGACTTCACATCATTTTTCCAATCATTTAGAATGCAAAGTGAAGCTCACAATTGCTTTTCATACACATTTCTCCATCTTGCTTCAACCACTGTACTGTTTTGTCCCTGAAGATTTGTCAGTAAGAAAATAACTGCAACAGAAGACATTTGATTACCCATAGAACTCATTCATCTTTTTAGTTAATGATCAGTAACCAGTCTGCTACCAAACACAATTTAAAGTGCTGGCTTTAGCCTATAAAGCCCCAGCTTACCTATCCAAACATATCTTCCTCTCAGATATTAAGATTGTCTGGGTAGGCCCTGCTCTCGGTCCAACTTCCTTCACAGGTACCATTGGTGAGGACAAGAGACAGGGCCTTCTCAGTGGCAGCCTCTTGGCTGTGAAACTCCCTCTACAGTGAAATTAGATCAGCTCCCTCCCTTCTGTCCTTCAGAAAGAAAGTGAAGATATGGTTATGGGGCCAAGCCTTTGGACAGTAATCTACAGTGCAATTATGTGATCTGCAAAACAGGTGACTATGGAATACTGCAATTTATGGAATTGCTCCTGGAATATGCCTTTGGACTGCATGGTTTTTTTATTATAACTGTTTTTAAAATTGTGTGTTTTTAATTATTGAGTTTAATGTACCATATATGTTTTTGTTTTATGTTAAAAGTGGCATCAAATTGTGCCTTTGTTGTAAGTCACCCTGAGTCTGCTGAGGGGTTGAGGAGGATGGGATATTAATGGAGTGTATGTATGTATGTGTACACACACACACACACACACACACATATAGTTTGCAAGAAAGCTGACATCCAAGCTTAGTCTTCTCTTAGAAGTGATACTAACAGTTGTTTATTGTTCAATCGCTTCCAACTCTTTGTGACTTCACGGACCAGCCCATGCCAGAGCTCCCTGTCGGCTGTCACCATCCCCAGCTTCTCCAGAGTCAAGGCAGTCACTTCAAGGATACCATCCATCCATCCTGCCCTTGGTTGGCCCCTTTTCCTTTTTTCTTCCATTTTCCCAAGCATCATTGTCTTCTCTAAGCTTTCTTGTCTTTTCATGATGTGGCCAAAGTACTTCATACTTGCCTCTAATATCCTTCCCTCCAATGAGAAGTCGGGCTTTATTTCCTGAAGTTTGGACTGGTTGGATCTTCTTGCGATCCAAGGCACTCTCAGAATTTTCCTCCAACACCAGAGTTCAAAAGCATCTATCTTCCTTTGCTCAGCCTTCCTTATGGTCCAGCTCTCACGTTCCATAGGTGCTAACAGTACAATGCTTATATCTCTGCTCAGAAGTACCCACATTTAGTAAATGGAGATAACTCTCATGTATTTAGATATACTTACTATGTTTTATTTACTATATTTCTATACCACCTTTCTCAGCCCAGCAAGGAACTCAATGCGGTTTACAACATACTAATGGCAAAAATTCGATGTCAACATACATGTATATAGAAAAAAATCATAATAACCAAACACTAACATATGACTATAAATTAAAATCATTAAACCCATTGTTGACCAAGCATATCTATTAGGGAGTTAGTCCCATTCAAGTTTATTAATTCCAAAATAATCTTTGGAAAACAATCCTTTTCAGTAAATCTACTTAAGCTTGCAATGTAAAAAGAATGCAGTAATGGCTTGAAACAACATACAAGACAGGAACTAACTAAACATAATCCTATTCTTTCTAAATGTGGCTATTAATTAAACCCGAACAATCTTCTGGATGTTGACCATCTGTTCCTCTGAACAAGAATAGCTCTTACTAAGCACATTATCAATCTCATTCTCCACTATTCATCACAGAAAATCAAAGCATCCAGGTTGGTCTTCCTCTTGTGATGTGTCTAAAACATTTAGTCTGAACCTGCTTTATGTACAGGCAGTCCCTGAGTTACAAACATCTGACTTACAAATGGCTCATAGTTACAAACAAGGGTGAAACAACAGGATGTGAGAGAAATATTTCAAGAGTGGATTTCCTGGGAAGTAAAATCCACTCTTTAAAGAGTTATCATGGGGAAAAGGTGTCTCCACTGAAGCTTTCTCACCAATCCATGTTTCCATAACAAGCCACACTTTTTGAAATCCAATGATCACAAGAGCAAAAATCAGTCTTCTGAACAGGGACACAGACAGCAAAACAAAGACCACAGGAGTGATTATCCTTCCCTATGCTATCCAAAGCTAAAAGATATATATATATTTGACTGGAGTTACACTTAAAAATGTACCTGTTCTGACTTACAAACAAATTCAATTTAAGAAAAAACCTACAGGTCGTTTCTTGCTTGTAAACTGGGGACTACCTATATTCCATTATGGTGTCACATACATATATAACACACCAGATTTGTGTAGTTATTTATTTATTTATTCATTCATTCATTCATTCATTCATTTTAAATGTGTACAGATGATCCATGGCTTATCACCATAAAAAAAGATAAAAAATGAAACAATACGAAATGTATTTGTGAACTGAAGCTAACATCATGTTTCTGAAAAAATGGTCACTGGTTCACAAAACTTCTGCTAGAATTGACGTGCTCGTCTTTTAAGGTGCCATAGAAACTCTCTTTGTAATGTTTATCATATACCATACTTTAGTCATTTCTTGAGAAATCAGTTTTGGATTTTAGAACTGAAAAAACCTATCTGGTTAACATTAGATAGAATACAAATACTTCTGTCTAAACAATCTGAATTAGGAGACAATGTATGCGCAATCTTGCCCAACTAAGTAATATGACGAAGCAAGCTAACCTGTCAATTCATAGTACCCTGAGGCTGGAGCAACGAATATATCCCAAACCAGAGTGTGCTTATCTACACTAGAAGTGACATAACATCACTTCTGGTAGTCATTTTGGTGGATTTTGGGGCAATATTTCCAGACTTTGGGAGGGGACTCAGTGTAACCGCCACATTTGCAGCTACTTTGGGCTCATTTGGCCAACTTTGGGGTGTTTTTAACAGGTCTAGGGACTTGGGGGGGCTCTTGGGGGCACATTAAGGAATTCTCAAGGTGTATGTGTGGTCCAAGGTCCACAATGTTCCCATCTTTGCCTAAGCTAAGTGTTCAGGAAAACTCTCAGCCCAAAGACCCAATGTAATTTCAGAGGCCAAATTGTAGTGGGCCAAGGGAGACAAAAATCTTCTTATTTGAGTGTAAAGCCATGATTGCAAGCAGTTCATTCCTTTAGACGACAAAGCCAAGACACTACCAAATGAGGATGTCATGGAGAAGGGGACATGGACACCAGGAAATGCTCAGAAAGGCAGACAGGAGCCTCAGTAGGGCCAAATTTGGCTCCAGGATTGTGTGAATGGGGGCAGTGGGAGAAATGGGAAGAGAGGAGGAAAATGTGGGCAGGATTTTATACTATTTCCTTCACATTTCATGCAATGGGAAGGAACAAGCTTTTGTTGGAATATGATTGTAGACTGAAGGGTCCCCTTTGGGTCCCTTAGATGAAAAAAATCCCCAAACAGTCTGAACTCCATCTTCCTTTTCCTCTCTCCCTAAGGGAACAACACAATCTTGGTTAGGATCATGGAAGCCACCCCAGGGGAGCCCTATTTAAACATTAATGCATTTCTCCCTCTGAAATCAATGGTACTTTAAAATGGAGAGATTCAGCTGGATTGTATGCTATGATTATTTGATATTGTAGCTACTGAACAGATAAATGTTTCAAAACAATTGAACCTTCTGAACCTTGAGTTTCCTTCTTCCCTGCTCTCTCTCTCTCTCTAGCATTCAATTATCTTAAACACAGGGTCTCCAACATGAACAGTGCCCACTTTGTCTACACCAAAATAGTTGCCGAACAATGGTGCTGTTTTGTGAATGTGTTTATCAGCTGGATCACACATACGATATCTGCCCAAAGAAAGAAAGAGAAGAAAAGAAAGTTAATGAATGTATGGTATGAGGTTGATTTCATTGAGCATCTCAAGAAAATATCTACTTCCCCCTCCAAGAGTGGCCATAGCTCAGAAGCAAATACTCATAATAGTTGCCACCGCATACAAATCGCACACCCATTTTGGGGAAGGCAAAATTGGTATTTTTGTTGTTGCCTGCATAATAGTCGCACCCTTTAATCACACATGCGAATGAATGAAGGGTTCAACTTAGCTGGTGAGGTTTCATCTGCCTGCATGCCTGTCTCCTCTGAGCTACAGGGTTTCCCTTGGCTGCCAGCCAAGGGAAGCCCCATAGCCACTTTTTTCACCATATAATAGTTGCCACTGCGTAATAGTCGCACCTGAAAGTGTGACTATTATGTAGTCAAATACGGTATTTCTTGATATGTCAGGTACAAATTCTAGAATCTCACACTAAGAGAATGAGGTGGCAGGCAACGGGAAAGTTATTTCTGGAGGTACGATACCAAGAATTCACTGAATATTACATTGACTCTAAGGCACACATATTACTGGGCTTTTTAAACAAGATTTTCTCAGAGGAGCTTCACCTTTGCCTATGTGATTTGCCCAAGGTCACCTGTGGGTTTCCATGGCCAAGTAGGGATTACAACACTGGTGTCTAGAATCGTAGTCCAACACTCAAATCAATACACCACTCTGTCCCCATCTACATTGACCAATTAATACAGTTTTGAAATTAGCTTCAAATTGCAGGGACCCGACAACAAACATCCACAAATGCAAGTGAAAGAAAGTCCTTAATGTGCATCAAACTGGTTCTAGGATTTCCTATATAATAATTTCCTATATAATAATTTCCTATATAATAATTTGCACAGTGAAACCACTTTCTTCAACAACAGTTTTAAACTGCATTAAATGGTCAATGCAGATGTGCCCTTTGGTTTCTGGTACTATTTCAAATTAAAAATATCAGTTTTTGAGAACCAGAAGTGGACTTTCATCCATTTTGGATTTTCTACATTATTTTTAAGTAGTCCATGTGACCCCTAGAAGGCCCCAAAGTGGCCCCTGGACCTTCCTTTGTTGCCCACAAGTGCAGTAGAATATGTATCCTGCAGAGAGCTGAAAGAGTTAAAACTGATTTTAAATTATCTTGCCCACATTTTAATTTATTTTCCATGGCTACTGCAGTCTTGTCAAGTAACTGAGGGGCAGGGGGTGGGAACCACTTTGGCTGTTTGGACATCTCAGAGATAAAGTGGTTGGAGAATTATTTTTCTTTGACCATTTACCGGGCTGAGATTTAGTGTCCTGTCACAGTAAACTCTCCCCACGCAGCCATGGAAGGCACTTTGCATTTGCCAGATGGACTCTTGGGATGATTGTGGAGGACCTTCCCTTCCCCAAATTTATGGCGCCCCCCTTGAAAGTTTACACTCAGTTATATTTATAATGGCTTAAGGGCTCAGTGAAGTCCTGGATGTTGCCTTTGTGCATAAGACGTCCAAGCTTTATTACAGTGAAGGTAGATGGATGCTGCCATAGGGCAGGCCAGGTTACAAGAAGGCAACCTGAGAGATCTTCTATGTTTTCATTAGGCCTGTCAACCAGTCAGCGAATGATTAGTTATTTGATTAGTTCTGCATCCAAATGCAGTCAGAGAAAGCAGAAGGTGTGCTGGGCTTTTATCTCTACAATGATGCCTTTTTAACAGTTTCAGATTTATGTTTTCAATATGGTGGTTTATGTAATCACTTTTTCACTTTTATATTATCCATTGTTTTAGTTGTGCATGCTTTTAACATATATTCCAAGCTACCTTAAGCTTCATAGTAGTAGAAAGGCAGGATCTACATTAAACAAATAAATAAAATAGATTGAAACATAGATGTATAATCAGCAAACAGATTTTTTTTTCTGTGTCAGAAGAACTTGAGAAACTACAAGTCGCTTCTGGTGTGAGAGAATTGGTCGTCTGCAAGGATGTTACCCAGGGGATGCCTGAATGTTTTATCATCCTGTGGGAATCATAGAATCATAGAATCAAAGAGTTGGAAGAGACCTCATGGGCCATCCAGTCCAACCCCCTGCCAAGAAGCAGGAATATTGCATTCAAATCACCCCTGACAGATGGTCATCCAGCCTCTGTTTAAAAGCTTCCAAAGAAGGAGCCTCCACCACAAGCTTCTATCATGTCCCAACGAACAGATGAACCAATAAGACTAGACATTGAAGAGTGAAATAATTTGCCACTGTATAAACAGATGCTGTCGCTCACTACCAGAAACAAATATTGTATTAGATATATTCCCATTGCAGGTTGAGTATCTTTCGTCTGGAAATCTGAAATGTTCCAAAATTGTCCTCATGGTTGGCTGAGATTGTAACACTTTTCCCTTCTATAATTCAATGTACACAAACTTTGTTTAATATATGAAATTATTTAAAATACTGTGTATAAAATTAACCTCAGACTGTGTACAAGGTACATGGGAAACATACATGATTTTCGTGTTTAGATTTGGAGCCCATTTCCAAGATATCTTGCCAAACGTCAACAGTAACACATACAAAAGTCATAAAAAAAAAGAAATATATTGTCAGAAGGCTAAGTAACACAGGCAGTTGTTTGCTTATTTAAAATACTTTCCTCAAAAGGGCTCAAAACTGAGAATAAAAAAACCAAAATTTTAAAATTGATTATTTGAAAATGTTAAACATTTAAACAATAGGAGAATATGGACTGCATCCTATTGTTTAGTTCCAACTAAATCAACTGCTGAAACTATTTCTAGGAATAGATCTCACTGATTCAATGAACCTGCTCTTGTTAGGAGATCCATCATGGTGAAGTTGTTTGAGGACTGAACTAGGACTCTGGAAGACCAGGATTTGAATCCTGCTTCAGCCATGGAAACCTACTAGGTGACCTTAGGTAAGTCATACTCTCTCAGCTTCAGATGAAGGCAAAGGCAACCCCTATCTGAACAAATCTTGCTCAGGAAATCCCATGACAAGTCTCCACAAATCGGAAATGACTTGGAGATACACAACAACATTGCTTTTGGATTAACAATATGATTTAGCTGGAAAACAGCAATAGGAAAAGTTATTATTAAAGAACAGAAACTATAAAACCAGATAAATAAAACAACCAAGTAAGAATTGACTTTTTTTCTTAGAAAGAGGTATTTTCAATCATTTCCAGGTCATTAATGGTGGCGCAAGCCTCTGTTATCGTAGGCTTGGCAAAGGTCCTCTCCCTCATCCCAATGAAACATATCTCTGGGGCCACAGGGACACACATGAAGATGGTCTCAATAGACAGGAGAATTTACAAGTCACTTCAAACATTTTTTAAAGTCATATGCTTCCCACTGGGAATCCCTGCCAAAAATCTGTCAACCAAATTATAAGTCACATTTTGTTTCTGAATTTCAACATACTGTAGTAGTCTCAATATGATTTATGTAATGTAGATGCATCTTCTGATCATAAATACATTCTACCCAAAAATATACAGGCCACTTTAAAAAATCAGAAGCAACATAGGGCAGTTGCAGACAGGACTTTAATGCATGCCCAGTCGGGATTAAAAAACACAATTGATCCCGCATTACAGTCCACACATTCTCTAAAAAGCTCATGCTTTTGTTGGGGGGGCACCAAGACACAAAAGACAAACCCCCAGAAAAGGCTAAAAAGAAAAAATAACTTGCTTGGCTGGCATTTCTTTGCTGCTGGCCCTCTCATGGTGCATAGAAATGACATGCCAGGAGAAGGGGGGAAGCGGAAGCAATTTTACTCCTTCTCCCCACTTCTCCTGGCATGTCATTTTTATGCACCAGGAGAGGGCCAACTCCAGGAAAATGCTGACCAGGAAAGATTTTTTTTTTCTTTTTAAGGCTTCTAAAGGGGTTTTGAGAGGGGGGAGCTGTGTTGGGTTTTTTGGGTTCCAGGAGCCCAAAAATCCCAAGACAGCTGTGTGTATTGGGACCAGAAGTCGCGCAACACGATCCCCGGACCCAAAATACACAGACCCACAGCTGGAAAGACTCGGGTCTTTCTAGATTTCAAATTATTTCAGCACAAAGCAGGGTTTTCCTGCTTTGTGCTGAATGAATTCATTTTTACCTGAGGCGTCATCTGGATGCCCCAGGTAAAAACACAGGAGAGCACGCATTTTCCACCCTGTGTGGTTGTGCACATAGAAGCCAGGCCTTTGAAAGTTTACTTAGCAGAAAGTCTCAGTAAAATCAGTGACATCTGGATGAAATTGAAGGTGTCCAACATGGAAGCCTTAGATAAGAGTGGGAACCATATCGCCCTCCAGATGTTTTTAGACTGCAACCCCCAGAGTTCTACACAATTAAGTATGGTTGATGTAGGTTATAATCCAGTAACATTTACAGGGCTGGACAATTTGTAGTTCTATCTCAGACCAATAGCCAGTTACAAATTAGAACCACTGAAATAATGGAATCCACAAATTTATTTTGGATTACCAGGTGCTTACCACTGATACAATGCATCTAGCAACTGGATTTCAGTCTTAGTTTCATAAGCAGTGTCAATATTACTTCCTCTTATTTCCAGACAAGGAACTATTCTTGTGTTACCTTTTTAGTGTTTCTAGCGGCTCCTTTCTGTCTATGATGCCATTATCTGGGTCAACCGTTGTCAAAATACACCTGTGATGGAAAACAAATATTTTGTAAGAAACATCAAACAACTTGTTATTTATTCCCTTTGCCAACAGTAAACTTACCTGCCGCACTGCATGATCAGCTTCATTTCCACATCACCAATTATAATCTTGTCCCAGGTGTCCTAAGAGAAATTGAATAACAATTTAAATCAACTTCCTCACAAAAGTGATCATGATAGCTACTTAAAACTGAAATGTAGACTCTTTTTCTACTGGGAGAGAAAGATTTAGTCAAATCATAGAGAGATAACCAAAAGCACCTTTTTCACTATCCTTTTGGAAAAGTACAGGTATTTAGAAAAGCTATCACCACTTCAGACTATAGTTGGACTACATTGTCAAAGGTGAATCTGGCTGATTCTGGAAGTTATAATCCACAAAAATAACTATCTGGACTTCTGCCTTAGAATGAGTTTCCATAACAGAAAGGATATCTAGTTACATCAACCAATCTTCTGAATAGGCTATTGTAGTCAGGCTAGATAATTACATCCTTAGGAGTCCCTGGTGGTGCAATGGGTTAAATACTTGTGCCAGCAGAACTGCTGACCAAAAGGTTGGCAGTTCAAATCCCAGATCTGGGGAGTGGGGTGAACTCCTGTCTGTCAGCTCCAGCTTCCCATGCAGGGACATGAGAGAAGCCTCTGGATGGTAAAACATCTCAGTTTCCCCTGGGCAATGTCCTTGCAGATTATCAATTATCTCACACCAGAAGCAACTTGAAGTTTCTCAAGCTGCTCCTGACACCAAAAAAAAATTACATTCTTCAAAGCCAAATTCCCAGGACCAATAAAGTCACCAAAATATGATGTCATTTATATTTTTATGCAATAAACTGAGTTTGTGAAAGATCCCTCCTTCCATGACCTCAAGAGAGAAAAAATCCAAATTGTCATATTTTAAGAAAACCTTAGATTATGTGGTTGGTTTTATGGGACCATTATAAGGAAAGTTGGCATGAGTGGATTGCTTCAAGTAATCATGAGTAACTGATGAGCCTATGGGCCAAATTCTCATTCCTAGAATCCACGACAGGGCACACAAGACTGGAAAACTGATAAAAATTGCCAAAAATCGTAAAAGATAAAAACTGGAAGTAGCTAAATGTCCATTTAATCAGATGTAGATGTTTTCTAACATGGATATCCCTTTGTTTTCTCCCTCTACTTAGTGCAGAATACAGAGAAAAATTAAAAATACCCTCCCTCAAGATAGAAAGAATGGATAAATTGGATGTTTTAAAAATGTTTTTCCCCATACAATGGCTATGTAAGGTCAGAATCAAATAGTGTCATTATGCTTATATACCTCCAAGTTGAGTGAGCAATTGTTCCTGCTCTAAACTCATGTAAGGAGGTATCTGATATATTTTTACATATGGATAGGTAGATACACACTGGAGCTGTTCTACTCTCTCTTCCCCATCACAATGGCAGATATATTATGTTATTCCATATATACATCATGAATAGTTTTACTGAATGTCCCCCAGTCTTTCCTTCTCTTTCTCAGAACTAAAGCATTCCATTATCTCTATGTATTACTACAATATGACCCGATTCTCCTGCTTCAGTTTAGAGTTCGTTGTGCATGAAAAGTCCCAGGTTTGGCATCCAAACTGCATTTCACATACTTCACCACAAGATGGTAATAAGTAGCCATTCTGGCTATAGATCCCAAATGATCTATGTTACAAATCTCAATATGAATTTCAAATATCAAAACCAGGACTTTACTATTATCATGTCCCCAGCTTCTCATTTTGTACATTCAGGATGTGGTCTTTTGAACAGCTGGCATACTAGCCCTGGCCTAAAAAACATGAGAGTGAGTTGCACTTGTAGTAGAAAATGTCACACTAAATATGAAATACAATTGAGCCTTCATATCATATTTACTTTCTGACAACTTTCTGAAAAATAGTACATAAGAAACATTTTTCTTAAAATAAATAAATCCTTTTCCTATAAACACTTCAAATACTATGTCTCTGTCCTGTTGGGTAATGAGGCTTTTGAGCCACTAAGAGCATTCTGGCTGAAAATTCTAAATACCCCTCCCTAAAACTACAAATCCCAGGATTCCACCAGATGTAGCCATGGCAGCTTAAGGGGAATCATAGCCCTATAACTATGTGACATGAAAAACCCTAATGAGACCTAGATGATCAGCAAGCATGATTTTGTGATTGATTAGCATATAATCCACTGACAGAGGCAGAATAAATTTTGACATTTGCTTGTGTATTTTCAGGACTGGATCTACCATAAGGAAATATAAAGGTTTGGGTTACAATGTAAAGAACAGTAAATTGTTTGTAATTAATGGGTCAATGTTTAATTTTGACTATACCAGAAAGGGAAGAGGCTGGATGGCCCTCTGTCGGGGGTGCTTTGAATGCAATTTTCCTGCTTCTTGGCAAGGGGTTGGACTAAATGGCCCACAAGGTCTCTTCCAACTCTATGATTCTAAGTGTGAGATTTTTGGTCTCAATGCAATTGCCAGTCCCAAATAGCAGTTAAGTGACAAGTCAAGAGGCTGATGGGATGTTAATCTACTCCCAGACAAAACTACAGTATTTGGGACCAATAAAGAAACAAATGAACATTGCTACTTTTCTGAATAACACACATTCTCCAAAGCTTGGAAGACAACTTCACAATCCCCCAGCCAGCCAAACAAGTGATCAAGCTGATCCAAAAAAGGAGCTTTTCCAAGATTTACTATTGCCAAATCAGTATGATATGAATATTTTCAACTTGGCATGTTCTATCACGTATCTCTGGAAAATCCCGATTCATCCTGATCCACCACCTTTCAAAGATAACATTTCAATAACTAGAAAAATGCCCCGAGGAATTTGGTGGCCAGGCCAAGTAACCTTACACCGTGAAGCTTGTATACAGAAACCATTTTCCAAAACAAACAAACAAAAACCAACAATAACAAAACATTCTCTTAAAGAAAATAAGAGCTTGCATTACCAGCAACATGGGGCTGGTGTGTAGTGAACTTTGATATGGCCTTTTTAAAGGCATCCCTATAGTGAACTGATGTATGGTATGTTCCAACCATTTGAAGTACTATTATTTTTAATCCTCTGTAATTATTATATTATTTTAACACGAGGCATACCAAGTGTGCTGTAGTATATTTGCCCTATACTATCACAGATTTTCTTCTGTGTTATATTATGTAGCAAGAGTGTGCATTTTTAAGTGAATCATCTGCTGATATTGCTGATAGTTAGGCAAACATTACGTTCAATGCAAAAACTAGCAAATAAAATGTAATAAGTATGCCAGTTATCAGAGAGAGATCCTTTTTAAAATGACAGCCCCATAAAATGCACAGAAAGTTTTAACCTCATTCCTTTAAAGAGTTTGGAAATTCACCTGAACAAGTCAGTTCAACACAAAACACGTCTTTACTTCTTTCTCTCTTTGAAAGCATTGTTGACAATCACTTTCAATATTCCTTTATTATTTATCTCTCAATGACATTTATCCACAGTAACTTCCAAGTAAATATTCGGCTCTCCACCTCTGCATTTATTCTAGCAAGAAAACAGTGAGATAAGAGTACATCTACGCTGTAGAATTAATGCAGTCTGACACTTTAACTGCCATAGCTCAATGATATGGAATCATGGAATTGTAGTTTTAAAAGGTCTTTAGCCCTTTCTTCCTTCTGCCCCAGAAGGAACAGAGAGTTTCATATATGCTGACGATCATGGCATCACCGCTCAAGCAAGGGGCTTTGGAATGGTTGAACAGAAGCTCTCTGAAGCTTTAGGTGCTCTTACTGCTTATTACAGGGAAAACCAGCTGATTCTGATTCCATCTAAAACACAACGGTGTGCTTTTCATCTTAAGAACAGACAAGCATCTTGAGCTCTGAGGATTGCCTGGGAAGTAATCCCACTGGAGCATTGCAGCACACCCAAATACCTGGGAGTCACCCTGGATTATGCTCTGGCTTACAAGATTCACTGCTTGAATATCGAGCAAAAATTGGGTGCCAGAAATAATATTGTTTGAAAGCTGGCTGGCACAACCTGGAGATCACAACCAGGCGTAGTGAAGACATCTGCCCTTGCGCTTTACTACTCTGCTGCTGAGTACACATGCCCAGTGTGGAATCCACACCACTTTAAAACAGTGGATGTGGCTCTTAATGAGACATGCCACATTATCACAGGATGTCTACGCCCAACATTGCTGGAAAAATTATTCTGTTTAGCCGGTATAGCACCACCTGACATCTATTGGGAAGTAGCAGCCTGTAATGAAAGGACCAAGGCATTGGCATCCTCTGTTTGGATATCAGCCAGGATGGCAATGCTTTAAATCAATAAACAGCTTCCTAAGATCTACAGAGATATTTGCAGGGACATCACAGCAAACGAGAGTCCAAAGGTGGCAGGCGAAAACCCGAAACCTCAATCAGTGGCTGAAACCAGATGAGAGACTCCCTCCTGGGCACACAGAAGATTTGGTGATCTGGAAGGCACTGAACAGGCTGGGCTCTGGCACTATGAGATGCAGAGCTAACCTTAAGAAATGGGGCTACAAAGTGGAGTCCACAACATGTGAGTGTGCAGAAGAGCAAACCACAGATCACCTACTACAATGCAACCGAGCCCTGCCACATGCAGAATGGAGGACCTTCTCACAGCAACACCAGGGGCACTCCAAGTGGACAGCTTCTGGTCAAAGGACATACCATAATGCCAAGTTTTAATCTTTGTTTGTGTATTTAAATACATTATAATTGTACCCAATTGGCTTCTGACACACTAAATAAAATAAAAATGTTAAAATCCTTTTTTCCCAAAGATTGCTTGTACCCCACTAAACTACAACTCCCAGGATCACACAGCATTGAGCCATGACAATGAAAGTGGTGTCAAACTGCATTACCTCTACAGTGTAGAGCCAACAAAGGTTATTGGGTGAGTTTCACGGTTCAATGAAAATATGAACCTACGGTATATCTCCCAACTCCAATCCAACACTCATAATCTATTAAATCCCTCTTTACTTTTTGTGATTGCATCTTAAGGAATCAGAAGTAACATTGATTGCACATATTGTGAACTTTAGAAATGTAAGATATTGTTGATTTACTACATCCTGAAATAATATAGGCTCTCTTTTATAACTCAAATGCCTTTCCAACATCATCCAAAGAGATAACTTTGGGAAATAAATTGTTTTTTTAGACACCAGCACCAAGTTGATGTGTTAACATATCCCACAATAGTGATGCGACCCCCACCAAGATTAGAGTTCAATGGTAAATTGGTTTATGAACAGCACAAAACAGTAAAAGGTCACCTACCTCTTCATAAGCACCACAGCCTGAAACAGTAATGCTTGGTCTAAAATACCGCAAATCCCGTTTCTTCTCCAATCTGGTATTTAGATCTTCCATCGATGCCTCTGAGATCAGTAAAACTGGAGCAGCATCACTGTAGGGAACCTAAGTTGCAAAAATACAGAAATATGGCCAAGAATCAAATAGCTCCATCCTAGATTCTGCATCTGTAAAAATCAGATTAGGGCTGTGTCTACACCAGCCACTTAATCCTAGATTGACTGGCACTTGAGTGGCTACATTCTTTTTTGCAGTGAAATTACAGAGAGGACTGTCCCTAAAGTGTGTGTGTGTGTATATATATACACACACACACACACACACACTAATGAGAAGACAGGAAAGCTTAGAGAAGACAATTATGCTGGGGAAAGTGGAAGGAAAAGGGAAGAGGGGCTGACCAAGGGCAAGATGGATGGATGGTATCCTTGAAGTGACTGGTTTGACCTTGAAGGAGCTGGGGGTGGTGACGGCTGACAGGGAGCTCTGGCGTGGGCTGGTCCATGAGGTCACAAAGAGTCGGAAGCAACTGAACGAATGAAAAGCAACAACTCTGTTCCAGACCTTTAAATCACTGCCATGATAGCTATATGCTATTTCCAGCATCTGAAGCAATGTATCAATGAACATCAGTGGCTGGAAAGAATAAGAGCTATTATTGCTACTGCATGAAGCAGAAGAATAAAACAAATATATTTTTCAGCTGATCTGGCAGCTCTTCTCTTGCTTAAACAACCTGCATATATATAAATATAATTAGTATATTTATCAGAATTATTATATTATTATAAAGTTTTTTAATGTCAAGACAGCCAAAGATCAACAGTCACTTTTTAAAAAGAGTTGTCAAACCTCATCAGTAGGCCGAAAAGGTGTTTTAATCTTTTCACATTTTCTCGGAGCCATTTGGGTTTCAAAATGAACGAGTCGATATGTTTCTGATTTCAGGAACGTGGTGAGCCAATGAGCCACCTCATCACCGCAGTCCCGCCCTTCAATATCAAGCCCAAAAACCCTGTTGAAAGTTACAAAAGAAATCAAGGAGTTACATACTAAAAGAATAATTTGGTCTGATCTTACATTATTAGGTCCAGAATAAAATCCTGGCTATTTACAACAATGTAAAAAAGTCAATATGTAACTATACAAAAGAAACTTGTAGCTCCTTTCAGAATCACTGGAAGAGATTTGTAGCATAAGCTTTCATAGGGCCCTTCCAGACAGGCCCTATATCCCAGGATCTGATCCCAGGTTTTCTGCTTTAAACTGGATTATATGAGTCTGCACTGACAGATAATCTGGGATGAAGAGAAAACATGGGATCAGATCCTGGGATATAGGGCCTCTCTGGAAGGACCCATAGACTAGATATATTTGATCAGCTTCATCTGATGGATTAGATCTAGGGTACAGACACTGAATCTCAAAGGGGCGAATCAGCTCTATGGTGGCTACATGATGCACAGAGCTGATTTGGGTTAATACAGTATTGAACTACTTTAATAAAAGTTGTGGGTTTTTGTGAAACTCAGGAGCAAACCTTAATTCTGCGCCCATGTAAACTATTGAACCAAATCCGATACATAACCGGTCACAACTATTTTCATGGTCATCCCATATTTCTAGGGTTTTGGTGACTCAGGGACATGGGATGGCACTTACTATCCCAGTCCTGTTTGTTTTGTAGTGGTGACCACTAAATGCAAAATGGCTGGTGGCCACTGTTTATTTATTTATTTACCATATTTGTATACCGCCTTTCTCAGCGCAGAGGCAACTCAAAGCGATTTACAATTGGCAAAATTCAATGCCCTCAACAACATGAAATATAATTAAAACATTAACATATAATATAAACCATATAAAAACAACAGAGACAATAAAAACAATAAAACACAAGTCCTCAACGTCTCATTGTTGAAATCATTTTCCAGGTGCATCGTCCAATTGTTCAATGGATCTAAATTAGCCTGTTATACTGCATCTGCAAATGCTTGCTCAAAAAGGCAGGTTTTAACTCTTAGGGAGGGCGTTCCATAGCCAAGGAGCCACCACTGAGAAGTCCCTGTTTCTCGTTTCTGCCAGTCGCTCTGCGAAAGCATGACTGAGAGCAGGGCCTCCCCAGACGATCTTAGAGACCTAGATGGTTCATAGGGAGAGATGCATTCAGACAGGTAAGCTGGGCCAGAACCGATTAGGGCTTTAAAGGCTAAAGCCAGCACATGGAGTGGCACTGGAAAGATGGGAAAGGGAAAAGGAGGAGACTATTCTTACTTTTCCTCTTCTCTTCTCCTGCATCACTTTGCTGCCCCAGCCAACCAGCTGGAAGACTGATTCTATTTTGAGGATGGTTTCTTTTGAATGCCGTATTTCAGCACATAGCAGTCACATCTTTTTACCACTTCAAAAGAGAGAGCTGCGACTATTATGTGGTGAAAAAGGGTTGTAGGTGCATGGCCAAGTGAAGCAAACTTTGGTGCTACATGAGTTCCCTCGGCTGCCAGCCAGAGAAACCTTCTCACCAGTCTTTTCCTTCCAGGCTGCAGAGCCACTGCAGCTTGGAATGGAAAGGCTGACAGGGGGGCAAGTTCACCCTCCTGCCAGCCAAGGCAAGGCCCCTAGCTCCAAGGACACAGTTTTGCAGATAGGCAAAGCCTCATCTGCTTGGAGTGGGGAGACAATCGGGTATGTGAATCTGTCCACCCACCAGCCAAGGCAAGTTTGTAACTCTGAGGGGAGAGGCGTGCATGCAGGTGAAGTCTCACCTATCCTCCTGCGTGCCCCCTTCTCATAACAGTAAAACCCATGAAAAGGCAGTAAAATATTAAATTCAGGTAGCATCATAAATAAGGTGGGCCTATTTTTCACAAGGCCCTCTGGTGGCATAGCGGGTTAAACCGCTGAGTTGCTGAACTTGCTGACCAAAAGGTTGCCGGTTCAAATCCGAGGAGTGGGGTGAGCTCACACTGTTAATATATTTGTGTAATGTCCAGGGTGGGAGAAATAACTTTTGTCAGTTTGAGGCAAGTGTGAATGTTGCAATTGATCACCTTGATTAGCACTGAATAGCCTTGCAGCTTCAATTCTTGGCAGTTTCCTGCCTGGGGGAATCCTTTGTTGGGAGGTGATTAGCTGGCCCTGATTGTTTCTTGTCCTCTGTTTCTGAGACCATGGTGCTACAGCCAGAAAACTCACAGCAACCCAGTCATTCTGCCCATGAAAGCCTTCGACAACACAAACCTTAAAACACTTGTTAACACAAAACAGTTTCCCTCTTTAATTGGGTCTTCGAAACATATTGCTGCAAACATTTGGAGGTGTCAATCTGCAAACAACAAAGTTCTAGTGCCCAAGAGGTGTTTCCTTATATTTATCATTTTGAAAAGAGAAAGGCATAAAGTCCAGTAGTGCAGAAAATAGCATTTTGCATAATACAGATAGAAATAGACCTGCAATTCTTTACTGGATTTTCCTTAGGAGTCTTGACAGGGATGGCCAGTTCCTTCATATCTGGGGCATTCAGGATTAACTGGCCATTTTCGGAATTAACAGTAACCAAAACCAGTCGAGGTTCCTGTCGAGCTGTGATCATGTGTCCATCTTCCTTAATCACCAGCCAAAACCTAGAGTTAAACACAGGGTGGCAAGTTAATCTTTTAGGCTTCAATTCCTCACAAGTCACGAGTTCAATATTTTCAGGCAAACATTTTCAGCTGGAATCCTGTGGTCCCAAGCCCGAGCATCGCTGGATTAATGGGATATTTTCCTTTGATGTCTTAGAAGGCTCTCCAACTTCACAAAGGGCCGTCTGACTCGGCCTCTTCCCTCTCAACCCTGCCCAGCCAGAACTTTTAAATAAACAAATAAAAGTAGTTTAGCTGACTTAATTTTGCAATGGAAAAGTGTGATATAAATCTTTAACATAAATAACACCGTGTTATAACTATGAATTCTCTGCTGCAATTGTTGCAGCTGAAAGAGCAACGTCCCATGAAAATGGGAAACCTTATATACTTCCAGAAGTAAGAATCTGGATTGCAAAGTGCCCATGATAAAAGGAAATGTAACATTTACAGTCTCAATATTTATTTATTTATTTATTTATTTATTTATTTATTTGTTTACAGTATTTATATTCTGCCCTTATTTATTTACAGTATTTATTTTCTACCCCAAAGGGGACTCAGGGTGGATTACAATTCACATATACATGGCAAACATTCAATGCCATTTAGCCATACAAAATATATAGACAGACAAAGAGGTAATTAAACATTCCAGCTTTTCTGGCTTCATGAGGGCATGCTCGATTCTGGCTACAGGGGGAGCTGCCACTTCATTGTCCACTTGTGACTAGTCCTTTGATGGAGTACTTCCTCATTCTTCCACATGTTGCTAGAAGGTTTTATGGTGTTGTAAATTAGCTAAATTAGCCTCCCCACATAAAGTGGTACCTAAATTTCCTACTTGATAGATGCAACTGTCTTTCGGGCTGCATAGATTATTAATGGTCGGGAGCTCACTCCAACCCGGGCTGCCTTCGAACACATGTCCTTTCAGTCAGTAGTGATTAAATGCAGCTGACTGCTAACTAGCTGCGCCATACAATGTGTTCCCCACACAAAAGAGTTTCATTATTACTTAAGTCACAGGTTGTGCTTTTGTGGAATTCAATTGTACTTTCTTTTTTTAAAAAAAAAATGGATTTTTTCTGTAGTAATTTATGAAAGTATGTGGTTGTCCTTTTCATTGCTCTGAAAGAATAAGAAAGGATGTATCTACCCATATGAGATAGTTTGAGAGTAGATCTACATTGGAGAATTATGTTTGACACTATTTATCATTTATTTATTTATTTACAACATTTCTACCCCTCCATTCTTCTGTTTTTGCCAGAAGCGACTTGCAGTATCTAATTGAATGTACTACTTTTTTTAAAAAAAATGACTGTCCCTATTAGTGTTGGTGTGCATGAAAATAAATACAAATAGGTAACTATGGTTTCTTGGATTCTTGTTCTGGAATATTAATCGGTTTATTCAAATGAAAGTCTTGTCTCAATCAGTTAAAAGCTGAGTTCGAATCTGGGGAGTGGTGTGAGCTTCCGGTGTTAGCCCCAGCTTCTGCCAACCTAGCAGTTCGAAAACATGCAAATGTGACTAGATCAATAAGTACAGCTTCAGTGGGAAGGTAACAGCGCTTCATGCAGTCATGCTGGACACATGACCTTGGAGGTGCCTATGGACAATGCCGGCTCTTCGACTTAGAAATGGAGATGAGCACCAACCCCCTGTGGTGACTATTCCTTCACTACACTATAGAAAACATCCACTTAAAATCCGGTTTCTGCCTCATGCAGAATTCTGGGGTTTGTAGTTTAGGGAGGAGTCTTTAACAGCGTCACTAAACTACAAACCTCAGAATTCTGCAGGATGCATCTTCACTGTAGAAGGAATGCAGTTTGACACCACTTTGACTGCCATGGCTCAATGCTATAGATTGAACCATGGGATTTTCAAGGCGTTGAGCCTTCTCTGCCAAGGCCTGCTGAACTAGAACTAGAACTCCATAGCATTGAGCCAAGGCAATGTCAAACTGCATTCATTCTACAGTGTGTAAACTGTATCCATGGGCAATCTTCGGCCTTCCCTCCAGATGTTTTGGACTTCAACTCCCACAATTCCTAAAAGCCAGTAAACTGACTGGGATTTCTGGGAGTTGAAGTCCAAAACACCGGAAGGGCCGAGGTTTGCCCATGCCTGGTGTAGAGGTACCTTTAATGTCTTGGGCAGAAACAGTGCCAAGGAACAAAGGGCAGGAAAGGAGGTGAAGTCCACAGAAGTGGAGGCCTGGCAGCAATGAAGCCACGTGAATCTCTGCTGCCTTTCTCCCACTCAAAGCAGTGGTTATGTAACCGGAGGGAGGCAAGACACGTGGAGCCCCCCTCTCTTCTCTTGTTGTGCAAAAACAAAAATACAAAGAGTGCCTAGTCTACAGCCTAGAATCAATGCAGCTTGGCCTCGCTTGAACTGCCAGGGCTTAATGATGAAATTGTGGGAGTTATAGTTTCACAAGGCCTTTACCCTTCTCTGCCAGAGAGGGCAAACTACAACTCCCTGGATGCCAGGCATGGGCCAACTTGGGCCCTCCCTCCAGGTGTTTTGGACTTCAACTCCCACAATTCCTAACAGCCGGTAGGCTGTTAGGAATGTGGGAGTTGAAGTCCAAACACATGGAGGGAGGGCCCAAGTTGGCCTCGGTGAGTTATGGGATCCAGGGAGTTGTAGTTTGCACTCTCTGGTAGGGTATACAGGTGCTCCCCCCCCCCACTCCCACTCCCACTCCCAAGCAAGCCTTCCTCCTTCCGCGATGACGTCAAAGCTCAGCTCAGCCCCGCTGTGGATACCTGTCACGCAAGTCCCCACTCTGGAGGCCTAGCGGGGTGACCTGGGCGCGCTGCAGGTTGACTCCGCGGCAGGACTTGACCGGGTAGAGGGTCACCCCCGTGACGGTGCCCACGCGCTCCAGCTCGCGCCGCCGCCTTCGCCCGCCCCGCCAGCGCCACGCCGCCCAGGCCCCCACGGCCCCCAGCGCCAGCCCGGCCCCGCACAGCCACGCCAGGCGCGAGGAGGAGGAGAAGGGGGCGCGGAGGGAGAGCGGACCCCACGCCATGGCCCAGAACGCTCTCCGGATCCAGAGCCCACGGGAGGCGGGCTTCAGCTGCCCAGAGCCGGCCTCCTGCTGCTCCGTTGCAGCCTCCCTTCTCCATTCGCTCCTTCTATTTGTCATTGAGGGCCCCGCCTTCGTCCTCGATTTAAAGCGACCCCTAAAATAGTAGACCTCGAAGCCACCTTGTCCTCAGCAACCCTGCTCCATCGGGCTGTATGGCCATGTTGCAGAAGCATTCTCTCCGGACGTTTCGCCTGCATCTATGGCAGGCATCCTCAGAGGTTGTGAGGTCTGTTGGAAACTAGGCAAGTGGGGTTTATGTATCTGTGGAATGATGTCCAGGGTGGGAGAAAGAACTGTTTGTTTGAGGCAAGTGTGAATGCTGCAACTGATTACCTTGATTAGCATTGGGGGGGGGGGGCTTGAGGGGCTTCAGCCCCCCCCCCCCCGAAATTCTCATGGTGGTTCGCGAAAAGGCCTTACTGGTGCATTATTTAAACTGTTATGTTTATTCATATCATGATCTGGTCACCATACTCAATATATCCCATATGCATGGGGGTATTGGGGTAACGATACAAAAGGTTTGCTAGGGTAGACCCTCTTTCACTCAGACTCAGCCCCCCCTCCCCCCCCCCCGAATTGAAATCCTGGCTACAGACATGTGGGTGGGCATCTGTCGGGAGTGCTCCTATTTCTTCTTCCTGCATGGCAACAATGAGGTTAAGACCGGATAGCCCTTCCAAGTTTAGGAAGCTATGAACAGCCCTGCTCAGACCTTGCAGGCTCAGGGTGCTGGCTTTCGTGAGGCAAGATACATGTTTTGGTTTTTATATTTTGTCTAATGTTGTTTTATTTTGTTTTATGTTTTGATTATATATTAAAATGTGCTGTTTTATTATGCTGTTCGGGCTTGTCCCCATGTAAGGCGCCCTGAATCCCCTTGGGGAGATTGAGGCAAGGTATAAAAATAAAGTTATATTATTATTATTATTATTGTTATTGTTATTATTGTTTCAAACACAACAAGATGAGTCCACAGCAGACACTCTGCTGGCTGTTGAATTAGATCACACGTTGGACACTTCCCAAGTGTCTAGGACAATTATTATTATTATTATTATTATTATTATTATTATTATTATTATTTCTACCAGGCCTGGGAAAACTTCAGCCCTCCAGGTGTTTTGGGCTTCAACTCACACAATTCCAAACACCTCTTCCCTACCTGGAATTCTAAAACACAGAATACTTTGATACCGTTATATGTTGTTGTTGTTCATTCATTCAGTCGTTTCCGACTCTTCGTGACCTCATGGACCAGCCCACACCAGAGCTCCCTGTCGGCCGTCACCACCCCCAGCTCCGTCAAGGTCAGTCCAGTCACTTCAAGGATGCCATCCACCCATATTGCCCTTGGTCGGTGCTCTTTCCTTTTTCCTTCCATTTTCCTTTCCATTTCCCCCAGCATCATCTTTTTAAAATACCCAAATCACACTTTATTTAATCATACACATTGATAGTAAAGAACATACCTTCTTTGGTTGAAAATTAAACAAGAAAACATATTGACAGAAATCTTCAAGTAGTTGTACCCAAAACTTTATAAATGTTAAAACTAAACTCTTAGAAAAATATTTAATTTAAAATATTTGCATTTTTTAAAAATGTCAGAAGTTTGTGTTTACAGATCTGAAAGGACTACGAATTCTGCAGGAATATGAAAAATTGTTACTAGATTTCCCTTCAAACAGCACCTTTATGACTGTCATCTAGTCACAGAATAACTGGTTGCAATTTATCCTCTCTCTCAGTAATTCAGCTTCAAAATAGTCTGCCAGGTTCAAATGACACATTTTCTGATTGGCTAATCTCTTAGTTCCTCAGTATCACTCAATACATTAAATTGTCCCCATATATGAAGAAAAAAAACTGAGCAGATGTCATAACTATGAAGATCGGAATTGGCACATTTAGTGATAAATCTGGTAAAGTTCTTTTTCAAAATGTGTGAAAAATCCATTTGCACTTTTGAATGAGTACCTTTCATTGCACAAATTATCTCCATCACTAGATCATCTCATATACTGGATCCCCAACTGCAAGCACCCCAGTCTTTTCAATTCCATACAATGATCCGAAAGGAGGAAGGTTCTTGTAGGAACGTTGTTTGGTAGAAGTACCCTTGCGATAACTATAAACAGAACAGGAAAGAATATGCTAATAAGATCAAAACAGAACTGAGCTAAGATTATCATGACACAAAATGAACAAAATGCAAACAATACTGATAAAATGATAATAAACATGACAGTAAAAACATAAAAACTGTTACAGTATATGATTTTGTAAGTCTTGACAAGAATCATCTCTTGCTTATATGTGTGTGTTGAGGAA
>NW_026844366.1:315838100-315942503 GCF_025583915.1 Anolis sagrei ordinatus
AATCAACTTGGGATCTGGAGCTGGGAGGACTGCTGTGTAGATTCAATATAAACTAACAAACCGCAACAAAAACAGCTTAAGGGGAAATACATATACACACAATGTGCCCTGTGCCAGGCTTTAGCACAGCAAGTTAAACATTAGCTGTAATAAACCTTGCCAATCAAAAGGTTGGCAGTTCAAAGCCCAGGATGGGGGTGAGCACCTGACCCTCAGCCCTGCTCACTTCCTACCTAGCAGATCAAAAACAGCTGTGAGTAGATAAATAGGTATTTATCTACTCAGCAGGGAGGTATTTCAATGGCACCATAAGGAAATACCAGGAAATGCCAGCAATCAAAAGGAGGAAGTCTGTGAACAGAGTTCTTTGGCATGGAGGATAGAGTGACACCCCCCCCCCCACCGCGGCCAGAATTGAGCACAACCTCCAAGACGCCGAAAGATGGGAAAAGCCTATATACCGTTGTTTGTTTTGTCAGTGTATAACGGCATTGAATGTTTGCCAAATACGTATTCTGTGATCTGCCCTGAGACCTCTTGGGGTGAGAAAGCGGAATATAAATACTGTAAATAAATAAATACATAAATAAATAAATTTATAAGGAAACATTGATTTGGTTGTTCATTATGTTTTTTTCAAATCAATTAACTCTACCTTATGGGGACGCTCAATTTTTCTTGTGTGCTTTCAAATCTACTGTTAATTTATGACATCCCCATGAATTTTACAGATATTTTTTGGCAGTGAATACTCATAAATACTTTGCTAATGCCACTTCATGAATAAAGGAGCTATTTGCAATTCAGGATAAAGAAGTTGCAGATCGTGCCAAATTTTCCTTGACAATCCAGAGCAAACCACAACTTTGGGCCAAGAACTTATGTGAGTATTTATGTTACTGTCTTTGATGCTTCTACTACAGTTGGTCATTTTTGTCTTGTACCATGTTTTCTAGCCACTCATATGCATTCCCTGTAGGTCCACTTCTTCGTTGATACTTATATATTGATTCACTTGAAGAACTCTTACAAACTACCACCTGAGGAAGACTCTATACAGTCAAAACCGGTCATGATTAATAAGGACTTACAAACTTTGATTCATAGGATTGGATTTACAACCTGTGATTTACATAGTCCTCCATGTTGAACATGAACTTTATATGACATTGGACTCACAAACCTTGATTATAAGAGAGATGCCTTTTATGAGTATGTTTGTTTGTAATACATTGACCATATTCCTTTGGATTCTGCTTCAGGAATCATTTGTCTGTCCCATGTAAGGAAGATTTTGTGTCAAGAGACTTGTGTTTTGAATCATTGTATAGTATACTTTGAACTTCGACAAGCTTTGTTTGTACATTGAATGCTCTATGATTATAGCATACATATGAAAAAAATATTATGATTTATATTATTGGATTATATTATTGTCTATAGTGGCCTCATGCCCGTGCACTTTGGGGAATCCTTTCTCTGTATTGGTCAAGACTTCTTCCCATTTCCACAGCAGTTTGGAGGCTGGTGGTAAGGACTCTCTCCTTACTTCAAGTAGCCTGGAGACAAGAAATCCATTCCAGGATTGAGCCAGAATTCAACAATCCAGATTGGTGCCCAGGATAAAGTGTCTATGCAGAGCAACTCCCTGTTGCCATGAATCACAAACAACTCAAAATCACACAAAAACAACCAACATGTACTGAAACAAGTAACAAGAGATCTATCAGTCATACATCTGGTACCTTAGCAGTGTCTTCATTGGTTCCTTCTTGTGCATGATCCCAGTATTTGGATCAATTGTTGTGAAAATGCACCTTTAAAAAAAACCAACCATAATAATGCATTTTTATCAACTGATTAAGAAAAATCTTAATTTAATCTAAAAGTAACATTTTCAATCTAAAGGCATATCTGCATTGTCCACTTAGATCAATTTGAAACTGATATTGAGGAATGTGGCGTCACTGTTGGGGGAGGTGTAATTAGATTATAAACCACGGAACCAGGCCTGAATGGTGATTTCACACACATAGAGGCTGGATTCCAGTCGGTTTCAGGATCTCAAGTATCTGCAGTTTGACAGTTGTTCCCCCCTCCCCGCACCCCAGCTCCCCGAGTATACTGAATGCAATTGTAATGGGGTAGGAACAAAATACTGCTGGCTATAAAGACTACAGCTCAGGATTCTCACCTGGGGCAAACCATTCTTCCTTTCATCTGAACATTACCAATTACTATTTCAGACCAAGAATCCTAAAAAAAAAAAAAAAGATAAAACTGCAGATAGTTAACATGTGCACAGTTTTAAAAGTAATACATTCGATTAAATCATACTGGAAGACCTATCAATATTTATTAATTTACTCAGCAATTCTCTTGTGTGTATGTATGTGCCTTCAAGTCACTTGTTGACTTATTTGTTGTATAGGGTTTTCTTGTGCAAGCAATTCTCAGAGGAAGTTTTGCTACTTAGGGCCCTTCCACACACCCATATAATCCAGAATATCAAGGCAGATAATGCACAATATCTGCTTTGAACTGGGTTATCTGAGTCCACACTGCCATATAATCCTGTTCAATGTGTGGAAGGGGCCTACCTTACTTCCTAGCTTGTAGAACCTGGTATTTGTCTATTCGAATATTAGCCAGAGCTAATCCTGCTTAGTTCTGTAAGTCTTTTGTGTCTGTATATAAATTCTTTTTACAAAGTTAAACAGCAATGCCTAGACCAGGCATGGGCAAACTAAGGCCCAGGGGCCAGATGCGGCTCCTTAGGTGCTTACCTCAGGCCCTCCTCATTTTCCCTGTCCTCTTGCAGAAGTACACAGCAACCTGCCAAGTCCTTATGCCTAAAAAATAGAGGAGGAAGTCACATAGCAGCTGAGAGCCCTCTGGAGCGCTCTCACCCACCATGTGTCTTGCCCTACTCCTGGCATAAGGGCATTGCAAGTGGCCCCTTCCTTATTCCAGGAGGAAGCCTTGAGTAAGGCACATGGCAGCTGAGAGCCCTCCAGCCTCTCTCACCCTTCTTCCAGCATAATGCTAAGAGGACAGCCCGAGGACCGGGGAGGAGGATGGGGACGAGCATCAGAGCAGTTGTTATGTGTCCCGCCTTCTGCCCGGCACAGGGATGGGGCGAGCAGCCCCATCCTTATGCTGGGAGGACAACCTGAGAATGACCTGGGTCGGTGTGAGCTCCTGACTGTCAGCCCAGTTTACTGTTTACCTAAGCCGTTTGAAAAAAGCTTGAGATGTAAGCAGAGAAATTAGGTACCACTAAAACAAGTGGGGAGTTATTTTATGACACCATAAGGAAAAAGATTAGAAAACGCCCAGTGACCAAAAGGAAGGAGGAAGTCCTGATGGCTCTTCATCATATAGGATGGAGTGACAGAACCCTCCTGTGGCTGGATTCGAGCACAACCTCCAAGGCACCAAAAAGATGGATGTCAGCACAGCATACCTCCTTTCTGTCCTGTCTGTCTCTGTCCAGTCTATTCAAAACGGCACTGAATGTTTGCCGTGTATGTGTACTGTGATCTGCCCTGAGTCCCCTTGGGAAGTTAGGGTGGAATACAAATAAACTGTTATTATTAAGAGCCCTGCTTCTTATCAAAAGCCCTGCTCAGGTCTTGTGGGCTCAGGGCCATGGCTTTCATGATCGAAAGTTTCCCATCTAAATAGAAACCAGGGCTGACTCTACTTAAATTCCAATATCAGACAGGATCGGGTGCATCTAGACTCTGCTACTTCTATACTGCAGCTCCCTATTTCCTCTTCCAATGAAATCATATAGCATATAAATTAAGATTTTGAGTAAAATCAGCATTCATTAGACCAATCAGCAGAGATCCATATTACTTACTTCTTCATAAGGTGCACATCCTGTAACAAAAATGTTTGGGCGGAAGTTTGTTATTGCAACTTTCTCTTCTAGCCGGCTGTTGAGATCATCCAAGGAAGCTTCCGAAATTAGCAAGATCGGACTGCCTTCAGCATAAGCAACCTATACAAATAAATTGTAAAAGATTTGCTGTTGATAGGGTCACAGCATTAACTGTATAACTACAAAACAAAGAACTTGAATTCTTTTTATGGAATTAGCATATTTTCATATAAGTAAATAGAGACTCCATTAATACACAACTTTTCATTAAGCAGAAGAGTTGTCTGAGGCCTAAAACTGAACCATTCATCTCAAAAGTTACTCCAGTTAGAGATTAGCATTGTTGTCACAAGTCTTAAAGTAATTTATAACCTATCTTGCCTCTAAGGCAAACCAATAAGGTTTTCTTAATTTTCCAATGAAGCTCAGAGAGGGTGACAGAGAGAAAGTCACTTGATGGATTTTCATGAACAAGATGGGATTCAAATCCTGGTTTTCCAGTGTCCTAGTCCAACACTCTACAACACAACACTGCCACATAAAATCCACATCTTCTGCTTCGAACTGGATTGTATGACAGTGTAGACTAAAATAATCCAGTTCAAATCAAATAATGTGGATTTTCTGCTTTGATAATCCGGATTATCTGGCAGTGTAGAAGTGGCCTGACTCAGTAATATATTACATGACTGATTTTATATAGATTGTCTCACTATAATATCTCTTCTTTGCTAAAAGTAAAGAGGTAAGTATGTCATTAAAGATGAGTATGCTAAGCACTGCAGCCTAATGCCAATACAGCATCACAAATTTGACTCAACACTTTAAACAATATAAATACAGTAGAGTCTCACTTATCCGACATAAACAGACTGGCAGAATGTTGGACAAAAAAAATGTTGAATAATGGTTAAAGGATTAAGGGATTAAGAAAAGCCTATGAAATGTCAAATTACATTATGATTTTTACAAATTAAGCACCTAAACATGTTTTGTAACAAATTGACAGAAAAAGCAGTTCAATACACCTTCCTTCTTTTCGTCACCATACTTGCACAAAGTTCAGGGGGGAAAAACACATAAATACTGCACAGCAACACACAGCAAACCGTTCCACATACTATAACAAACTGCACTAAACAACTGTTAGGAAAGGTGAGAAATGAGTCATAGGTTAGACGCGTGCGCCTGGTGGACCTGTTGTAATCAATTTCTGTGTTGCGGTGTCTCACTGTTAGGAACAACAAGAATGAGTACAGTCATGCTCCCAAACAAGCAGCAGACTTTTCTCGTTCCCAATGTAAAGAATGAATGTGTGAATGCATGAAGGAGAGCAGAAGAAGCAGGCCTGAAAAATCAACATGGAGTTTGCGCAAAGCATCATATGGGTCGGACTTGGCAGACTAAGTGAGGAAGCAGTAAGGCATAGCTGAACAACAATGGACAATGGACAATGAGGTGTGCAGCAAACCACGTAAGGAGTGTAAGGAGGTACCTCATAAGTTATATGGCCTGGAATGTGGATGCCTTGAACCCACAAGAACAGAACAGCATGTTCATTAAGAAGAAAGATTGACTTTGGCCTATAAATGCAGAGGACCCCAAGATTATGCATGCTTCCTGATCCGTGGCAACAGGAACATCCACACCTTTTCGGAGAAAGCTGATCATCTTCACCAGAGAAGACCTGTGTGTGTGTGTGAGTATGTGTGAATGTTTGGAATGTGTGCACGAGGGCTCTCTCTTGATGTGATTCTGATGTGATGCTATGGTGATTGTATTTCAATAAATGTTACATAAATAGTGTTAAAACCAAATTTGGTCTCTAAAGTGTCTCAGTGATCTAAACCGCCTTACTATTCCTTGAACACTCTACACAAAAGAACAAGAACCTGTTGGGGTTCATAACACCGACTTATGCATGTTTTTGTTTGTTTAGGCGCATCAGATAAGATGGAATGTTGAATAAGCGAAGGTTGTTAAACAAGATTCTACTATATACGATATTTATAAGGACACTGTCCTCCAACCTCATCTGTAGTTTCAAACTCAGGCAGGACGTCTCTTGACTTCCTTGTCATCATGTTGGGCTCATAGTGAGCTAACCGGTAAGGCCTTGTGTTCAGGAAGGTGGTGATCCATTGTGCTGCCTCCTCGCCACAGTCCCTGCCTTCACCTTCAGCTCCAAGGCGTCTAAAAGATTATGAAAGAAGTTTCAGGAATTGACTGAAAGCAATTTATTTAGTATAGTTCTTCACATTCCAAAATCACAAGGCTCCAAACTGCTTTGACCACCTGCTTACATTCTGAGGAATTTCATCTTGGAAGTATGCTACTACAGATGAATAAGGGTGCATCAGGCCTGCAGAACATACTGTGACTCGTACAGAAAACTTCAACTTTGCATCTCCCATTTTATCAAAATTTAGAGCAGAATTCATAATCCCACTGGAAACACAACTATGACTAGATCCATTCTATACGAAAGATATTACTTTCAATAGTCTCATGTAACATATACAATGGTTAGGAACACAAGAAATTACAACTCAACAACAAATGGAAGGATACAAAAGCCCCACCCTGCTTGACATTCCTTGAAAATATATCAGATAATTTTTAAAAGACCAATGCGCAACACACAGGAATTAAGAGGGAAAAATAATATTACACAAATATATTTGAAGATTTAACCTAATGGTAGTTTATCTGATCTAAAATGAAAATATGTACTACCCACTAAGATTTCCATATGATGTGCCTCCAGGGGAATATTTCAAGATATCCAAACTATGAGATACATACTACCGATATGTAAGAACAGGCTTGTACCTGTCAAACAATATTGGAAATAAAATGGAACCATGATGAGATCTGACATTGAAATACCTGTAACAGTAGTACTCTTCGTTTATATGGGGCAACACGTTAAAGGAGAGCATTGAGTCGCAGTTTTACATTGACCTCAGCATCTCAATCATTGGCAAGGGATGCAAGACTGCTTTGAACCTACTATTGAGATTTAAAACAGAAGGAGAATATTGATCATAATACTTCACCAATTCTAGCTGTCTTTGACAGAAGGCTGAAGAACTTGTAAAACCTAGGATTTCATAGCACTGAGCCTTTACAGTTAAAGTGGTGTCAAACCCCATTAATTCTACAGTGTAGGTGTACCCCTAGTTTCCCAGGAAACAAGAGGAAAGTCTTTGTTAATACCTGCAATTCCTGACTGCATTTGTTCTTGGGAGTTCAAGAGGGATTTTCAGAGTCTTCATTTCTGGAGCATTCAGCGTAATATAGCCATCTTCACAGGTCACAGAAATTAGCACCAAACGAGGCTCTTCTTTAGCAGACAACATCTCCCCATCTTCCTTCATCACAGTCCAACATCTAAACAAGCATATTTTGTAGAACACTAGTAATAAGTGTATAGTATAGACATAACCCAATCTTAAACATCCATCTATCCTCTAAAAACAGTGCATCTGTTTGAAATATACCTGATAACAGGATACAGTCTTGGAATAAAATATTATATAAAATAAAGAGTTGATATAGGCTACTATTAAGGTATGTGGTTAAGTTCCTGTGGGATCACTATAAGGTGTGAGTGTGTGTAAAGATCTAATGTCACTATGGAGGGAGTTTCACAGCCGAGGGGCCACCACTGAGAAGGTCCTGTCTCTCGACCCTACCAGTCACGCCTGCAAAGAAGATGGGACTGAAAGCAGGGCATTGTCTAGGGGAAGCCTGGATGTTTTGATGTTTTACCATCCTTGTGGAAGGCTTCTCTCATGTCCCCGCATGGGGAGCTGGAGCTGACAGAGGGAGGTCAAGCCAGTCTCCCCGGATTTGGACTTACGACCTGACGGTTTGCAGTCCTGCCGACAAAAGGAAGTTAAAGTGGTGTAAAACTGCATTAATTCTGCAGTGTACATGCACCCCCTATTTGCCTCAAGTTAATTCTACTCCATACATTCCACATAATTCAGTGTGTACAATAGTACCCACACCACCTAAGATGAATATGTACCTTGCCCATTCCTGAAGACAACCATAAAATCAATAATAATTTGCTGCCCTTTTCATGACAAGCGAACCCGGCTGCCTGAGGCCACTGTTCTCCTTTCAGCCTTGCCTTCAACAAGGTGTTGCTTCCCTCTATCTACCAGATCCCTCTCTTTCTAAGGTTCAAATTCCACATCTCTTGCAACATGTATTTAGCAACTGCCCTCCTGGCTATTGGCTTCTTTCTCCATTTGTTAGTTCTAACCTCATCACACTAAAGAATGGATCCACTTTAAATCCAATTTCTGCCTCCTGCAGAATTCTGGGGTTTGTAGCTTAGGAAGGAGCCTTTAACAGCCTCATACAAAACCCCAGAATTCTGCAGGAGGCAGAAACCAGATTTAAAGTGGATTCATTCTCTAGTGTGATGAAGTACATATGTCAGAGTGGGGTGGGAAGGTAGACCTTGGGGAATGCAGCTTGTCACCACTTGAACTACCATGGCTCAATGAAAAGGTAGTCCTGGGAGTGACAGCTTATGGAGTCACCAAAGAAGGAGAAAGATCTTGTAAAACTAGTTATTCCATGATTTCAAAGAATCAGAGAAGCTGGAAGAGGCCTTGTGGGCCATTCAGCCCATACCCCTGCCAAGAAGGAAAATCTCATTCTAAGCACCCCTGACAGATGGCCATCCAGCCTCTGTTTAAAAGCCTCCAAAGAAGGAGCCTCCACCACACTATGGCGCAGAGAGTTCCACTGCTGAACAGCTCTCGCAGTCAGAAAGTTCTTCCTAATGTTCAGATGGAATCTCCTTTCTTGTAGTTTGAAGCTATTGTTCCACGTCCTAGTCTCCAGGGCAGCAAAAAAAAGCTTGCTCCCTCCTCCCTATGACTTCCTCCCACATATTTATACATGGCTATCATGTCTCCTCTCAGCCTTTTTTTTCTGAAGGCTAAACATGCCCAGCTCTTTAAGCCGCTGCTCATAGGGCTTGTTCTCCAGACCCTTGATCATTTTAGTCACACTCCTCTGTACACATTCCAGCTTGTCAACATCTCCCTTCAATTGCAGTGCCCAGAATTGGACACAATATTCCAAGTGTCGTCTAACCAAGGCAGAATAGAGGGGTAGCATGATTTTCCTGGATCTAGACACTAGACTCCTGTGGACGCAGGCCAAAATCCTGTTGTCTTTTTTGCTGCTGCATCACATTGTTGGCTCAAGAATGGTGCCAAACTGCATTCATTTTGCAGCAGGCATGGGCAAACTTCGGCCCTCCAGGTGTTTTGGACTTCAACTCCCACAATTCCTAACAGCCTTCCGGCTGTTAGGAATTGTGGAAGTAGAAGTCCAAAACACCTGGAGGGCCGAAGTTTGCCCATGCCTGTCTTAGAGTGGATGCACTTCTTGCACTCTTGGGCTGCCTGTCCCTTCCTCTTCTGGACTCACCTGTCGCTCAGGGCTCCGCTGCGGAGTCCCAGCTCGGTCACCTCCGCTCTGTCCACGGAGAGCCCACGGCAGGACTTGAGCGGGTAGAGGAAGAGCCCCGAGACCGTCCCCACTCGCCTCATCCGCAGCTCAGGGCTCCCACGCGCACGGAGCCATCGCCAAAGAGCAGCCAGCCCCAGGACTAAAGCCAGGGCGGAGCAGATCTTGGAAGGTGAGGACCATACATGGGCCATGATGGAGCGCAATGAGAGAAAGGGAGGAGAGAAGGGAGACAGAGAAGGAGGGGAGAGGAAAGGGGGAGAGACTGATCAGAGAGGGGGAGAAAAAAAAAAGAGAGAGGAGGAGAAGGAGGAGGAGAGAAGAGAGGAGATGCACAATGCCAGCAAATTGTGAAATCATAGAATCAAGGGTTGGAAGAGACCTCATGGGCCATCCAGTCCAACCCCCTGCCAAGAAGCAGGAAAATTGCATTCAAAGCACCCCCGACAGATGGCCATCCAGGCTATGTTTAAAAGCTTCCAAAGAAGGAGCCTCCACCACACTCCGGGGCAGAGAGTTACACTGCTGAACAACTCTCACAGCCAGGAAGTTCTTCCTAATGCTCAGATGGCATCTCCATATAGATAGAGGTGGGAGAGGGAAGAAAGAGAGAGATAGGAATAATGGAGTTGGAAAAGACCTCCTGAGCCATCCAGTCTAACCACCTGCCAAGAAGCAGGAAAATCGAATTCAAAGCGATTTGAGAGGGGAGCAAAAGCAGAAGAGAGGGGGAGAGAGGAGGAAGACAGAAGGAAAGAGAGAGAGAGAAAGGAGGAAGACAGAAGAGAAAGGGCAGTGGAGAAAGACCACCGCCTTACAGGCTGGGATCAAACAAAGACACTGTAGGTCCTCTGGACACTGAACTCCATTATTTCCTTGCTCTCCCACTCACTCCCACCTCAACTTTTCATTTTTTAGCGGGTAGATTTAGAAGGTCTGATATGCCTAACTTGTCCACTTTCCTCTTCTTCTCCACCTAGTTGAAGTCAGCAATAGACTTCATGAATTAGAGTTACATTGGAAGTAGAAGTGCAGATCAGTTAGTTCAAAGGAAAAATGTTACGGTGAAGCTTAATCTACCACTATCTATCACTGACATTATCTACCACTGACATTATCTACCACTTACATTATCTACCACTTACATTATCTACCACAGAGATACTCACAGGAACACCTCAGCAAGCAAGAGTCCAAAAGTGGCAGGCTAAAACCTGGAAGACTGAGCAAAGGAAGATAGATACTTTTGAACTGTGGTGTTGGAGGAAAATTCTGAGAGTGCCTTGGACCGCAAGAAGATCCAACCAGTCCATACTTCAGGAAATAAAGCCCGACTGCTCATTGGAGGGAAGGATATTAGAGGCAAAGATGAAGTACTTTGGCCACATCATGAGAAGACAGGAAAGCTTAGAGAAGACAATGATGCTGGGGAAAATGGAAGGAAAAAGGAAGAGGGGCGGACCAAGGGCAAGATGGATGGATGGTATCCTTGAAGTGACTGGCCGACCCTTGGTTTGCTTCTGATATGAAAAATAAATAAATCTACCACTATCTGGGAAATAGCTGGGATTTAGAAAGATAGGCAGGTAGCTCCTCTCGGGCAGCAACCTCCATTTTTTTTCTTTGCCAAAAACAAAACAACCTCCCCCCCCCACACACACACACAAACCCCCCCAAAATACCCAGACAGAGCCCCCATTCAATCCTGTCTCTCCTTGAGGCTGAAACATACTCTGATTTGGTTCAGACTCTTTTTCCTCTTTGAATAATATATAGAGTGAGTCTGACATAATACTACCGACACAGCTCCATTATTCATTTTTTTGGAAAGTGGAAATATTTGGAAGGTCCAATATACTTACCTTCTCTTCACTTCTCTTCTCTCCCCCCCCCCCCCCCGTGCGTTTAAAGCAACAATAGATTTTGAAGACTAGAAGAGTTACATTGAATATAGAAGTGCATCTACACCAAGCATGAGCAAACTTTCTAACTTGGGGGCCACATAGCGGGCTGGAGCTGGGTGGGTGAGCCAGGAGAGAGGAGGTTCTCCCCAAGTCCCCTCTATACCCTTTCCTCCCCTTCCTCTTCTCTTTCAGAGGTGGAAAGATGGGAAAAATTTGGATCCCAAAAGGGTTGGTCTTGATCAGCATGAGATGGTGGATAGGACAGAAAAAATGTATCCATTAGACCCCATATTGCCTACTCCCAGGGCCATAGCTGGAGGGGGGGAGAGAGTTTTAACCCCCCCTCAAAGGTTCTAACTCCCCCAAAGGTTCTAACCCACCCATACACCCACCCCCCAGCTACGGCCCTGCCTACTCCTGATATACAATCCTAGAGCTGGAAGACACTCCCAAGGGCTATCTAGTCCAATCATCTGCCATGCAAGAAGGCACAATCAAAGCACTCCCAATAGACAGCCTCTGCTGAAAAGCCTCCAGGGAAAGAGCAAGATTTGCTTCAAATTCAATTAAGGTTATAGCTGGGAGGGTAACGTCCATTAGGCATTTATGGTAACAGGATTACAGGTGGGAGGGCCAACTGAAGTGCAAAGAGCTATGGTTCTACCTTCTCTTCTGCCAGCTAAACATCCTCTAGGAGGAAAGGAGGAAGGAAAAAGAAAAGGGAAAAAAGGGAGGAAGAGAAGAATGGAAGGAATGGTAGAAGGGAATGGAAGGAGGGAGAAAGAGGGAGAAAAGAGAGAAGGAAGGATAGGATGGTGAAAGAGAGGAGGGCCTAAGAAAAGAGTCCAAAAGGCTGCATTTGGCCCTTGGGCCTGGGTTTTCCCATTCACAATGGATGCAGTTCCACACCTTTGCCAGGGTCCAATCCTTATGGAATTATGGGAGATGTGGTTTGGTGAGGCAGTGGCACTCTTAGCAGAGAAAGCTAGTAAAACTACAACTCCTGGATTCCATAGCATTGAGCCATTGCAATTACAGTGGTGTCAAACTGCATTCATTCTACTGCAATAGTTCCCAACCAGTGGTCTACAAGAACTAAAATATGGTCTGTGGTCTCCTCATTATTACACTGTTGCAATGAAAGTGACTAGTCTTGCGAAACCCACTTATCGTGCTGAGGTTTATTAAATATGGTTTTCTGTGGGCGAAAAGATGACTACTGGATGGCATATGTTCTATATCAGAAACTAGAGCTGATGTGGTCTATCCGATGCAATTTTCTGGATCAGCACCCCAGATAACCAAACCGAATCTGAAGTTGACCAAAAAACTGATTCATAACCCTTTTGGTACTAATGTTGGAGAGTGGTAAAAAAAAAAAAGGCTGAGAACCACTGTTCTACAGAGTAGATGCACCTTGGGGGGGGGTGGTGGTGCATCTGCACTTTAGAATGAATGCAGTTTGTCACCACTTTAACTGCCACAGCTCAAGGCAATGACAACTTGAGAGTTGTAAGTTGTACAAAATTTTTAACCTTCTTAGCCAAAAATTGTGGCTGCCAAACCAAACTACAGTATCCAGGATTCCATAGCATCGAGCAATGGTAGTTAAAGTGGCATCAAACTGCATTAATTCTACAGTGCAGGTGTACGCTTTGTGTATATATCATGCACTTGTCAGAAGTTGGCTTATGCACTGTTATCTGGGAAAACTCTTACCAGAACTGGCCTTAGAACAAGTATTTCAAGTCTGAGCAGACAAACTATTTTCCATTGCTCAATGGCATATTTCAGAAATACTAACTGGCCAGTGCAGTTTGGGGAAGGGGCCAGTTTGATTCTGCTGAATTCAGTCTCATTTCCCCAAAGTCTATATTAAGTTCCTCTTCAGAAGCTCAGCAGTACAATTATTCCTTTCGTTCATGACTGCCTTTGGGGAATTAAGATTAAAGTCTCTGGCTAGGTATAAACCAAAGATAGGAGAAAAACTCTATCAGAGTTCAAAGAAGTTACAGATATGAATTTATTTAAGCTCGCTTTCATCAATGGAAATAAAGATGGCTGTAAAAGTGTATTCAGATCAAGGTATTTTATAAAAATGATATGGCTGGGTTTTGTTTTGTTTTTTTGTTCTCTTACATTCTGGCAAAATTTTGAAAGAATACTCATTTTCTCAATGACTGTGAAATTATAGTCCTTTTCATTATCCTCATTGACTGAAAATAAGAAAACTGCAATTTTTATATTGAAACAGAACAATATAAGTCATTCGATCCTAGTTAACAATGCAATCTAATGTTTACAAAGAACTCAGTCATACGGGATGTTAGGAAAGTAATACAACTGTATCTTGATCTCTTTTTATAGTACATTTTCCTAAAAATGGCACTGAGAATAAACAACACCATATTTTTACCAAGTTGATAAAGTATAAAAAAATCCATGTTATGTGTAAACTAAGTTTACCAGTAGTAATTATATGGAAAACACTTGTAATAGAAAAAAATCAGAGCATTAATAAACATTTCATCAGTGATTTTGATTCTTTATAAAGGTATTATAAACAGACAGATTTATTGCAAAAATATACATTTTTTAAAGTGATGTACAAATTATGTCTTGAAATTGAGAAATCTTTTGAAGCAACATCTTTGTGTGATAGTGCACTTGTTCATTATGATAATATACAGAACAGAAGAAAATACAGTGAATCAATGTGTGGATATGGTATATACATTGCTCTCAAAACCTGAAGTAATAATGTGCAATCAAATCATAGTGCTATTTATTCCTGAGTAATAAGGCTGGAACCAAAGTTCCCCAGAAGACAGCAATAACAAAAAGACCGCTGACGTGCTTATTTCCTGTGCCCAATTTCTTTCTATTCCTGGTAACTTTCTATTATTTGTGATAAGGGGAATGTTCCAGTTTCTGATTACTATGTACAAAAAGTGTGCGTATTGTGACAATAACAATGCTCCAAGCCCCCAAGATCATCTCATTCTGTACATTATTCAGTACAATACTGTTGAATGCAAAGTATGAAATATCCATTGGAAAGACAACACAGTTGCCACAAAAAGGCATTTAGAATATACAAAAATGCAATTTCCATTGGCAGGCAGCTCCATCACCAGCTTATCTTGTACACGAGGTCACCAACTTGAATCGTTCCTGTTTTATCAACTCCAAAGTACCACCCAAAGAGAGGATGTGACTTGTATATATGCTGCTCAGAAGGATCACATAGGCGGTAACTGTAGAGAAAGTTAAATTGCAGTAAGTCACTTAAACAGTAGTCCAATATGCTTATTTTCAAAGAGCCACTTAAGAAAGTATATTTATTGTAAGGAACTGGTGTATCATCAACGTAACTGAAAACTAGCAGAAACATAGTTAAATAATAATAGATTAAAACCCCATCTAAAATTGATTCATTATGGCCAGTGGTTCTCAACCTGTGGGTCCCCAGGTGTTTTGGCCTACAACTCCCAGAAATCCCAGCCAGTTTACCAGCTGTTAGGATTTCTAGGAGCTGAAGGCCAAAACCTCTGGGGACCCACAGGTTGAGAACCACTGATTCAGGCTGTAGTCAGGTCCATTGCTGGAGGTCCATTACGTTTCAAACATTGCCCACTATAAGTGTGGCATTTTCAGTGCTATTATTCATCTTCAGGGAAGGCCTGTTTCCACAGTAAAGTTTTTACTTGATTCTTGAACAATAACAGGGAGGGAGTCATTCTGACTTCTTTAGGAAGGCAGTTCCAGAGCTGCGGGGCTACCACCAAAAAGGCCCTCTCTTTTGTTCCCATCAATCATACTTGTATACAGTGTTTGTAATCATATATGAGGGTTCTTTGAAACATTTCCTCACTTTAAAAACTCTATTAAGAATTTTAAAAAACAAATTACATCACTTTTCTACATTGTCGCCTTCCTTTAAAATGTATTTTCCCAGTGTCGTATCAACCTTTTAATGCCATCAACAACGGTTTTGGTTGAGCCCATAGCCACTGATGGGTTTGACATCCCATGAAAATCTTCTTCTCCTTAAAGCTTCTTTAAGTGGCCTCAAAAGGTAGAAATCAGATGGCTCAAAATCCAGGGGACATTATAGATGACTTTGCAAGAGATAACTTTATCCTTATGCTGAGTGCACACGCAAATATGAATTTGTGTTTCAGGCACAGCTTCTGCCCACAAAAAGTGTAAGACAGTACACTGTTTCTCTTTGCTGCAATGTATAAGTTCCACAGCTATCTTCACCACGGCATGAGAACTCTTATTCTAAACTGCAAGATCAGCCAGCTTGCCAGACAGACTAGTCACATGACACTCTCAGATACACCCAATTACTAATTCTCTCACTCTCACTATTCCCAGCAAAAACATAAAAGTGCAGAAACTTTTTGAATACCCCTCATAGAGGTTGAGAATCACTTATCCAAAATGCTTTACTTTTCTTAAAAGTCTAGCACATAGGAAAACCATCTCAGCTACTCTCTACATCTGAATTAGGTAAAGAAACCCTTAGCTTATGATAGCTTGTTGGATCATCAGATATCCAAACAGTCCTCTTTGCCGAAACACTCAGATATGGAGACAGAACTCTCCCTGGTCCACCTCCTTCATTCTTTATGTAATTCAAAAATCCCTAGAGATGTTCTACTATAAAAGATTTGAGATGGCTTTTCTACCCATGTCTAGAGTACACCCAACTCTCCATTTAAAAACCAAGAGTTTGTTCCTACCCTACTTCAGGATAGTATATCAGCTGTCACCTGTTTGCAACAGATGGTGACATGGGGCTAACCGGAGCCTCAGTAAGTAAGCTAGAGGAATTTGTCTCTATCTGTTTGTGGACATTCACCTGCAGATATCCCATCACCATGTGGTCATTAGTGTTGTTTATTTTCCTCTTAATTTGAAGGTAGTTTATCTGTTAGAAGAATCCGTGTACTGTTGTTCAGGTTGGGGCCTAGATCATTTTCATGGCTTTTTACATGGGTTTTGCTCCACACATTTATAGAGTGAATCTAGGAATTCACTTCTGAACTCCTTCTGTTCTCTCTCCTTCTCACTGCAAGGAAAGCCATTATCTTGTCTCTTGTTCTGACCAAGACTTCTGCCTGGGATTTCCCCAAATAATCTACACCCTTTCAGTGAACATATAGATAAAAAATGACTTTGTATCTAAATTCCCATTCTTTGGACATAGTTGTTGGTTTACTGCCAAGCTCTGCATGAGAAACGGAGAAAATTCAATCTACCACCAAAATTGGTTACTTGGCTAATTTGCTGACTCACTATCTCAATGTTTTCTGGAGTTAGAAAGTTAGAGAATTTTCTGTTCTGTGTATAGCAACCCCAGCAAATACAGGTATACTTTGCCAATGTTGTGAAAGTCGAGACCAAAACCTTTTGCACATGCAGAATTTTAACTTGTATTGCAATGCTTCTAATCGGTGAGTAGTTTTGAGTCTCCGTATGGAGAGAAAAAGCGGGATATAAATAAACATAATAATAATAATAATAATAATTTATCATTCAGGAATAAAGCATATTCCCTTTTTATCCTGATAAGCGTGCTTCTCCTTCACCTCCTGACAAATAAAATACACAGAGATTTTCATTCTAGAAAAACAGATATGTAGCCATGACTATGTGTAAAATATTTTAAAAGCTACAGAACATCACAAGAACTTTACACTGTTCAACAGAGAAAAAGTTTCGGGCCTGAAAATAGTTGTTCTTTTATGATTTTGGGGTACTGAAAATGATATTTAAAAATGTATATTGGCTCTAGTTTTTATGATATAAGCAATCACGTGATCACATATGGTTGAAAAAATGCATGTTGCGACTTACACTATGGAAGATTCTAGAATACTCTAGAAAGTTTGATGACATAGTATTGGTACCGTTTGCAAAAGCCAGAAAGCCCTATATAAGGCCAGACTTTTGAACGGTGAGGGTCAGTCAGTTGAAGACTGAGACAGTATCATTAAACATCGTTTTACATTGTTCTTTTTACTGTAGTTATGCCTCGCACCTGTGTAAATAAGGCACTATTGAAAAAAGATATCAAGGTAAATGGACTTCGTCAATGCTGTCAGACTACTGCTGGAGCATTGTAAGAGACAATCCTTTCCTTGAATACAAAAGAAAAGTCAAAGAGAAGCAAACAGGATATAAACTAACTAGCCGTGCCCTGCCACGCGTTGCTGTGGCCTATAGTAAAACTTATCAAAGTTGAGGTAGATACCTGGACTATTATGAAAAAGAGGTACCTACCTATTCCTTCCCCCTTTTTGTACCTTGTGGGTTGTGTTATGGGCATGGGAATTTTGGTTAAGTTTCGTTGGGGTTTTTTTTGAGTTTTGTTTTTTTTGCCGTTTTGAGTGTGTTGTTGTGTTGTTTTTCATTTTGAGTAATATGTTTGTACCTTGTGGGTTGTGTTATGAGCATGGGAATTTTGGTTAAGTTTCGTTGGGGTTTTTTTGAGTTTTGTTGTTTTGCCGTTTTGTGAGTGTGTTGTTGTGTTGTTTTTCATTTTGAGTAAATATGTTTGTACCTTGTGGGTTGTGTTATGGGCATGGGAATTTTGGTTAAGTTTCGTTGGGGTTTTTTGAGTTTTGTTGTTTTGCCGTTTTGTGAGTGTGTTGTTGTGTTGTTTTTCATTTTGAGTAGATATGTTTGTACCTTGTGGGTTGTGTTATGGGCATGGGAATTTTGGTTAAGTTTCGTTGGGTTTTTTTGAGTTTTTGTTGTTTTGCCGTTTTGTGAGTGTGTTGTTGTGTTGTTTTTCATTTTGAGTAGATATGTTTGTACCTTGTGGGTTGTGTTATGGGCATGGGAATTTTGGTTAAGTTTCGTTGGGGGTTTTTTGAGTTTTGTTTCCTCGTTGGATGCCCCTAACAAATTTATATATATAGAAGTCACGATTAAAGCGACATTTAAACTTTCAGACTTTTCAACTGCATTAGGCCTACTAATATAGTTTCTTGCTGCACAAACATAAACAATAGACTAATTAAATAAATATTTCTCATGTATAAACTATTGACAATATAATTTGACTAAAATTTAGTAAATATTCATGGTTTATATACATGCAGTAAGGTTAGGCGCATTATCATAATATTAACGAATTACCTATTGTGGACAAAATTGAAATAGCTGATGCATAAAAACCAGAGCCAATTAACACATTTAATTATTATATTTGAATTCAGCATGTTAAATTTATTAAGAAACAACACATTTCGTTTCCGTAACTGAGAAAAACTGAAAATTTGTAGAACAGTGATATTTGTTACCTTTTCAAGGTTTCAAGAGGCTCTTTTCTGTCCATAACTCCTGTATCTGGATCAATAGTAGTAAAAATACACCTAAAAAGATAATGCAGGATGAAATAATATTAACTTCAAATACTTTTTAAATATGTATAGCTTCAAATACAATCCAAGTTGCTTACCTGGGGCAGGCCATTGCCCCTTTCATTTCTACATCTCCAATTACAATCTCATCCCAAGTATCCTAAAGAAATAGATGAAAAAATTGTATTCAGACTATTTCATATTGGCATTGCACAATTCTACAACATAGAAACCTTGCACGAGTTTGCATTCAAAGATCAAAGAATCTTACTGCATCAGCAATGGGACTACTGTACCACAAGATAGATAGAAGGTGGAATAACAATTACTTGAATGGCTCAATTCATGGCTGTATTAGAAAGATATTAATCTGTAATATCTAAAATGGTTTGAAAATATTTAAAGAGGAAAAATGGGCTTCAGTTAGTATACTCTCATACTAGCTTCCTTATACAAAAATAAGAGTAAGACTGTTGAAACAAAAGTTTCCACAGGATGTTATTGCATGCAGCTACTATGTGCTTGGGTGTTCATACAGTGTTTCCCAAATGTTAGTGTTCGATCTAAGGTGACACCAAGATATTTAGGACAGGAACAGTGTTCGAGCTCTTGGCCTTCCTAGGTAACTTTCAATTTCCTGTTGGCTTCACGATTACATATGTGAAAAGCACACACTTGTGTCCTGGCAGGGTTAAGCTTCAGGTGGTTATCTTTGCAACTGCTGGAGAGATCTTTAAGGGCATTAGTAAGTTGGTTGTGTTGTTAGGCCAAAGTCATCAGCATATATAAAGCTTGTGTTGTTAGGCCAGGGGTAGGGAACCTTTGGCCCTCCAGCTGTGGTGGACTTCAACTCCCACAATTCCTTGAGGCTCGGCATTCGCCCCAAAGGCTTACCTTGGCCCAATGCCGAGCCTCAAGGAATTGTGGGAGTTGAAGTCCACCACAGCTGGAGGGCCAAAGGTTCCCTACCCCTGTGTTAGGCCAAAGTCATCAGCATATATAAAGCTCTTTGTGAGTGGTGGCTGTGGCTGATCATTAGTAAAGATGTTAAACAAGATAGGCACAATAACACTGCCTTGAGGTAAACCATTATTTTGCCTCCTCCATCTACTTTTCCTGCCTTGAAACTCCACATAAGAAGCTGCAGTTTTCTAGGAGAGTCTGGATAGTAAAGATAAAGGTCATGTGGCCAGCATGACTGCATGGATCGCCGTTACCTTCCCACAGAAGCAGTACCTATTGATCTACTCACATTTGCATGTTTTCGAACTGCTAGGCTGGCAGAAGTTAGACCTAGCAGTGGGAGCTCACCGCGCTCCCTGGATTCAAACCGCTGATCTTTTGGTTCAGCAGTTCAGCGGTTTAAACCGCTGCAGCCCAATAGTTTTTGTAAATTCATAGTCCCAGATAATATGGTAAACTTTATGCAGCATTTTTCTATGTTGCAGCAAGTCATAGGCTGCCATAAGGTCCACAAAAACTGTTCCTGTAATGCAATCTTTCACATAGCCGTCCTCAATACACTCAGTCAGATTAAGAATTTCAGTTGTACACTTTTTTCCTGGTCTGAAACCTGTTTGTTGTACAATAAGCTGGAGTTCAGTAACAGGTCCTAATCGATTTAAAAGCATTCTCTCACATACTTTATATAGATGACGTAAGAGAGAGAATGGTCGATAGTTCCTGGCATTGGAGGCATCTTTACATTTATTTTTTTTAAAACTGTAAAAACTGAATGATACATTTTAGGAAAATTGGTTCAGCAGTAATATTATGTACTCAAATGACGATCAAATAAGGAACCATTCTTTCCGTCATTTACATAAATTATACAATGAGATGTTCAAATGTTAATAAATAAACCTGTCACTCCCATGAAATAGCTCAGTTACTGTTAATGTTTTTTGAAATGTTATAAATTACCTCCTCATGAGGACCACAACCTGTGACCAAAATATTTGGCCTGAAGTTACGTATCTGAACTTTCTTATCCAGTCGGGAATTTAGGTCTTCTAAAGAAGCTTCAGAGAGGACCATAACTGGGCCAAGGTCAGGATAGGCAATCTAGAACATACATTCAGTGGGGTGAGTACTGTAAAACCATCCAAAGGAAATACATCAAAATCAAGAATGACAAACCAGTAGCCTAGATTGAACTGAAGCTGTCAGAATACCCAGGTATGTCCTTTAGCTATCCAACACATCAAATTCTAATTAGGAGATACTAAAATATTTGATAACAGGTAATGGGCAGGAAATATCAATCTGTAGGTGCACACAGGAAGATCCAACAGTGAAACAACTACCTTACTGAAAGTAGAAAGAGTTACTTGTCTCTTCTCACCCAGTTTTTACTCCATTTCCTAAGTGTTTCCCTTCTTGTTAATTCCAAAAGGAAGAAAATAAACTATGGCTAGAATCCCATTGAGGCACCATGCTGCTTGGATACAGCTGCGCTAGTAGCTGCTCTGTCCCAGTGGGGTGAAAATGAAGTTCCTAGTGACAAGTGAAGGAGGTTATGATTAAGTGGGCTAGGATGATAGGACGCACAATAACAATGTCGGAATGGGAGGGAATCTGGAGAAAAAAACTAAAATACACATACGCTTCAGAGATAAAAGAAAACTGGGTCAAAAKGTTTTATCTATGGTATCAGACACCAGAAAAAATAGCGAAATATAGTAAAGGAAGATCTGATAAAAAGTGTTGGCGATGTCGAAAGAMATTGGGAACCTTTCGACACATGTGGTGGGACTGTAAGATCATTAGGAAATTTTGGAAGGTAGTGCACCACAAAATAAAAGAAATACTACAAATCAAATTGGATTTTAAACCGGAACACTTTCTGCTGGGACTGAATGACCCAACCATGAACAARAAYGACGAAAAAATCATGTTCTACCTCAYCACGGCAGCGMGAATCAGTGTGGCCCGCTTATGGAAGAACAAAGAAACAGCAGACTTTAGTCAGTGGATAAGCAAATCCATGGATATTATGAACATGGACTTACTAACTCAGAAATTAAGGAAAAATGAATTGACAAGAGAAAACACTGACTGGAACAAATTCATAACCTTTCTGAAGAAGTATAACAAGAAACGAGAATAGAATACGAAAGAAGGAGAAAACCCAAAGAATAGTAACCAAACAAAAGAGTAACCGGCCAACATAGACCTAAGATAACTACAAAAGATACAAGGAACGACACGCTTAGATACCCTGGAAGTCAAGAGATGTACATAGTTGTTATTCATGTTTGTAAGTCTATTATGTGTCGTTATGTTTGTTTGTCAAGGATGAAATACAATAGAGTAAGGGGGGGGGAGGGACCGGGAGGGGGGAAGGGACAACGAACAGCTGCCCCCTACAAAAGGTGAACCACGAGACGATAGAAGAAAGAAAACAATCAGACTAAGTGTCAGAGGGGAGCACGAGTGAGAGATCTGCAAACCCTAGTTTGTACAACATGAGGGTACTCTTATATGTTATATACGTTGCACTGTTACATTATATATGTTTGTATGTACTAGGTGGGAACAGCATTGCTCCATCTTTTTAAATTATAAATTAATAAAAACTATTTTCAAAAAAAAAAAGTTCCTAGTGCAGCCAGTCATTTCACGACCAGACACGCAGCCTTCTCTTTCATTTTCATTTTGTAGATGGAAACAGGTGGGCTCAAGGCTATTGCAAACATTTTGTAATTATCTGTGCAGCTGTGGCAACTAGTGTAACTCATCTGTCATATATTTGCCTATATCATCTAAAGGCACCAGATCCCATCTGATCTTGGAAGCTAAGCATAGCAGCTTTGCTTAGAGACCACCAATGAATAGCAGGCACTGTAGGCTATTTTTCAGTGGGGGTGGGGGAGAGTATTGGCAAAGCCACCTCTGAGTATTCCTGGCCAAAGAAAACCCTACAAAATTAATAGGTTCACCATGACTCAACAGGACAATTGACAGCACGTACACACATACAAAAATGTATAGATTCATGATGTAAGTTCATGTCCAAGAACATGGTAGGGCTTTAGATAATGCAGATTCACAGCATGTCACCTGAATTCTTTTCTGTATTCTAAAAACCTCAGTATCCCAACCCTGGATAAACAATGCCCCTTTCTTCAGACTCACAAAGAGAAATGTGAGTTTAGATCTCTCTCTCATCAAGAGTGGACTTCTACATCTATTCTGTTAGTCACGCGGGCTGAAAATATTATTTCTGACCAAAATACCTAATTAACTGTGCCTGCTGCATGCCATTTAAAGTGACCGCTATCAAAAATGTTAGAATTTTCCATTTCCAGTGCTGGAAAGCCTGAGTTCTTCAGTACCACCAAGGATGACTTTGGGAAGAAAAATAAAGGAGGCATGTATTGACAAAGGGATATGTATACTTATAGTCCTGCATTGTAATTACTGAGGGGACCTTTACAAGTATATCACATATTTATGCATTTCATCCAAGTAAAATAATAGAGTATTAATTTAGCAAAAGCAATTGTTCATCAAACATGGAGAAATTCATTTTCAGAAATTTCTGAAAGCTAGATTTAAACATATTTCATGTATTTTAACTGTACTACAGCACTTTAATGTAAACCTACATATATAGCACAAACTCCTAAAAATCCTTTGTACATAGATAATAAACATAAAATTGGTTACATACATCACTCCAAAGGTAACATAACAAATCAGCAAGAAAAGAACATTGTTCCAAAAATCTTTGAGTGACACAAGATGTATATTAATACAAAGTTGTTTTCTAACCTTATCACTTGGTCGAAAAGGATCCACTAAATCTTTTGACTTCCTTGGAGTCATATTTGGTTCAAAGTGGACCAAACGATATGATTCTGATTTCAGGAATGTGTTGATCCATTGAGCTGCCTCTTCACCACAATCTCTGCCTTGGATATCAGTGCCAAAGATTCTGAAAAAAATATTGACAGAGGCATTTATTGTAATCTCTGCTAGCTCCTAAAATTATAATGTAAAATGACCGAGAAAAATAGTTTAAATTACATCAAAATATTACTTATTAAAAAAACATTTTGAGTTTATAGCACAAATTCTCTACATACTGTGTTTATGTTTATGAGAACGAATTATAAGCTTCTGAGTAAATATCACAACACTAAAAGACTTGTTTCATCTGAAGTAGCACTGGATGAAGAACTACTTTAGATGTTACATTTGTAAGTGAATGCCCAACTCTATTTTGTTGTTCTTTATTCCTGGTTGACACAATGTAGAGTTATATTGATTTTTTTGAACCATTACATCATACTGATAAGTCAAGGTTAAACTGTGGTCTACTAAAACTGCTAGATCTTTTTCACATGGACTCTTGCCAAGCCACATGTCACCTCTCCTATATTTCTTCCAAAGTGAGAACCTGCTGCCTATGTGGATGGGGTGAGGGGGCAGAATAGAAGTGCTTTTGATGATGATTTAACATTATCAAATGATAATGCATTTGTTACCTGCCTCTCTTAACAGTGTGAGGCAGCGTACAATACAGTCAAAACATATCAACATACTTTTTAACCTTTTGCCCCACAGTACTTTGGACCTGGCCTGTGCAAGTATTTTGCATTAGACAAACGTCCCACTGAGTCAAATTGTCTTTCTTCATGCAAACTGAAAATCTACCCCTTATGCACTTGCATAAGTTTAAAAACCCAAAAAAGCATGCCAATTTATCCACAGGTCAAAGCAAGTATTGTAATAATAATAATAATAATAATAATAATAATGATGATCATCATCATCATCATCATCATCATCTTTATTTTTAATTTTCCCTTTCTCCTGACAACTTCCAAAGGCGAAAAATGGGAAACATTCAATCCCATATGCAATAACACAATAAAACATCAAATCAGACAGTTAAAATAAGCAAATTAAACACCTTGGCTAAAACATATTGTACCTTAACTCTTACTACAAAAAGCACAATTTCCTTCTCTAAGAAAACTGGTGAAAGGCAAAAACTTAGTCTTGCCTCAGGAAAATCTAAAATAGGCACAGCCTGCTTCCTTTCTGGGCAAGGAAGCTGACCCCAAGGTGTCATTGGTGTTCTCCTCTCTGCAGAATGACCCTCAATTTATCCAAAGGGCATATCAAACTCCATGATTTTGGCCCCCAAAGCCTGCCCTTGTATAAACAATACTCCAAGTTATGAGCCAATCTGGATAAAGACCACAGCAGAAGGGAAAAGGTTGATGTCTCCCTGCACACATACAAACACAAGGTTATCTGATTGTATCTAGCAAACCTCCAATGTGTTGCTGTTCTATATTGGTCAGAAAGGAGAAGCACTGCCATACAACCTGGCACAGAAGTTAAAAAGTAAAGAAGAAAAGGCTACAGGATGATCTTCCAAGAGCTGCAGTTTCCTATCCGTGACACAGTGTATTGTTTTTTAGCTCTTGATATAAACCGCTCTGAGTCCCTTTGGGGAGATGGGGCAGGATACAAATAAAAATTACTGTTGTTGTTATTATTATTGTTGTTATTATTAGCCCAACCTTTTCATCGGTTATGTTACTGAATATGAATTTGCTTCACTCGAATCCTCTTGCTAGCATTGCCAAAGGCAGCCAAGGAAGTTAAAACAGATGGTTATTGTTTCCATTAATACTAACAGCATATAACTTGTTTCATTGCAATATGAGAAGGAAAAATGTAAACACTGGCTGGCAGTACCTGCAATTATGCACAGAGTTTTTGATTGACAGAGTGGCAGGAATATGAAGATCTTCCATTTCTGGAGCACTCAGATGTAAACAACCATTTTCATTGGTGATCGAAATCAGAACCAGCCGAGGCTCCTGCCGAGCTGTCACCATGTGACCATCTTCCTTTATTACAAGCCAACACCTGAATTTTTAAAAAAAGATCAGATGTCAGTGAATGTTTTTGAAATGAACTTAACAATGACAAAGACAATGTCCAGCAAATCAGAAGACCTAAACAATCAAGTTACAATACAAAACAGTAACTAGTACATTCAAACACCAGAGGACTCCTGTAGAGGGCTCCTGTAGACTTAACAGGCACATTAGGTATCTTGAGATCATTCTGAATGAAATGAACAATCTTGATAACTTTTCCTTCTTTTACATTGCTAAACTGGCCCCATCCACTAAGATATACCAGAATTATAGAATGCTATTTGTTTATTTATTTATTTATTTATTTATTTATTTATTTATTTATTTATTTATTTGCAGTATTTATATTCCACCCTTCTCACCCCTCAGGGGACTCAGGGCGGATTACAGTTTATATATATATGGCAAACATTCAATGCCAATTTGACATACCATGTATACAGACATACACAGAGGCTATTTAACTTTTTCTGGCCGCCAGGGGAGCTGTCACTTTCATCGTCCATCTGCAACACTGATGAAGTACTTCTGCATCCCCTGCATGCTTTTGCTGGAGTGCTCTGCATTCCCTGCATGCTTTTGCTGGAGTGCTTTGCTTTGAAGTCTTTTTATGGCCTCATAAATTTAGCCTCCCCACACAAGATGGTACCTAATTTTCCTACTTGACAGATGCAACTGTCTTTCGGGTTGCAAAGGTCGACAATTGGTTGGAAGCCCACTCCAACCCGGGCTGGCTTCGAACTCATGATCTTTTGGTCAGAGTGATCCTAATGCAGCTGACACTCAGCCAGCTGCGCCACAATCCCGGTGTTATTGTGTCTTACTGCAGAATTGTAACCCTGAAATAAACCCAATACCAGGTTTTATTGGCAAGATTTAGAGGCATTTTGCCATTATCACCTACTGAGAGGGCGTGACTTACCCAGTGGAATTCCATGGCCAAGTGGGAGTTCAAATACTGTTCTCCTGGAACCCTGGGACAGTAATGGATGGGCTGTGTGTGTGTGTGTGTGTACGCGCGTGCATGCGCTGGCGCTCACCACACACACACACATATATAGTGGTGAGAGACAGCATAGTGCAGTGCTTTGAGTATTGCACTAGGACCCTAGGAGACAAAGATTTATATTCTCTCTTTAACCATAGAAATCTACTGGGTAAGCCACACTCTCTCAGCCTCAGAGAAAGAAAATGCAACCCTCTCCCCAAATCTGGCCAAGAAAAATCCATGATAAGATCACCTTAGGGTCAGCATAAATTGGAAATAACTCAAAGACACACAATAGCAGCAAGAAATGCTCATATTGCGACCATCTTTTCCAACATGTTCCATGTGGAGCGGACCTAGTGTTATGGATCAGACACTGGACAGCTATTTTATCTTTCCCTTCCCAGAGAATTTTCCTTTTAATGAATAAAGATGACAGCAAAAAAAAAAAAAGAGGATTACAAAATGGTAAAATTCAGTGAACTTATTAGTAAAAAGCCTAATCTGGAAATGTTGCCTCATGATAAACAACTGAGTTTCAGTCTATCTCCCTATCATAGGTAGTGTGATAGGCAGATACAATAGATGCAAGGGCGGGAAAGGGTTTTCCAGTTTCATAGGTGCCTGAAACAGCACTTGAATTTCTGCTGCAGCAATTACCTTGGGACGCTTACTGTCATGATATTATCTGCCAACTCCAGTTTATGAAAGATCTTTCAAAAAGAGGAGGGAGAAACATGCTTATAGCAGCAACTTTAGAGAAAGATTGGGGAACCCGTGGCTTTCCCCACAGTGTTTCCCCATTATCCCTCTGTGTTGAAAATAATAGCTAAGGCTTGAGGAAATCATAGAGTGCACCTATACTGTAGCATTAATTCAGTTTGACACAACTTTAACTGCCATGGCAGTTAAATCATGGGAGCTGCAAGTCTGCAAACTCTTTAGCGTTCCCTACCAAAGACATACAGTGCCTCACCAAATGACAACTCCTATGAGTCTATAGCATTTAGCCATCACAGTTAAAATGAAATAAATCATTTTTTTCTACAGTGTAGATGAATACCTAGTCCAACAACCTTTGCCACACTTTCCCTAACACTAGAAGTTAATTAGAAAAGTATTTTTCTGGAACAGAGTTCACAGTCTGGAAAATGAAAAACAAAGAAGGTCTTGGCAGCCCCTAAAGTTGCATGTAAAAAGTTACAGATATGTAACAGGAAAGGAGAAAGTTCAGTGATAATGAGATAGCAATATTCAAAAGGCTAAAGAAGAGCAGTAAAAGGAGGAAAAGCTAGTGTACTATTCAATCCCACAAACTATTTATTCAATAGGCACAAAAAGGGAGGAAAATACCACAAACTTTTTGCCTGGCCAGCATTCAGTGAACTTTAACCTAATTTCATAATCCATTTTCTAGAAAAAGAGTGGATTATAAAATCATTTAGGAATGCAGACACATTTGCTCCACAATAAGAGACTTCTGTCAAATCACCTCCTGTCAAATCAGCACTTTTAATCCTTGTCCCCACCTTTTGGCCCGGCCCAGTTTTATTGTGTTTTAATGTACTGTGCCTGTTGTTTACTTTGCTTTATTTTGTTTTAATTGTTTGATTTGCTTGATTGTACTGTTATGTTGTGTTGTTGAGGCCTCGGCCTGTGTAAGCCACATTGAATCCTTTGGGAGATGCTAGCGGGGTACAAATAAAGTTTAATAATAATAATAATAATAATAATAATAATAATAGCCACATACCTGTGAATAAAACCTTGTTACTCCCAGTTCCATGAAATGGCAAAAAATATACCTTTCTATCCGTATTTATTCCACAAAAATGTTAAGAAGGGAAAAATGTAATAGCTGCACAATGCCTTTTGGTTAATGGCACTGGAAGCAATTTGTCTGAAAGTATCCGCTGTCTCTACTAAAGCAGCTATAACTCTCCACATGTGTCCCAAGATGTAACACTTGCTTCAAGTTACTTTCATAAGATTGAAGTTAAAGTCTTTCGTCTCATTGACAAAGTATGGCATCAAACATTTTACATACCACAAGCCTGCGCAGAGTTTCTTGGGACAGTAGCTGCATTTATGCTGTAGAATTAATGCAGTTTTACACAGTCATTATATCCCCCATTTCACGACATTCTGAGTAAACCAAAGTGTGTCTACTAAGAGGTAAATCCCAAGTTAACAAGGGGTGCATTTACACTGTGGAATTACTGTTGTTTGATACCATTTTAACTGTGATTTATTTTATTTATCATGTCTGAAGCAAATTGAGGGAACAATTATAATGTATTTAAAAACACGAAGTTAAAAACTTGACATGATACTAAATATCCTTTAACCAGAAGCTGGCCACTTGGAGTACCTCTGATATCGCTGTAAGAAGGTCATCCACTGTGAATGTGGCTGCATTGTAGTAAGTGGTCTGTGGTTTGCTGTTCTCCACACTCACATGTAGTTGACTCCACTTTGTAACCCCCTTTCTTAAGGTTAGCTCCGCATCTTGTGGTGCCAGAGCGCAGTCTGTTCAGCACCTTCTCGGTCTTCCAGTCTTGTGTGTACCCAGGGGGGAGACTTTGATTCGGTATCAGCCATGGGTTGAGGTTCCGGGTTTTAGCCTGCCACTTTTAGACTCTTGCTTGCTGAGGTGTTCCTTCCTCTGTAGATCTTTAAAAGCTGTTTCTTGATTTAAGGCATTGGCATGCTGGTTGATATGTCTAATAGAGGATGGGCCGGAGATGTCAACACCTTGGTCCTTTCATTATTGGTTGCTACTTCCCAAAGGATGTCAGGTGGTGCAATACCGACTAAACTGTATAATTTCTCCAGTGGTGTGGGGCGTAGACATCCTGTAATAATGTGGCATGTCTCATTAAGAGCCACATCCACTGTTTTAACGTGGTGAGTTATATTCCACACCGGGCCTGCGTACTCAGCAGCAGAGTAGCAAAGCGCAATGCTTTGGGAGTTGTAGTCTGGTGAGGTAAAAGCATTCTTTGGCAGAGAAGGCTAAAGACCTTGTCAAATTACAACTCCCTTTATTTATTTATTTATTTCATTGTTTTACCCCATCCCCACCTTTTCCCCTTGGGCATACTCTTTGTACAATAAACTACAGAAATTATATTTCAAATATCAGTCTTAATCTCAATTTTTCCACCACATCCTAATACATTCTCTAAGTAGTTCCTAAATGAATCCCATATACCCTAATGATTATAACATTTCCTATTGTATCTATATTATTCAGTTTACAATTTGTTATTTCCTCATTGAACATATTGCCTATAGAATTCTACCAATTTGTCAGAGTCCACTTTGTTTTTATCTTTCCAACCCCTCACCAAAACCATTGGAGCACACACTATTAATTGGCCAACCCACCCTTTCCTTTTGCACAATACAAACTCATGGTCTCCTTGCACATCACACATTTCTATTGGCTATTATTCTTTGAAGATTTCACATTCTATTCATTTCTCTTTCATTCAACTCCCTTCAGTCCTCACATTTCTAGCTCTGTAGCTGTGCCTTTGTAGAGTGATCTGGCATGGGCCAACTTGGGCCCGCCCTCCAGGTGTTTTGGACTTTAACTCCCACAATTCCTAATTCACAGACCCACTAAGAAAATCCAACAAATGCTATATTCAGCAAAGTACAAGAGGGATCCTCTCACCTCTGCAGGAGTCTAGTATGTCCAATGAAGCTGTGGACAAGTATACATTGGGACCACCAAAGGCAGCATTGCCCAAACACGAATCAAGGAACATGAAAGGCATTGCAGACTACTTCAACCAGAGAAGTCATAGCAGAACACTTGATGGACACAGCATGTTATTTGAGAACACAGAAATGGTGGACCACTCTAACAACCACCATGACAGACTATACAGAGAGGCCACTGAAATCCACAAGCTGTGGACAATTTCAACAGAAAGGAGGAAAACATGAATATGAAAAAAATCTGGCTACTGGTATTAAAAATTGTAAAATCAGGTCAATAAATAAAGAGCAACACTCAAAAAACAGGAGAATTCCATACAAGAAACAATCAGGGCCAGCTAATACTTCCCAACAAAGGATTCCCTTTAACTTACTTACTTAGGTGATCCCTTGTTGTCCAAATAAGATTGTCCTCCAAGACTGGTGTCCTGGCGGTGGGTACGTAGGTGTCTGTGGACCCTATTTTTGACCTGCATGTTCTCCCACAGTGAAGGCATCTGTTTCCAGGTGGAAGGCGTTCCCACTCGGGGTTGGCTTGATGAGCCTTCCTCTTGGCACGTTTCTCCCTTTCGCCCTCCATTTGTGCTTCTTCAAATTCTACAGCACTGCTGATCACAGCTGATTCCCTTAGTCAGGAATCAGCCAGGCTTTGAAGCTGCCAGGCTATTCAATGCTAATCAAGGTGGCCAATTGCAACATTCACACTTGCCTCAAACAAACAAGAGTTCTTTCTCCCACCCTAGACATTCCACAGGTATATACTTTACTTACTTAGGTGATCCCTCATTGGCCAAGTAGGATAGTCTTCCAGGATCCGTATTCTTGTGGGTCCGTAGGTGGCTGTGGAGCCCTATTCTTGATCTGCATCGTCTCTCGCAGTGAGGGCATTGGTTTCCAGGTGGAAGGTGGTCTCGGTCGGGGTTGGCTTGACACGCCTTCCTCTTGGCACGTTTCTCTCTTTCACCCTCCATTCGTGCCTCTTCAAATTCTGCAGCACTGCTGGTCACTGCTGATTCCCTTAGTCAGGAATCAGCCAGGCTTTGAAGCTGCCAGGCTATTCAATGCTAATCAAGGTGGCCAATTGCAACATTCACACTTGCCTCAAACAAACAAGAGTTCTTTCTCCCACCCACAGGTATATAAACCCTACTTGTCTGGTTTCCAACAGACCTCACAACCTTTGAGGATGCTTACCATAGATGGGAGCGAAATGTCAGGAGAGAATCATAGAGTTGAAAGAGGCCTCATGGGCCATCCAGTCCAACCCCCTGCCAAGACGCAGGAATATTGCATTCAAAGCACCCCTGACAGATGGCCATCCAGCCTGTGTTTAAAAGCCTCCAAAGAAGGAGCCTCCACCATACTCCGGGGCAGCTGCTAAACAGCTCTCACAGTCAGGAAGTTCTTCCTAATGTTCAGATGGACTCTCCTGTCTTTTAGTTTGCCTTTGAAGACTGTTCGGAAACTTCAATTAGTCCAGCGGGAGGCAGCCAGAGTACTCACCAGAGCATCATACAGGGAGCATACCACCCCCCTGTTATGTCAGCTCCACTGGCTGCCGATCCAATTCCGAGCACAATTCAAAGTGCTGGTTTTGACCTACAAAACCCTATACGGTTCCGGCCCAGCGTATCTGTCCGAACGGATCTCCCTCTACGTCCCACCTCGGAGTTTAAGATCTTCTGGGGAGGCCCTGCTCTCGGCCCCGCCTCTATCACAAGTGAGATTGGCGGGGACGAAGAGCAGGGCCTTCTCAGTGGTGGCCCCTCACCTATGAAATTCACTCCCCGGGGAAATTAGATCAGCGACATCCCTCCTTTCCTTTAGAAGGAAATTAAAAACATGGATTTGGGACCAGGCGTTTGGGCAATCTGGCAGATAGATAAAGGACTACGGTGACGGATAGGAATAGACAATGTGGAATGAAGTATGGACCCTGAGTTGGCGAACGCTGAGCATGAGATTGGTTTATTGATTGTGATATATATTGATTGTTTTAATTGTTGTAACTGTTTAACTGCTGTTTTTATACGTTTTTGTATTATTCTGTAGGCATCGAATTGTGTCTGTTTGTAAGCCGCCCCGAGGGGGTTGAGAAGGGCGGGGTAGAAGTACACGAAATAATAAATAAATAAGTGTAGAATGCTTCTGGAATATGGCCATACAGCCCAGAAAACTCACAGCAACCCAGCTGTTTGGAATTATGGGAGTTGAAGTGCAAAACACTTGGAAGGAGGCCATGCCTGTTGTACAATGTATAACACCTGGAGGGAGGCCCGAGGTGTAAGGAGAAGGGAGGTTAGCTCACCTGTCGCGCAGGTCGCCGCTGCGGAGGCCCAGCTCGGTCACCTGGGCCCGCTCCACGGCCACCCCGCGGCAGGACTTGATCGGGTACACGAAGAGGCCTGAGACGGTGCCCACGGGCCTCAGCGTGGGCCGCCGGCTAGGTGGGCCTCGCCTCCAGCGCCACCAAGCCAGGCCCAAGGCGGCCAAGGCGGCGGCAACGACAGTCAAAGGGAGAGGGCTGGAGAAGGCCATGGCGGGAGAAGGGAAACAAGCCCCGGGCCTCGAAGGCGGGAGGGTTTGATTAGGCAAGGAGGGGGCGGCGCCCACCCAGCAGGCCGGCCTCTGAAGAGGAAGGAGGGAGTCCACGCTGCAAGACTCTGGGACAGAAGAGGCCTCAGAGGTTTCTTCCCTCACATAAAGGTATGTGGACTAATTCCTCTAGTCCAGGCATGGCCCAACTTGGGCCCTCCCTCCAGGTGTTTTGGACTTCAACTCCCACAATTCCTAACAGCTTGCTCCCTTCTCCCTATGACTTCCCTTCACATATTTATACATGGCTATCATGTCTCCTCTCAGCCTTCTCTTCTTCAGGCTAAACATGCCCAGCTCTTTAAGCCGCTCCTCATAGGGCTTGTTCTCCAGACAATGGATCATTTTAGTCACCCTCCTCTGGACACATTCTGGAGCAAGGGTCCCCAAACTAAGGCCCGGGGGCCGGATACGGCCCTCCAAGTCATTTACCCGGCCCTCACTCAGGGTCAAACTAAGTCTGAGATGACTTGAAAGCACACAACAACAACAACAATCCTATCTCATCAGCCAAAAGCAAGTCCCCACTTCCCATTGAAATACGAATAAGTTTATATTTGTTAGAATTGTTCTTCATTTTAATAATTGTATTGTTTTTAAGTGTTTTTTGCACTACAAATAAGATATGTGCAGTGTGCATAGGAATTCATTCATGTTTTTTCAAATTATAATCTGGCCCTCCAATAGTTTGAGGGACTGTGACCTGGCCCTCTGTTTAAAAAGTTTGAGGACCCCTGTTCTGGGGTATTGACTATCCCTCCCAATTTGTTGTCTTCAAACTTGATGGCCATGCCTTCTAACCCTTCATCTAAACCAGTGGTTCTCAACCTGTGGGTCCCCAAATGTTTTGGCTTTCAACTCCCAGAAATCCTAACAGCTGGTAAAATGGCTGGGATTTCTGGGAGTTGTAGGCCAAAACACCTGGGGACACACAGGGTGAGAACCACTGATCTAAGTCTATATATATATATATATATATAAATGCTCTGTGCATAATGAGTACCTTAAAAACAAAAGAACCAATGAACGAAATCACACCAAATTTGGCAACAAAATGTCTCACTACACAAGGAGTGACCATCACTCAAAAAATTATGATTTTGCCATTAGGGAGTTGTAGTTGCAGGGATTTATAGTTCACCTACAATCAAAGAGCATTCTGAACGATGGAATTGAGCCAAACTTGGCACACAGGCCTTCCACGACCAACAGAAAATACTAGCAGCGTTTGGTGGGCATTGACCTTGAGGTTGGGAGTTGTAGTTCACCTACATCCAGAGAGCACTGTGGACTCAAACAATGATGGATCTGGACCAAACTTGGCACGAATATTCCATATGCCCAAATATGCACACAGATGGAGTTTGGGGAAAATAGACCTTGACATTTGGGAGTTGTAGTTACTGGGATTTATAGTTCACCTACAATCAAAGAGCATTCTGAACCCCACCGACGACAGAATTGGGGCACACTTCCCACACAGAACCCCCATGACCAACAGAAAATACTTAAGGCCATCCAGTCCAACTCCCTTCACCAGGGCAAGAAAACATAATCAAAGCCCTCCTGACAGAGAGCCATCCAGCCATAGATATAGATAGATATATATGATTCACACACACACAGATAAAGTATTATAGATTTGAAAGGGACTCCTAAAGATGGACAATTATATGTTGCATGTTCCAGAGTAGGCAAACCAGACAATCCCTACGTCAACACTGTCAAAGAAACATCAAGAAATACTGTTTACCCACAAGCAGAAAGACATTACATATATTAGAAACCAGTACTTTGTAATTAATTTATTTTCCATATCACAAGACTGGGCCACAGCAACGCGTGGCAGGGGACCGCTAGTCATTAATAAAAATGTCGAATGTTTTGATCGAACAAGAAAGGATTAATTTTAAAGACATTTGAAAAGACATTTGAAGATTTGAACGAGAGGACATAGTTTCTTTTTAAATTGTTTATTATGCACTGTTGTTTATGTTTAATTGCACTTGATGTTTTTGCTTTATTAATGTATGTATTTTGTTTCGGCATCGAATTGTGCCGACTGTGTATACCGCTCTGAGTCGCCTTCGGGCTGAAATGGGAGGGATAGAAATAATGTAAATAAATAAATAAAAGGCAGGGACGAGTAAATTATCTACTTTGGATAATTTCTTAACAATTTCCCTTTATAAAGAAAAATAATACTTGTGAATTTTGTTTGATTTTTGTAGTATTACATTGATGTCTTTGGTTTGCAGGTTGGGAAGTCAATTTTTAATTTGCTTAGGTGTATGGAGAGGTTGGATTTGGGATATAACTTAATCACTATCTTTTCCTGTGAGTTTGTATCTGTTTCTTTTGTATGTTTTCCTTCCCTACTTTTTAATTTTATTGTAGCGCTTACTTGTTTTGTAGATGATATTAAAACATAATAATGTAACAGAAATATTAATTTTAAGGAAGAATATCTACTTGAGAAAATAAAGGCCAGAAAGTTAACATTGATTTCCTTCCTTTCAGTACACACTTCAGAAAGTAAGTAGTTTCCTGCTGTATGGGTGATCGTGAGATTAAAATGAATTGCAGGGTCCAGTGATAGATTTTTCTGACATCATAATGAGTACCTTAGCAACAGCTGAAGCAGAAACGCAATAACAATAGTCTTGTGAGCTCAGATCTGCCTTTTGCTGGCTAAGTGAAAGAGCAGCGGGTTGAACTTCTTGACATCTAAGGCTTGAGGCATTCAGAAGCAAGCCGATCTTGAGCTCCTAGAGAGTTCAGGATCCTGAGCTGGAGCCCCAGTCTTAAGATCTTGGGGGGATTTTTTTTCCAAATCCTTACCTCTGCTTCTTTCAGGATTTCAGTTCATCTTGCACCGTTTAAAAAGGACCACAGCTTTTTTTGTTGAGGAGGTATGGTATGGGTAGATTATTCTTGGGTTTGGGAAGATGATGTGTAGCTAGTTCAGGATGGGATTATGTTCCTCTTGAAAGAACTGTTCACAGCTTAGAGTTCTCATTTGTCTCTTCAGAGTCAAACCCATTTGTCTCTTCAGAGTCATTTTAAGAGAATCAAGTGATAAATGCAACCTTTATCTAAATGTTAATCCTGGTTATAGTACATCCATTGAATCGCTGAGAATTTGATAAATCTACAATTGTCCAATTTATTCTTTGGTTGGGACTAACCATTTGATTTAGATTTAAATTGTGGGATATGATTTGATTAGTTATGGCTGATGGTGCATTTGCAAGTTCTCTCAGAAGGGGTCATATTAACATGATTGCCCATGTCCTCAAAACTTTATTGAAATATGTTATATATTAGGTTGGCTTTGAAAACAGTTTTGAAGTTTGAGTTAATTCATTATATCACTCTGTACAAATTCATTTGGATTAAACCTTCCAAGTCTTAAAAGAGCTACACTATTTGCCTTGTTGTTTCCAAGGTCAATTCACTTCCTATCAAACTCCCAAAGCATATTGGTACTTAAGTATCTGAGGGAACAACTACTCATATCTCAATCTGCCCACTCTGGATTGTTTCCAAAACCATTTTGGCAATCCAAGTAATGAAGGGATGAGGTGAGAAATCCTGGGGCTAGGGAATAGAACAGATAGGGACACCTGTGTTACCATCGATCAGATAATAGAATTTCCTATCAACTTTACTCACATTTTTAATTTGGTAGTTGTGAAGTTTTAGAGAAAAGCCTCTTCTGGTTCATCTGTGGGCCAATAACTGGATCAGGACTTCCTGTATTCTGTCCTAAAGCCATTTGCCAGTGTACCACCATCAGAAGGCAGGCAGATGAGAAGTAAAAATGTCGTTCCCAAGGCAGCTTTCCCTTCATCAGTTCTTATCAAGCAAAAACCTTTTAAATCACCTAGCCAATTTAGGCCTTTATCTCTGGGTGCTTTTCTACTCTTGATATGTTGTAATGCTGTTTTTTACTTTATGGATATACTTTTATAGTATTTGCTTTGGAAATAGTTTTGATGGAAGTTATTAATAATTGTGAATAAAATCTTGTAGAATTCACTTGGTGTGGTGAAATCTAACAGAAGACTTGGCTTAAAAGGTTGTGGAGAAGAAATCACCATGGGAGATTGGAAAGCCTACATCAATACAGTCCTGAAAGACAAGAACATCGAAGATGTAGCTATCGTGGGACATTCAGACAATAAATGCGTCTGGGCATCTAAGCCAGGAGGCCTGCTGGCAGCCATCTCTCCTCAGGAAGTAGGACTGATCACTGGGCAGGACAGAAAAGCATTCTTGCAAACTGGAATCACCATAGCTGGGAAGAAGTGCAGTGTAATACGTGACAACCTCATGGTAGAAAAAGACGCCGTGATGGACACTCGAACAAAAGGTGGTGACAGCAGGTCCATCTGTATTGGGAAGACTCCAAAAGCTCTCATCTTCGTTATGGGCAAAAAAGGAGTCCACGGAGGAGCTCTCAATAAGAAAGTGCATGACATGATAGCGAGCATGAAAACAAAAGGCAGCTAGAACCTGGGGCTTCCTTGAGTTGCTTTTCTCCTACATCAAGCTCATAGGGGAACTATTGTTGCTTAAAAATAAAAAAAGGCATTTAGCCGACTCCTCCTTGTTTGAGTTGTGAAATAAGCTAGAGTTAGCTTAAGGTAGCCTTCATCAAGCTTATGGTCTCCAGATGCATTACATTATGAAGAAGTGTTTTGTATTATGTAGTAGAACTATTGATCACTTACTTAAGACCATATTCCAGTGAGTTCAGGAGTTGAGAAGGAGATTGCTTCTCCTTGGATTTGTTAAGTGAATGTTATATGAAAACCTAGTTTGGAAGGTGGCTCAAAGATGTTCTAAATAAACAGCATGGTTTTTATGGGCTAGTTCATATTAATGTTGGGCAAATTCAGAATTGCCTATGGTCCTGCATTATGATTCAACGGGGAATGAAATGCCAACAAATGATGTCTTACTGTTCTTGAGAAATCGTACTCCCCAAAATATGAATTATGTAAACTGCTGGCCACACGACCTTGGCAGCGTCTATGGACAACACTGGCTCTTCGGCTTAGAAATGGAGATGAGCACACACACACCCCATAGTCGGGTACGACTAGACTTAATGTCAGGGGAAGCCTTTACCTTTATATGAAGGGTAAGACATGGCTCCATTAGAAAATATAGCTAGTTATGTGGTCATTTATAATTTCCATAAAAAGTATCCTACCATGAATTTCATTGGAATATTTCTTCACACCTTGACCTCCAGGAACCAATGCTCAAGAGAAAATGGCAGAGAGGTTCTGACACCCTATTGATGAAACCTTTTTGTATTTTTGTGTAAGCCATTTATGGACTTCCCACCCCACCCCATTCATGGACTTTTCATGTCCACTTCTGATGTTCCTTGCCTTCACTCATAAATCCCATATGTTCATTCATGAATTTCCTGCTTTCATTGATAAAGCTAGAGATATGTGCTTATGAGGTTCAGCGCATACGTTTGAGGCAGACTTCACCAATTAGATTGTTTAAACATTTGTAAAGACCCACTGTAAACATAGGATGCTTCCTATTGTGTTTATTGGATTGGGCCATGGAGTTAATCAAGGACTCATTTAGATGTTGTCACATCACATTCCTATTGTGTGCCCCTCTTGGAGGGCAGACTAGAAAACGGACTGACTCTTCAAACTCACAAATGACTTATTACTTTTCCTGTCATTCTAAGAACCAACCACTGAAGCCACTCCACGGAGTCTCCAGCCAACGAGATTCTGGATCTTAACTGTGCTGCTTTCCAGCCAATCAAAAGCTGGTTTGTGTATCTGAATAGCTGTCAAAGTGAAGAAAAATGCTCTGTATTTTCCAATACTTTATGTCAATACTTTGAGCACTAGCTTTACTGATATCCTGTTTGGCCACTGAGAATAAAGAACTCTGCATTGCCTTCAAACTCATTAGCACTCCAGGCTTCCAAATTCCACAATTTAGGAGAGATGAAATCAGGTAACATTACAATAATCTTATAACAATGGCATCTATGAAGGTTTCCAGTTCCCAATTAGAAGTATCATATAAACTTTGAAGGTCTTTGGACCTTTAGCTAAAATATCTTCAATAGCCGAAAGCCTCTTTTATACTACACTTTAATACGTATTACAGCATTATTAATTCTTCCTATGGAATCCTATAATCTATACCAGTGGTTCTCAACCTGTGGGTTCCCAGATGTTTTGACCTTCAACGCCCAGAAATCCTAACAGCTGGTAAACTGGCTGGGATTCCTGGGAGTTGTAGGCCAAAACACCTGGGGATCCACAGGTTGAGAACCATTGGTCTATAGAGTTTGGTGTCACGTAACATTCTGTAAGAGAGAATTCTAAAGTCCTTCTAAAACTACAAATCCCAGGATTCTGTTGAATGCAGCCATAGCAGGTAAAGAGGTATGTGCAGGGTAAAAGAGAGCTTTAACAGTTTCTCAGATTATTTTTAAGCTAAAAGCAAAGATAACCAATTTTTCAAGCAGGTGATAGTTTATCACATTTGAACCATTCAAGGTACTTCACAAACATAATTTCATCGATTTTTGGATGTAACTACTTTTCCCAAATCAGAATGAAGTAACTGCCAGAGGTAGCAGACAGGTGGATATCAGTAGCAAAAATGGGGGGGGGGGGGGGAGAGACCCTTCATATGTCTTTGGACCTCCAAGTTACATTCCAACCAAACAATGGGATTCCGCTCAGAATATACTAAAGAGTGTAAAGAATACTACTTTATGGGTGATATGAGATCATAATGGCTTTCAGGATGTAATGTCAGGTACATCACAATGAGGCCTTTAGCTGAATCATTTGCCTTATGAACTCAGGCCTGCCTTTGGCTGGCTAAGCAAGAGTGATTTTTGTTTAATTTTCCTGGTACTTTATGCATGAGGTATCCAGAACAGCTAATGTTCAGGTCTCAAGCATATTTTGTATTTATTTATTTATTTATTTATTTATTTATTTATTTATTACATTTATATCCCGTCCTTCTCACCCCAGACAGGTGGGCTCAGAGTGGCTTCACTGAAAGGCAGCAATTTGATGTCGTGCACATATTAAAACCTGCATTTGACCTCATCATATGGAAGTTTCCTTCCGTTTCTACCCATTTGTACACACTTTGAAGACTTCCACAGAGCTTATCAAACAACGCAGGACTGCTTCCACTGGTTGCTCATGGGACTCCATCTCTGCAGCATGTAGAAATGGGTGGATTTCAAAGACGAGCAGAAAGCAACACCACTCCTCTCCCTGCACATAAAAACATTTAAGAACTTGGAATAGGAAGCGGTGGATTTGTCTGATTACTTCGTGATGTTTCAATGACTGCATTCATGTGTGCAGTCTGCTAATGCACCTTCTTTTTCCATTAGTGGTTTAAAGATGCTGTGGGTCCCATTGAAAGAAGTGTTTTGAAAAGTGTGCCTGTCTCCTTTAATGTATCTATTTAAGAGGAACAATCCCATGGAAAGTGATGTCTCAACAAGGAAAGGACACTTGTCTTCTTTAGTCTAAGGGGCTTAAGGGGAATGGTTCCTTGAAAAGTGGCATTTCATCAAGAAAAGGATATCTGTCTCCTTTAGTGTAGGGGCTTAAGGGGAACGATCCCATAAAAACTGTTGTCTCAAAAAGGATGCCTGTTTTTAAAAATGTGCTGGTATCTTTGAAATGGTTGAGCTAGAAAGGGGAGGAGGTGATCCTGTGTGATAGGGTGAGTAAATTTTCCAACTTCTTTAAAGACAGGAACCCCATGAAATGCCATACAAAGAAGACGATTCCACACCCCTTGTGGGATGAAACCCTAAACTCTCCAAGGGCTTATTTTCAAGTCCCAACTCTAAAGCTTCCAGGATTTTATCTTGTGTTTGGAGAAATGATATTTACCTAGTCTAAAGAAGTGTTACCATGTTTGAGTCATCTGAGCTACTTGAAATAAGCAAACACAGTCTTGAAGTCTTTTAAACCTCAGTTCGGGAGGTGGGAGTGCCAAGGGTCTGGCAATGTCTGTCTTTGATACCTGCCCAGTTGTTGAAAGCACTTGGTTTTCTCTGTGCACATCACTCCTCTAGTGATATATTGGTGTTAAGTGCTGAGTCACTCCACAGATCCTTCCAAGGAAACAAGGGATTCTTTAACTTGCAAAGAAAATGCTGCTGTTTTTCTTATGCATCTGTTTCTGTTGCTACTTTCTTCACCATGAAGCCTGTTGTTTTTGGCAGAAAAAATGTAACCGTTTTTAATATAATGATGTGTTATTTTATGTTTTTAAGTCAATTCCCTATGAGAATCCTATCATAGGGTTATCTTGGCAAGATTTATTCACAGGACGTTTGTCGTTGCCTTCCTTTATGGTCAAGGGAGTGTGACTTCCCCAGGGTCACCCAGAAAGTTTCCATGGCAAAGCAAGAATTTGAATCCTGGTTTGCCAGAGTCCTAGTCCGACACTCAGGCCAATGTACCATGCTGACACTCAAAAACATAATCCTTCTGAGCCTTCAAGTTTGGTTTGATTATGACATCCCTAAAGTGAGCCTGTAATGGAGTTTTCTTGCCAAGATTTGTTCAAGGGGGGGGGGGTGTTTTTGCCTTCCTCTGAGGCTGAGAGAGTGAGATATGTCTGAGGTCACCCAGTCAGGTTTCATGGCTGGGTAGGAATTTAGACTTTGGTCTCTTGAGTCTCAGTCAGCACTCAAACCACTACATCATGATGGCTCACTCTCTCAGTAATTTTTTTTTTCATGTCAGGAGCAACTTGCAGTGTCGCTTCTGGTATGAGAGAATTGAGCATCTGCAAGGATGTTGCTCAGGGAACACCTGGATGTTTGAAGTTTTACCATACTTGTGGGAGACTTCTCTCATGTCCCCACATGGGGAGCTGGATCTGACAGAGGGAGCCCAACCCACTCTCCCCAGATTTGAACCTCCGACCTGTCTGTGAGCAGTCCTGCTGGCACAAAGGTTTAACCCATTGTGCCACCGAGGGCCCAGCAAATATAATACACCAGGAAAAACACAGCCCAATTGTCTGAAGCTGAAAGTGGCAGGGTTTGCTTGGATTCTAGTTCTGATTCTAATTTGATTGAGGTTATTATCTTTACTGTAGAATGTGTTTTCTTTGTCATCTGTTGGGGCTGCTTTGATTGTGCTTTTTCCTGCATGGCAAGGGATGGACTAGATGAGTGTTTCTCAAACTCTGCGCCTCCTGGTGTTTTGGACTTCAGCTCCCACTATTCCTGACATCTGATAAATTGGCTGGGATTTCTGGGAGCTGAAGTCCAAAACAACCGGAGGAGCAGAGTTTGAGAAACACCAGATTACATAGCCCATGGTCTCTTCCAGCTCTATTATTCTACGATTCTAGAAACTGTGGGCAGCTTTTAATACTATATAAACAAACCTGAAATGTAAGAATGAGCAGCGAATCTACCTATTCTCAACACTTTTTGCTGACCATGATCCGGGTTTTTCAAAAATCTAAAATATGTACATAGCACAAGGCAACACAATTGGTTGAGGATCTCTGTGCATATTATTAACTTAATCTTAAAGCTATTGCGTCAAGCACAAAATCTTTTCTCTGCCTTCATGCCACCGATCTACAGCAATGAATACAGCGAAAATATAAGAAGGACATAGATTTTTTTTTGTTAAAATAGCGACAATGATCGTGATTGATATAACATTATAGTAATGTGGCTATATTCAAGGTGAAAGCAAATACACATATTGTTCCTTCACACACTGCATTTTTCTACGGCAGAATGGTATCTATATTTGCATCATTATCATATTGAATAAATTGGTTTTTCCTTCACCCATTTGAAGACATTTTTCCACAGCAGTTATGAACCACATCTTTTTAATATATTACACTGATAGAGAATCATAACTACTGTGTAATTTTGTATTGTATCAAACCATTAACAGCCTAACAGTGAGGAAATAATTTATCATGATTATGCCTACAGCACTGAAACACAGTGTACATGTGGTTTAAAGAGGGGTTTTCACACTCACACATTATCTGGCACACTATGAGTACCCATTAATTTTATAACATATGGTCAAACTCTAAGCTATTAGAAGATTCCTTTAAAATGGTAAATTAGTTTTCGTACAAATGACATCGCAGCAATTTCCAAGTGTTAATTGCCAATGAAGTTTGATCCTTGACCCTTAAAAGTGTAATTTTTTGCTCAGCTTTTTCCTTTAACAGGATATGCATCTTTTTTTTTTTCCATTTTAACTGTACAGTTAAGTTAGGTTTTGAACTACAGTCCTGGAACAGTTGGCTGACATATCCCAGGGCTATCTCAAAAAAGTAGTGGCCATGCTAATTTCAAGGTTCTGAGAATTTGTAGCTCAAAAAGCACTGTCAATGATATCTGTGGACATTGGGGATTGTCATGCAAGCTTTGAAGAAATTGCCAAGGATTGCAAAAGTTCTTCATGCAGAAGCAAAAGGCATTGGATTCACACTGTTCAGGCTGGCATCTACCTACACTTTAGGTCTTGCATTGTTCATGACAAACATTCAGTGGAGAAGAGTATGTATAGGGTGGTCACATTTTAAATCCCAGCTATAAGTCTCCAGTTTTCATAAGTCATCTCCGGGCATGGCACATGGGTACAATTTCTCCAGCTTTTATGAGTTTAGCTAGTAAAACAACTTGCTACAATTATCTTGATTTAGTCTGAATTTATGTTTTTATATGTGCATGTGTTTTCATAGAATCATTGAGTTGGAGGAGACCTCATGGGCCATCCAGTCCAACCCCCTGCCAAAAAGCAGGAAAATTGCATTCAAAGCACCCCCGACAGATGGTCATCCAGCCTCTGTATAAAAGCTTCCAAAGAAGGAGCCTCCGCCTACACTCCGGGGCAGAGAGTTCCACTGAACAACTCTCACAATCAGGATGTTCTTCCTAATGTCCAGATGGAATCTCCTTTCTTGTAGTTTGAAGCCATTGTTCGACATCCTAGTCTCCGGGGCAGCAGAAAACAAGCTTCCTCTCTCCTCCCTATGACTTCCTTTCATATTTATACATGGCTGTCATGTCTTCTCTCAGCCTTCTCTTCTTCAGGCAAAACATGCCAAGCTCTTTAAGCCACTCCTCATAGGGCTTGTTCCCCAGACTCTTGATCATTTTAGTCGCCCTCCTCTGGACTCATTCCAGCTTGTCAATATCTCTCTTCAATTGTGGTGTTTTATTTTATTGTATTTTTGTTGTGTTCACTTTTATGTTTGTTTTTAGGCACCTTGTGTCATCTGTAAGCCACACCAAGTCCCTTTGGGGAGATGGTGGTGGGATATAACAATAAAGTTGTTATCATCATCACCATCATCATCATCACCATCTAAGGATGAAATTATTGCTGCAACTCACAGACATGCTCCAGAGCATCTATGTACAGTCAGTCCTCAAGTTATGAACAAGATGGGTTCTGTAGGTTTGTTTTTAAGTCAGAACAGATGCATTTTTGAAGTTAAGGATTGGTGATAAAGCTTCAGCGGAGACACCTTTCCCCATGGTAACTCTTTCAGGACTGAATTTCCCTTCTGAAGCGTAGATTTCTTTAACCTCCTGTTGTTCCAGCCACATTCTTAACTATGGGTTATTTGTAAGTGAGATGTTTGTAACTCAGGGACTGCCTGTGTTTACGTAGTTCACTTCCCCTCTCAGCCGTTGCCTTGCCAAGACTCATAGTATAAATGTTTCTTATCTTTTATCTCTCTGAGGACTTTATCAGAGGGAGCCGAGGGGGGGGGGGGCAGGGGAAATTTTCTTTGCCTGGATTTTCATGGGGTTTCATCTTGAAAGAAGATGAAGAATTTACTTACCCCCATCACACAAGATCACCTCCTTTGGCTTCTAACTCAACCATCCGCTTAACTCCCATCACATGAGCAGGTAATGGACTTAATCCCACAGAATAGGTCCAGTGTTTAGGAGAGTAGGTCTTCCCTAAAGCTTTGGGGTACTCGTGTTTTGAAATTAAATGGAAGATTTTCCTACCTCCATCACACCTAATCCTTCTCTCTGCTTTCTTTATCCGTTTGATTTATCACATGAGAAAGACTTGTTTCCCCCACTGTCCTCCCCGCCCCCCCCGTTTTCTTTTTAAAAAACTTCTATCTCTCTTACATATCTCTCTGCTATACTTTTGATAGACAAAAACAGCACAGGAGGAGTTTTATCAGGCAAGAGCCCAAAAGGATTGCTATGACCTAACACAGGATGAGTGGGGAAGAGGGGGATGTTGAAAGAGGGAGCTTGCTAAGGTTACAGGGACAGAAGCATGGGATTTGCATGCTTGCTATTTTCTCCTGAATGTTTTGAATATCTTTTTTGCTTTACTTTCTCAGTCCCAAAATGATAATAGAAGCAGAAAGGAATCAATTCTGCCCACCTCGGCTCCTCCATGCCATTGTTTTATTTACAAATGGGCAAGGGCGGATTCCTATTACATGTTAAATTGGGTGTTTTTACATGTTTCTACATAGGGAATTGAGGACTAAGTCACTTGCCAATCAACTCAGGAATTGTGGGAAAAGCCCACACTTTAGCAACATCAAGTTACCTCTACCCCACAGTTGAAGCTTATGTCGTGTGAAGGGCACCATCGATTTCTTAAGTGTGTAGAAACACTTATTTAATTGTGTGTGATGAAATCAAATGTCTCCTCCCATTTCAAGGATACTAGCACACTTTTTTAGCACAGGCATCCTTTTTGAGACACCACTTTCCCAGGGATCATTTTTCCTCGATACCTTTCCACTGAAGCTGGTTTAAGGCACCTTTCTTAAGGCACCACTTTCTCTGGGTTGTTTGCCCTCAAGACCCTTCCGCTACAGAACAGTTAAGGCACCCTTTTTAAGAACTTCCTGTAGTGAGACCCACACTGTCTGAAAGAACATTAGCAGACCACCCACCAATTGTTCCATGTCACTAAACCGAAACAACCTGAGGAATCTGACAGATACCATCCTATGTGTTTTTCTCCCATTTCCGCCCACATAGGGAGTTCAGAAGATGTTTTTTCCCCATCTCCTTTCCTGCACTGTTTCTCTGCACTTGTACTACATTTCATGGATAAAAGGCAATGGATGACAACTGCAAGTAGTTTTACATTGTGTGTAGGGCTCAGTGGCGCCTCATCCCTGAAATGTCTTAGAAGTGTATTGAAATGAGGGAGAGCTTCTGTCTGATGAAGTCCTAAGTAAATGAGAAGGACTAATCCACTTGTTTCACTAAATTTGGGGAACAGTCTCTTTAGTTATAAGTTTTGCATTTCTGCGGCTATTCATACATATAGTCTGCCTATAGAAGCCTATTCCTAGACATTTCACTGCATGCATCAGATCAAGTAGAAGGTGAATCTACACTGACTAGTAAATCAGGGGCCAGTCCAGAGCAGAAATGTTTTAGACCGGCTTTGGAGGTGGCCACACACATCCCACCAAACTAGTTGGACCATCATCTCACCTTTTGTATAGTCATCACTGCTCCAACCAGGACGCAGGGCTCTTTGTGAGCTGCTATCTGTTTTGGGTGCTCCATCCTGGCATCAGCAGAGGAGGTGATATCTCCACCACCTTTCTGGTTCTATCACAGGATAATATATTTTATCACAGACCTTCTTTTCAGTTTTGCTTGTAATTTGAATGTCAAATTATGCATAATTATGCACACCTGCTCAAGGGGGATTCTACAAATGAAGCCCATTATCTCATTTGCTTTTGCAGAAGGGCTCCCCTCTCAAAGGCATTCATTTTTAATGGGTCTATTTTTAATTCACTCAAGGGCTGGTGGTTTGGGAGGCATCTTCCCTCCTCCTCATTAGCTGCCTTGAGTTCATCTAGAGGACATGGCTCACCCAGCTTGTGCCCTGATGATTATAAATGGATGGAGAGATGTTTTGATCACTTCTCCAACTTCTATCTTTGACATAATTTCACTGTTTTGTCCTGTTTGGGAGGAGGGGACGACCAATGCTTTTGCATTATATCGCTCACTACCTTCTAAAGCCCTCCCCATAAGGAATAGAGAAAACCCAATGTGAAAAAAGAGAATCTTTTCTAAAGGAGGCCACCATAACAAGGTTTTTTTTTTCTATTTTGTGTCAGATCCTACATGATCAAGAACCCTGGATTTCCATAGTCCTGATCTTTGTGGAAAGCCAATACAGAGAAGTTCCATTCTAATTTCAGATGGGACCCCTCCACTTAAGGGATGGAAATAGAGAGACAGAGTTGTTTGGAATTATAATTCCTAGAATTGGTCTGGTGTCTGTGGCCAAAACCTGAATGTTGTTGAGTGTCTTCAACTCATGTCCTACTGATGGTGATCCTGTCACAGGGAGGTGGTGGTGGTGGCGGCGGCGGCAAGATCTGTTCAAAGGGGGCTTGGTTTTGCCTTTCTCTGAGGTGAAGGAATATGACTTGCTCAAGGTCATCCAATGGATTTCCATAGCTGAGTCAGGATTCAAACTCAGTGGTCAAATTTCTACTCCACAATGTCACTGTAACATGATTAAATTCACATATTGGTGTATCTAATCATAAATATATTAAGTAGAAACCATGGTTGTTCTGGGCTAATATATATGACAATATTACTCTGATTATAAATGGCATTTCCGCAGTATTTCAAGGAAAAACTGCTTCTGAGAATACACAGAAGCTCTAGTCCAACGAAGACAGTTTTCAAGCTCTGCTTTGAACGCTCTGCAGTAACACCCACAGCAACATTGAACCAAGAATGCACAGAACTTTTGAAAATAACACCCTTGTCCTGATATTCCTTCTTCTCAACTTGAGCCCAGGAGAAGAGGAACCAGGCCCTAAGATCTAGAAATTGAATGCTAATCCGTATTTCTCTCAGCATGTATTGATACACAGCAGAATACCTAAACACAGCTCACTTCAAACTCTAGACATGCAGAAGAACTAAAAACAATATTTCATCCACTGTCAGCCTGAGGAAAAACTGTAGTTATACAATTTTATGCCAGCCTTCAGGTTCTCCAGAATTCTTCAGAATCCAGAAAATTAGAGATAGGGAAGATTATAATAACATAAGTAACTAAATCAGTGGTCCACAAAGATAGGTGTAACAGAAGGAATGTGTATGGTTTTGAACTGCAAAATCCAGGTTTGCTTACCATTCGCATGTTGGCTAGAGCTGGTGGGTCTTGGAATCAAACTTACATGATGGCAGACTCCTTCAACTGATTGTAAACCCTGCACAAATGCTTGTTCTTTCATTCAAAAACAAACAAATAGATTGATCTTCTCAACATGGCCAAGGAGTGAGCAGATGTGACAGCTGGTGGAAGAGCCCTTATGGACATTTACACACCTCTAGTTCTGCCTGTTCTTAGCCCACACATGCTATGTTATATATCTACAATAACAAAAAGTGTAGCAGAGTTCCACCTGGACAATTAATATTATGCCTAGTTTGGTCCTCAAACTATAGGTTGACAAAGCAAACAAACAATTCACAGGCCTCATCTGCACTGACCATTTAATGCAGCTTCAAATTGCTACTGATTGTAGTAGTTTCACTGTGCAGATGACTACTTAGGAAGTCCTGGAACCAATCTGAGGCCTGAATGGTGATTACACAAACCACAAAGCACTAGTGTGCATTAAGGACTTTCTGTTGAGCCTTTTTGAGGGAATCTGTTGTCTGGGTGCCCACAGTTTGAAGCTGCATTAAATGGCCAGTGTAAATGGGGCCTCAGCCTCCATTGCCCTCTAGAGGAGAATCTTTGCTCATCACCCAAACAGTTACTGAACATTTTCAAATTGCATCACTGGGATACTGTTCTAAGTCAAAAGTCATGGAATACAAAATATTTAGACGAACCAATTGTCACTAGATTAACCAATGTGATTCTCTACTTGAATTTGACCTTTGCTATGTGAGTTCCCAATGAAATACTAACTTGAAACTGTAAATGACTTGGGAATTGAATATATGACCAAATGCTTTCCTTTATATATGCCTCTCTGGAGACTATGATCTTCTGGAAGGACTTCTCTGTGTCCCATTATTGCCTGTATTTGAGCACAAAATAAAAACAAGGCTTTTGAAGCTGAATTGATTCGTTCCAAAATATTTCGTCATTAGGGCATTAATGCATTATGCATTGAAATACTCTAAATATCTTTAATCTTTAAAGCTGTTTTAACTTCTCATTTCATATACTTTGGTCTATTTAGATTATGTTTAATAATGCCATTTAATTATTTCATTATCTTCATGTTAATTATGTTATTGTTTTACATTGTTTTGCTGTGTTAATACTAATTTTATTTGTACACTGTCTGGTGAGCTTGTGATATAGGGTGGAATATCTATCTATCTATCTATCTATCTATCTATCTATCTATCTATCTATCTATCTCACATACAGCTAAGGGAACACACTTTTCTTTTCTGTTTGAAAAAGGTTTCCCAGGGCCTTCTAGATGTGTTGAACTACATCTCTTTCATACCCAGCTGTGTGACATGCTGTCTGGGGATGATAAGGGCTGTGACCAAGACATTTATCATGTTAAAACAAGTGTCTTTTCCTCCATCCTAATCACTTTGAGGAATGTACAGAGCCATTGTTGTTTTCTGTTAGAGGTTTCCTAGTGTCTACCTGCTTGGTCACTTGAGCATTACTGTATCCATGTTCTGCTGTACTTACCTTTGGACACAGTGTCCTGGAAACAAGAATTTATTGCAGGGAGGATATTAATTTAAAGTAACAACTTCCTGTGACCTTTTCAAATGTAGTGTCGAAAGCCCTTCCTCCTTAGAACAATGGTGCCTCTTTCCACACCAATGATCCATGAGTTCGGATCGCTGAAACACAAATAATCTGCCAGAAGAGAAGTGCAAGCTGGCCCTTTGTCAAAGTTTTACCTGCATAATTTTTGTAAAACATTAATTTACATCTTCATGAGACCTAAATGATTGACACTGAACTGTCCTGAAACAAAGAGATTGGGATCAACCACACAAAAAAACAAAAAACAAAAAACAAAACCCAAACAAGCAAACTCATTTTGTTGCCATTTTTAAAAGAGAGATTTGGTTTGCATCTTTCTATTCAGCACTGATTAGAAAAGTGGTTCTCAAACTGTGAGTGGGACTTCCAAGGGGCACATGCATGCACTGTTGAGGATTGACTGGTGCCTATGAAAAAGCAAGTGTTTTCCACCAGGATGCCTTCCTTCAACCTTAAGCATAGCAAAAATCAACTTCCCTTTTTATACACATTTCTTGCTCAACTTCTCTGAGTAGTGCAGCATTGGCACAGCAGGCACATGTCCCTTAGTGACAGGAGAAACACAGATACCAGTTTCGGAGATGAGGAGGAAGGAGGAAGAGGCTGCAACACTGCTACAGCTGCCTCTGTGTGTTCCCCCTGTGCCTTCCTTCTACTTCAGACATAACAAAAATCTGTCTCCATCTGTTAAATGCTCTGTCATTGGCACATCAGACGCATGCCCTTTAGCAACCATGAGGCAGTTTCTTGAGTAGGAGAGAAAGGGAGAGAGAAGGGAGAGAGCATGGGAGTGCATCATTATCATGGAGGATGAGTTACGACAATCCACATGCTTACAGTTGGCCAGATCTAAAATGTTAGACCTGTTGCATGTCACCCGATAGGTACATGGATTGCAGGCGTACACACTGAATCTGGAAAGTGAGCTATCCTTGTCACATTCTTGGTGGAGGTGCTCCCCTGGGTGGTGAAAAATCCAGTCATAGGATCACAGTGTTGGAAAGGGTCTCATGGTCATTGAGTCCAAACTCCTCTTCAGTGCAGGATCTCCAGCTAAAGTATCCCCAGCAGGTAGCTGTCCAGCTTCCTTTTGAAGAATTGCAGAGAGAGACCCGACCACCTCTCTAAGCAATTGATTCCCTTTGAGTGTTTAGGCAGAGTTACACAGGTATATCTCAGAATTTACCATCCTATTGTCCTATTGATTTTGTTTGGTTATATGGCAGTTGTTCTCAACCTGTGGGTCCCCAGGTGTTTTGGCCTACAACTCCCAGAAATCCCAGCCTTTTTACCAGTTGTTAGGGTTTCTGAGAGTTGAAGGCCAAAACTTCTGAGGACCCACAGGTTGAGAACCATTGTTATATAGTGTTGATTGTGATTTACTACTCCATCACACTAGAGAATGAATCCATTTTAAATCTGGTTTCTTCCTCCAGAATTCTGGTGTTTGTAGTTTAGTGAGGCTGTTAAGGGCTTTTCACTAAACTACAAACACCGAAATAGTGCAGGAGGAGGTGGATTCATTCTCTAGTGTTATGAGGTCCTTGGTCTACGTATCTCTGAATAAACCACTTTGAGTCCCTCCAGGGGTGAGAAAAGTGGTAATAAATACTGTAAATACATACATAAATAAAATCTATTTCCATCCATTAATGAAAAGCAGTAAATATTTAGGAAAAAATAAAATACTGTTTACACTCAAACTGTATTCAATTAAAACTGTTTATTTTGTTACATTACTTATTTGTCACTAGGTTTATATATGAAAACAAGAATAAGGCAGTTGTTAAGTTTGTTTTCTAAAATAAATGTATATTCTTAGCTCAATTATATTAGGTAGCAAAGATATCTGAGTCCCTTCGGAGAGAGAGGGCAGGTTAAAAATAAACTTTTTTATTATTTATTATAAAAATATTATCTAAGTAGAAATACACAAAATTTGGATTGTCTTGTCAATACTAATAAAAGTCAAATAAAGACATGCAACATTAGTTATTATCTAAGCAAAAGATATTTTCTTAAAATATATAATGATTGGATTTGCTTGTCAATACTATACAAACTAATCCTATAAATGGCAGCATAGGGAAATTTCTTTCCACCTAGGTTAAACAACTGATCTTTTTGATGCCGACAGCATTTCAGGAAATGGTTTTAGTTATTCAATGCTATAATACAAAAATCCTTCCTACTTATATATCCTTATTCCCTGCATCTATTTCAACTGCAGCCTGGTAATTATGGTAGAGAGAATTGGTGTTTCTTTTAGGTTCTTCCAGGACAGAATAAGCTCTTGCCTTTCACCACTCTAGTCAGAGAAGGGGATTTTTTTTTTTGTCGTGTCAGAAGTTGCTTCTGGTGTGAGAGAATTGGCCATCTGCAAGGACGTTGTCCAGGGGATGCCCGGATGATTTTTGATGTTTTTATCATCCTTGTGGGAGGCTTCTCTCATGTCCCCGCATTAGGAGCTGGAGCTGATAGAGGGAGCTCATCCGCCTCTCCCCGGATTTGAACCTGCGACCTGCCGGTCTTCAGTCCTGCCGGCACAGGGGTTTAATCAGTCCTGCCGGCACAGGGGCTCCTTAGAGAAGGGGATGGTTCCTTTTTTGATAAAAGCTAAGGTAAAGTACTTACATTGACCCTAGAATTATACTGTATACGAGTATGCAAAGTAATTGCTACTGCCCTTTGGTATTTACAGGATTAGAGATGTTCCTTGTACAATTTAAAAATACTCATGCTGCGGAGAAAGCCAGACATTTTAAAGTAATAGTTGTGTGTGTGATGGGCACACAGTTTAATCAGTGACCAGTGTGATTCCCACCTATTCCAGTGCCTTCTATAAGTCAAATATAATTTTTTAAAAATTCCTACTATCCATTTTTGTAATCTCAGATCAGATGTGTTTGTAACTATGTGCTTTTTAACTATTTTTTCTTAACTTCAATAAGAATTCTAGATATTTTTCTTCTTTTTAACTCAGGCATTTTCTGGTTATTGACAGGATAAACTAAGATAGTGATGTGTGTAAATGTCATATTTCCAACTCTGTATTGACCCATCCCCTTTTTGAAAAATCAGTTTTAATACAATCTGAATGCCAAAGCTGTATGTCATAGAAAAGCTTCTGATCTTGGACAATCAGTAACAATTTCTTTTAAAATGCCAAGGGAGAAACTGAATAGACAGTGACTCAGGGATTTCCCAGTTAAACCAATCCTTTTAGGCCTGTTAAAGTGAAGTACATCTTTGTATAGTATATTACATCAAAGTGTAGCATGATGTGGTTTGAGCATTGGACTAGAACTGTGGAAACTAGGATCCGATTCCTTGTTTGGCTATGGAAATCTACTTGGGTGACCTTTGGTGAGCCACACACTTTCAGCTCCAGAAAACTCCCTGATAGGTTTACCTTAGGGTTGTCATAAGTCAGAGGTGACTTGAAGGCACACATCAACAACAACAAAGACCACTATATCCCAACACTGGCAAAAACATTTCATTCTGTGCATTCCTCAGAAAAATGAAAGCAACCATTCCTTGAATCTGATAAACCTGCCTCATTAGAATTATCTCACGAGGTTCCAAAGTATCTATAACAGATTGGTGGTGGTTACAGGATGTAATACAGTGATACAGATATTAAAGAGAGACAGTACTGTAGACAGCTGTATCTGTTGAATGCCAGATTGTCTCAAAGCATGTAAAGGCACCACAGACTTGATTGGGTGGGTGTGGGGAGAGACCAACATTTCCTTTCTTCTATTTCCTTCTCTTTCTCTCCTTATCTCTCTTTTATTCCTCAGTCTTGCCTCTTCACCTCATTTACTTTCCTTTTCTTCCTCCTTTTGTGAGTGTATATCTATGTATGCTATGCTCACGTGTGATATATTTTCTCAGTCTGGCATAATTAATCAATGCTAATCCAACCTTTGGTCTCACTTGTGCTTTTGATCTGATCTCCCCGTGTGCAAACAGTAAGAATAATTTGTTCAAAACAGAGCATATCAGCCTATGCTCCTTAATGTTCAATATGATCCATTTCTTCTCCTTATTACTGAGTTGAAGTCATTCCCAAAGGCAAAGTGCGTAAGGAAAGGAGAAACATCCTTGTGCTTCAATGCCAGCATCTTCCTCTCAGGGCTAGCGGAACACTGTGGCTACTGAAGCGGCCACTCCGAGCGGAGACGAATAGGCATTGGCTAACCCCTGCAAGCCGAGGACCAGGTAACGGCAGCCTTTTTGTAGTGCTTTGCCCACGTTCTGAAAAAGAAACAAATTGATGCCATTAAAGAGCAGCTAAATTACTTCTGAACCAGTGGCAAGAAAGGGGTTAAGGTCATCAGTTCATGTACATCTTAGGACCCTTCCACGCAACCCTATATCCCAGAATATCAAGGAAGAAAATCTCACATCTCAGTGTGGACTCAGATAACCCAGTTCAAAGCTGATATTGTGGGATTTTCTGCCTTGATATTCTAGGATATAGGGCTGGGTGGAAGGGCCCTTAGAATAATAGAATCATAGAGTTGGAAGAGACCACAAGGGTCATCCAGTCCAACCTCGACATTCAGGAATGCACAAAGAACCCTCAACAGATGGCCATCCAACTTCTATTTATACATATCCAGAGAAGAAGACTCCTCCATTTTCCAAGGGCCCTTCCACACAACCATATAACCCAGAATATCATGGCAGATAATCCACAATATCTGCTTTGAACTGGATTATCTGAGCTCACACTGCCACATAATCCAGTTCAATTTGGATTTTGTACAGCTGTGTGGCTCAAGGCAGCATATTCCACTATCAGTTTGTTGGTTAGCATCAGTACATATTTGCAGCAATGGCTCATGCCCTCTGAGGCTGGTGGGGCAGGAGATGGGACCACACTGTCAAAACCAAGGAGAGAACTAGAAATAGCATAAAGTAGGGATAGAGAGACAGCATAGGAACTTTTCTACGAAGCTAACAGCAGCTATAAGGCCCAGTGAAGATTAGAAAACCAGTGTGATGGGGAAGTGGTTAACGGCCATCTACACTGTCATATAAAATCCTGGTTATCTGCTTTGATAATCTGGAATATATGGCAGTGTAGATTCAGATAATCCAATTCAAAGCAAATAATATGGATTAACTGCATTGATGACCTCTGGGTTATATGTCATTGTAGATCCAACCTACCCACCCCCTCCCAAAAATAGAGAAGACCAGATCAAAATCAGAATTTTTCCCCTTTTCAGCAGCTGTCTTCATTTTCAGTGTTGACCAATCTCATCATGAACTTTGCACATTAGGGCTATTTAACTTTTTAAGTATGCAAACTCTGAAAGGTAAACAGAGTCCCCTTCTATTCAGCTGTATAAAATCCACATCTGCTTTGAACTGGATTGTATGGCAGTGTAGACTAAATAATCCAGTTCAAATAAGAGAATGTGGATTTTCTGTTTTGATAACCTGGATTATATGGCAGTGTAGAAGGGGCCTGGGTTGTTGTTTTTGTGTCTTCAAACCAAGTACCAATTTTGAGAACCTTATCTAGGGCTCTTTTGGCAAGATTTATTGAAAGGAGGCTTGCCTTTGTCTTTCTCTGATACTGAAATGATGATGATGATGATGATGATGATGTTTATGATGTTTATTTGTACTTTTCTTTAAAAGCCTACCTGAATAAAAAGTCTATGAATTGCTGAAGGTCATGGCTCTGGGTGACCTTCAGCAAATGATGGAATCTGTAGGACACTATATAGATTTCCCTAAGAGGGAAAAGTGCAACTGAACAATAAGCAGTGATCACACCTGGACAGAATTGAGTCATATTTTCAGGAAGACCCTCTTCTATCCCTACTAACTTACAGCCCATACTGAACCTCATCATCCTGTGAGAGGAAATTACTATGGCTATTCTTCCATTTCTTTCATATGATATGGGGAAGGAAGAAAAACTTACCTTTCTGAACCTTACTACCCAGGTTGAGGAAGCTGTGACCCTTCAGATGTTGGATTCCCAAATCCATCTGCTCCAGGCAACATCGCCCATTATCAAGGGGGATGGGAGCTGTAGTGCAACATCATGTGGACGATGCCAGGTTGCCTGCCCCAATTGTTTTGCAATTATGATTGCATCAACACTATAGTTTGACATCACTTTAACAGCATGGCTCAATGATATGAAATTATGGGATTTGTTGTTTGGTTAGGTAGCAGCACTCTTTGACAGAGAAGGCTAAAGACATTGCAAAACAACTTCCATAATTCCATAACATTGAGCCATGATGGTTAAGACAGGGTCAAACTGCATTAATTCTACAGTGTAGACACATTCTATGTCAAAGTATCAATAATTGAAGCCAACACATTTCCCATCAGCCCCAAGCAGTGTGTCCCATGATGGAGTAATAGAAGTAATGGTCTGTTTACTTCTGAAAGGCTGTGAGTTCTCCAACCCTGCTTTTGAGAAAGATATATTACCTTTTTGAAACACTTAGATAAGGTGGATCCCTTTATTTTTATAGGAAGAAACAGACTTTAAAGAACAGAGGGAAATGAAAACTATTATAACTCGAGGGTGCTCAAAACAGCTGCCTTGGCCCTTCCATAATGATTTCTTCTTACATCAAAGAATCCCAACACTGGCTCACGCGAGGCTGCTATGCTGATACTGCAAAGATTCTTAATCAGAGGAGTGTATATACTCCTCCAGAAAAATCATTGGAATCCAAGCCATTTCCTTCAGTCTGAGAGGTTATTGCTCTATCCTAGATTATACAATGGCAACAGTTTGTTTTGTTTGGCTGCAGGCATATTTGGGAAGAGCAGTCAAGTTCATGGACAGTAAGGGCAGGCACATTTCTCAACACAACACCCTTTTACAAGGGTTTCCATAACACAGCACTATGAACTTCACCCAACAAGCAGAGGGACAACAAGAGAAAGTGGAGGGAACCATCTCACCCTGTTCCCTACCATCTTTCTCTGCCATCTGGGATGGCCAACCATCTCACATCTTTCCTGGGTCAATGTCCATCTTTTCCCCACTTTCTCCTTCATTAAGTAGGGGATTTGATTTAATATTGGAAAAAACAATAACTCCAAGAATCCCTTTCAAATAATACGGTCACTGGCCATGGTAACCAAAGGATTCTTGGATTTCACGGAAAGGTGAATCTTGTTTTGTTGTTTTTATTTTTGTTATGTATTACTGTTGACATGTGCCTTCAAACTTACTCCAAGGTGTTTCCAGAGGAGGTTTGCCTTTCTCTAAAGCTGAGGAACATGACATGCCCAAGGTCACCCACTGACTTTACATGGCAGAGCAGGGATTTGAACTCTAGTCTCCCAGAGTCCTGATCTCTACATCTCTTACAAGAAAGTTCAAAACAGAAATACTGCAGTTTCTGAAGCAGTGGTTCTCAACTTATGGGTTGTGGCCCATTGGTGGGGTCATGAGACCTAAAATAAGGTCCGAGGTTCTAGATTATTAAATATGGTTTTCTGTGGGTGATCAGATGGTGACTACTGGATGGCATATGTTCTGTATCAGAAACTAGAGCTGATGTGGTCTATCCAATGCAATTTTCTGAATCAGCATCCCAAATAACCAAACCGAATCTAAAGTTGACCAAAAACTGATTTGTAACCCTTTTGGTACTAATGTTGGGGAATGGTTCCTGGTCAAGTAGTCCCTGGTCAAGTGGTCCCTGGTCAAAGTGGTCCCTTGTCAAGTTGTTCCTGGTCAAAGTGGTCCCTGGTCAAAAAAAGGTTGGGAACCACTGTTCTAAAGAGCAATTGAGCTTTTGCACTCTCTTAAACAGAGAAAGCCGAAGCCTGGAAGCAATGATCATGTATGTCATCTTTGTGGTTCCTCCTACATACCCCCAATAAAATGACATTTCCCCTTTTTGTCTTCCCAGCCTTGGCAGTGATTGTGCTGCAAGAAATGTTTGTGCCTCGCCCAGAACAATGGAGCCAGCAAGGACCAAAGTACTTCCCAACACAAATAAATAGCACGGCTCCTCCCCTTGCTCTTGCTTCCTGTATGCAGTACAGAAATATTTGTGAGATGGGATAGGAGTCTCTTAGCAAGAGCTCAGGAGACTCAGACTGCTGTAAACATTACATCAAGGGATTTATGGTATTTTTAAATATGGTTTTAATGTGCTTTTTTGACTAAAGTGTTAAAAGGAGATTAACTGCTCAATGTATTTAAATATATTACACACTGTTTTAACTGCACATTAATTTATATTATTAGCTACCTTGAATCCCACATTGCATAAAACATATGTTATAGATAAAATATTTTTTTCTCTCACTGACACACACACAAGAGACAGGGGTTGTGCTATTTTTCTGATATTGCACGACAACTCCCAGCATTCCTCACCTTGGCTAAGCTGACTAGGGCTTCTGGGAGTTGCAATCCAACAACTGTTGGAGGCCTACAGAATGCTCGTCCTGATATTCAAAAACATTATCAAGTTATTGTTCAATATTTTTTCCAGAGATAGAATTTTAACAGACAACTCAATTCTGCACCGACTACAGAGTGTTTTCTTTCCTTACTAGAAAGGAAACAATATTGTCATTAAGAAATATACCTTTAAAATCAGTGCAAACTTTCCTTTTCTGTTTTTAATTACTCTCAAGTTGACTTCAACTTATGGGAACTATGAATGAGAGACCTCCAAGACTTCCCGGTTCAGGCCTTACAGACTCGGGGCCATGGCTTTCTTGATTGTGTCTTTTGATTGCATCTGGAATATGTGCAATCAATATTTGGAATGGCCTCAATCTACAAGTTTGGATCATGTGATTTTAATGTTTATATTATGTAGGTGGTTTTAATTTTTTATGTCTAAATGCTGTCTTATGTTTAGTTGTCTTATTGATTTTAATGCATAATTATATGATTTGGTTTTATATGTATGTGAGGCATTAAATTTTGCCATTATTGTTGTAAACCGCTTTGAGTCCCGTCCCGTCCCCCATTCCCCTGGGGTGAGAGAAGCAGTATATAAATACAATAAATAAATAATATCCACCTGTAGTGAGGCAGGTGGGTGGGTCTCACGTCTTTCTCTTTTCTTACTGCCTTCCCAAGCATCATTGCCTTTTTTTAATGAGCCATGTCTTCTCACTATTGGTTTGAAGTACAACAGTCTCATTGTGGTTTCTAGGAATAACTCAGATTTGATTTGCACCAAGGCCCAAGGGCTAGGGAGGTCTTGTTCCACAAGATGTTTTGGACTCCAACTCCCACAAGCCCGTACTATTGGCCAGGCTGGATTTTATTTCCATGTCAGAAGCTATTTGAGAAACTGCAAGTCACTTCTGGTGTGAGAGAATTGGCCATTTGCAAGGCCGTTGCCTAGGGGACGCCCAGATGTTTTACTATCCTGTGGGAGGCTTCTCTCATGTCCCCACATAAGAAGCTGGAGCTGACAGTTGGGAGCTCATCCCACTCCCCAGATTCAAACCACTGACCTTTCAGTCAACAGTTCAGCCAGCACATGGGTTTAACCAATTGCACCACCAGGGTTTTAGCCATGCTGGATGAGATTGCAGACCAAAACATCTGCAGAACTGTGTTTTCCATCCCTGCTCTGAAACTGCAAAAACTACTGCTAATTTGACATTGAATTTGCACATTCATTCTAATATACAGTGATGAAAGTAGCCTTTCCCAACCTGGTGTCCTGTTTTGTGTCATGATTCTGATCAGCCTGAACCAATTCTGAGAGGAGGAGATAGGAGTTATACTCCTACATCTGACGTATTTTGGGCTGAGGAGATTGAACTATATTTCATAAGGTTAATCTTGTCAGGTTAAAATGAGAAAGAAAACCATATCTTGCAGGAATGGAGAATGCATATATAATAAGCATGGATAAATAGTAGGAATGCTATTTCCATTGGGAATTCCGGCAATATACAATCAGCAAAACTATCAATACTCAACCTCTTTCTTAGTCAGATGTGAAGAGCATGTGGCCTTGCACTTCCTATTATTTTCACCATTCATTAGATTGGAAAGAATCTGTGGGAGATGCAATCCAGCAACATTTGGACTTCCCACTCTTATTTTCAGGATTAATATAGAATCCCATTTAAACAGGAATGTTATTATTTTATCTCTCTGTCTCTGTTGTGAGGCAGGTGGGTGGGTCTCATGTCCTGCTAATTGGGAATATTGTCAAAAGAAGATTGTCAAGTGAAACGTGGCTCAAAGAGATGTGAAGCCTTTATTTCCTGGATTCTTTTTCAGACTGAAATGACAGATCTTGCTTTTGATCTAGGCAAACATTAGCTTCTCGTGGCATCAGTTTCTTCCAAACAAAAAGGAAAAAGAGCGCCGGGGGTGGGGGTGGTAGTTTAATTCTTTGACAGACTCAACTATTTTTCTTCCTGAGCACAATTCTGTTTGTGTGCAAGAACAGCCTTCTGCTTACTCAAAAAATAACCACAATGATTGAATAAACCAAATGACATCGCTATTTTTTAGTTTTTCATTCAATAATATTTGTGCATCTAGGATGCTTTGCTTAGTTATACATTACTATCCTGGTATTTGCAGACCATATTCATGGTTTTACTTAGCCACATCTGAAAAAAATATGTCCTCTTTAGGCATTTTCTAGGTCCTCCAGCACAATTCCATGGTGTGCTTTTATTAAAATTTGACCACAGAGTTGCACTGCAGGATCTAGAAATGCTAGAAAGATATTCTCTTTAGGCATGTTCTATATTCCCCAGGACAATTCTGTGGTATGGTTTTGCTGGAAGCCACTTGTTTCAACAATATTCATAATTATTCTTATTTCCATGGAATATACCCCCAATTGATATAAGGGTCTATACATGCATTTCTTTAATAGGATGGAAAGAGGGAGGGAGGGAAGGTTGGTTCTCCTCTGTTAGGAAATAAAGTAGGATACCAAAAGAAATAGTTTGGTTTAGCAAGGGATGAATATTTATATCCGTTGTCAGGAATATGAAAGGATGAAAACGTTTAAGGCATATGTCTTGTGTTAAAAATGAGATTCTCAGAAAGATTTTGGAAGAGCAGGAAAGAAGAAGGGAGAGAAGAGAGAGAAAGAATGGTGACAATATTCTATATATGATTCAACCTACACTGTCCCACTTTTTCCTACTTGGAAAGGTGAACAGGACAGGAATTCTGGGTTTATCACCAGTGAATGGTTGAAGCTAATGGGAGACCACCCCACTTGAAGCTCTTGACTTCCCAAAGACTAGCTGCACACAGGAAAGCCTTGAGAAGGTGGGGCTCCAGGTAGAACAAGAGTTTCCTTCCAACTCCCTGTGAGCCAGTTTCAAACCAACTGCAGGCCTCCCTGCATCTACTTTTATCTGAGAGCTGAAAGTGGTTGACTTGGAGAACCAGTCAAATGCTAGGACTCAAGGGGCAAGGGGGTGGATCTTTGAAGAGTTCCTTGTGGAGGGCTTCAGCTTGATAATTTGTTAAAGCAACTTGCAATCTTTATGGATAAAGTTATCTTTTTTTTTCAAGAATACCATCACATTTAGCATCCATCCAAGGTAGCATTGTAAACTGCCACCTGGGAGACAGCTCACTTTTATTTTGAGCAAGTGAAGAAGGCAGAAGCTGAAACATTGTGGTAAATCATTTAGAAAGTGCTGTTTGTTAATCACTCGCAGATAGATAGCCAGAAATAGATACATAGACAGAGAGAGGAAGGATTTCAAGCTCCAAGGTGTTGGGATTCTGTTTTCAGTCGATGAACAAGAAAAGCTAGCTCTAAGTCATCTGGAGATACCTAATTAAACTGCACACACAGACAAAACAGAAGAGGTTTCATTCCAAAACCAGGAAGGCCTTTATCTTGCAGTTCAGTAACACAGACGCAAATAACTCTCTATAAAAGTAACTTTCTCTCCTTCTCCTACTCCCAGCAATTTCTCTAACACAGATCTTTCAACTAACACCATCAAGAACATCACCACATCCCCTTGTATGAACCTGCCCAGGCCCTGAGATCTTCAGGAGAGGCCCATCTTTCGGTCCCACCTCTATCTCAAGCTCCTTTGGTTGGAACATAGAAGAGGGCCTTCTTGGTAGCTGCACCTCGACTCTGGAACTCCCTGCCCAGGGAAACCAGAATAGCCCTCTCCCTGTTGTCCTTCCTGTGGCAGGCTAAAACACCGAGACAGGCTTTTAAAGATGAAGGTTTTTAAGATCAAGTCAAAGGGTGCCGTGTTTTTAAATTTTGAATATGTTTTTATGGATTTTTATGCATCAGCTCACCCCCCTAAGACCAGAAACTATTACTATTTCAGGCCACTCGTTGCTGCTCAATGGTTTTTTCTTTTTTTTACATTGTGTTATATATTGGTTGTTTTTATATTGTGTTATGATGTTGTTATTTGTATTTTAATGTGCTAGGACAATGGTTTTGGACCCATTTCAATCTGTCCTCATCTAGTGTCACTTTATAAGAGTAGTAAGTCAAGTATCTCAAGAGATAAATGCTAGGAGCAAGAGCTGTAGCAAAGTTGGGGGTGGAACAAATTGCATATAACCTGCATTTTGCCTTCTATGCTCATCTGCTGGCCAATATATTCAGCAGAGTTTGGGTTTTTGCTTTGTACATACAATAAGAAGTGCTGTCTTGACCTTTGCAATGGGTAGCAAAACATTGAGAACGGGACCTTATTCTGGACAACACACTTAATTTTTCTTTCAACAAAAATGTGAATTGCCTTTGTTTTGGTTGTTTCATGGACCTCCAATCTTCCTCCCTCCCTCCCTCCTTTTCCAGACTTTCCCCCTTTTTCTTTCTTATTTTGGATTTCTATTCCACTTTTCTCTTCCCCTACCATGTAATTCAGATATTTCTCCCCCTTGATGCTATTTAGTGTTGCTGTTCACCAATTAAAAGCTATTACTACATTCATTAGAAAAAAAACAAATTATCTGCTACAACATCAGGGGAACAGGGATTAGGGATTTACAGACCCTTTTGTGATCAATGTCTGCATGAGAGATGAAGTCAAGCTTTCTATAGCCAAAGCTTGAAAGAAGAGAATCCAATGCACTTTCTGAAAATCCACATTTCTAGAGACCCTACAACAAACTGGAGAATGCTACTTTGTGTCGCCCATCCTGCTGGATTTTAATTGATCTCATGTCAATAAATTATGGCTGTTTTTTATGGTCAGCACTTCTAGCGGGCTTTCCTCCCTTTGTCCTTAATGACTGTCCCATTTTTCAGATTTGGAACTAAGCCTTAGCATTGTGACTTGCACAAGGCAGCCTTGAACAATTGTGCTTGATTCAGTTGTCTCTCTAGCAAGCTGTCGTGTGTGTGAAGTACTTTGCAGTTTCTCTTATGCAAAGACAACTTGCAAAGTATAACATCATTATTTGTATATGAAAGCCAGAGGGAGTTAAAAATAGGAGTCTTGTAGCATCTTCAAGACTAACCAATTCATTTTAGCATGAGCTTTTATCATTTATTTTTGGTGTTTATTTATATTTGTCAGTTGAGGAATAGGGGCTGAAGACTTCCCAATACAATACAATGGTTTACTTAAAGAGAATTGTTAGAATGGTTTAAAATGGACAAAAAATATTTGGATTTGCAATTGATAGACGTGAACTTGAAATTCTTCTAGACTTGGGAGATGACCACTTAATTAATAAGTTGTATAAATTATTGTTAACATTTGAATGGAGAAGGAACAGGTGAAATAATGTATGGCCAAATGGGCACAAACTTTTGGTAAACAAATACAAATGGAACAATGGGAAAGAGTCTGGACAAAGAGTAATGACTTGAAACAATCTTAACAGATTAAAGAGAAGTTCAATAGGGATAAATGCAAGATACTCCACTTAGGCAGAAAAAAATGAAATGCAAAGCTACAGAATGGGTGACACCTGGCTCAAGAGCAGTGCCTGTGAAAAAGATCTCGGAGTCCTTGTGGACAACAAGTTAAACATGAGCCAACAATGTCATGCAATGGCAAAAAAGCCAAAGGGATTTTGGCCTGCATAAATAAGAATATAGTGTCAAGATCCTTGGAAATCATGCTACCCCTCTATTCTGCCTTGGTCAGACCACACCTGGAATCACACTGTGTCCAACTCTGGTCACCACAATTGAAGGGAGATGTTGACAAGCTGAAATGTGTCCAGAGGAAGGTGACTAAAATGATGTAGGGTCTGGAGAAGAAGCCGTATGAGGAGAGCTGGGCATGTTTAGCCTTCAGAAGAGAAGACTGAGAGGAGACATGATGGCCATGTATAAATATGTGAGGGGAAGTCATAGGGAGGCAGGAACAAGCTTGTTTTCTGCTGCTCTGGAGACTAGGATACAGAACAATGGCTTCATATTACAGTAAGAGAGATTCCACCTGAACATTAGGAAGAACTTTCTGACTGTGAGAGCTGTTCAGCAGTGGAACTCTCTGCCCCGGAGTATGATGGAGGCTCCTTCTTTGGAGGCTTTTAAACAAAGGCTGGCTGGCCATCTGACAAGGCTGCATTGAATGCAATTTTCCTGCTTCTTGATACAATGAGGTTGGACTGGATGGCCCACAAGGTATTTTCCAACTCTAGGATTCTATGAAATATTTTTTAATAAATTGATGTACAGATGATACCTGACACCAGAAAGGATTGCTAAGATATATAAAAATAAGTAAATGTGCCCAACTTTCACTAAAGTATTATTATCCCTCAATATTTGTGAATGTGAGTGTGTGAGAGCAAGCTTGTTTTACTATAGTTAAAAAGAATTAGAAATCCTTACCGACCTATTACAAATGTCCCAGATTCCTGTGAGTCCATACAGATTTTTTTTCCACCTAAATCTTTTCTGGGGCAAAATGATGGTTTTAATACCAGTTTAATTATTCCTCCACACACTTGACCACCTTTTCATACTAAGCACACAAATTCAATACCACTTGGCATGCATCCGTTAGCTCTTAATACACTTGAATTTTCTTTTGAACTGGAGAAGCTAATGGCATTTCCCTTGGCTCAGCCTTTCTAACCCTTTGTGGGTCATACAAGAATTTTCATCATGGTCTGTTTCCAAGCACAAACCAAAATTTAGGTTTTTCATTTAAACGCTCCAGATATATTAGGGAGGAGCATTTCTCTTATAGCAGTGGTTCTCAACCTGTGGGTTCCCAGGTGTTTTGGCTTACAACTCCCAGAAATCCCAGCCAGTTTACCAACTGTTAGGATTTTTGTGAGCTGAAGACCAAAACATCTGGGGACTCACAGGTTGAAAACCACTGCCTTACATAAATCTACCAATTTGTTAAGATTACTTCAGATGTCCTTCTCCACTATCCTCTCCCACCAAAGGAAGAAAGCAAAAACAGGAACCTTTTAGGGATTCTGATACTCCTTACAACAATGGTGCCTTCCTAATGCCACTACCCCTTAATACAGTTCCTCATGTTGTGGTGACCCCCAACCATAAAATTATTTTTTTTTGCTACTTCATAACTGTAATTTTGCTACTGTTATGAATCATAATGTCAGTATCTGATATGCAGAATGTATTTTCCTTCACTGGACCAAATTTGGCACAAAAACCTGATACACCCAAATTTGAATACTGGTGGGGTTTGCGGTGGGAATTGATTTTGTCATTTGGAAGTTGTAGTTGCTGGGATTTATACCACACTTAAAATCAAAGAGCATTCTGAACTCTACCAAGGATGGAATTGAACCAAACTTGGCACACAGAACTCCCATGACCAACAGAAAATACTGGAAGGGTTTGGTGGGCATTGACCTTCAGCTTTGGAGTTGTAGTTCACCTACATCCAGAGAGAGCTGTGTACTCAAACAATGATGAAGCTGGACCAAACCTCGCATGAATACTCAATATAGTCAAATGTGAACTCTGGTGGAGTTTGGGAAAAACAGACCTTGACATTGGGGAGTTGTAGTTGCTGGGATTTATAGTTCACCCACGATCAAAGAGCATTCTGAACTCCATCAACAATAGAATTAGGCCAAACTTCCCACACAGAACCCCCATGACCAACAGAAAATACTGTGTTTTCTGATGATCTTTGGTGACCCCTCTGATACCCCCTCACAACCCCCTCTTCAGTAGTCCTGACTCCCTGGTTGAGAAACGCTGCTCTAATACATTCAATCTTTGCAATTATATTGTAATCAAAGCACAGCTGCAAAGTGTAAGCCTGGCAGCTTTCCAAAACATCCAAGTCTAGTGCTTGAAAATCACAATGTAAACATTACATTAGAAATAATTGTGATAGCACAGTTATCACAAAGACAAAGATAGAAGTGATTTCAATTCTCTCATTCTATGTGACCAATTGGAGTTGTGTTTAAGGGTTGCTTTAATAGAATCATAGAATCACAGAACTGAAAGAAACCCCAAGGGTCATTCAGTCCAAACTCCTGCCATGCAGGAACATACACTCAACACACTCCTGAAAGATGGCCATCCAGTTTCTGTTTTAAAACCTCCAGAGAAGCAGACTCCACCACATTCCTGTTCCCTGAAGTGTGGTAGAGTCTCCTTTTCTGGAAATTGTTTTGTGTTTCTGATGGATGGATGGATGGATGGATGGATGGAGGAGGTGGGGTACTACAAATGAGCCACTCCTCATTTCACATACAGGCAGTCACCAAGTGATAAACCAGATAGGTTCTGTAGGTTTGCTTAAGTGTAACTCCAGCTTTGGAAAGCATAAGAAAGGGTTAACACCCCTGTGGTGTTTGTTTTGCTGTCTGTGCCCCTGTTTGGAACATTTCACCTCACTTTCAGTCCCTGTGAGAATTGGATTTTGAAAAATTTGTCATCTTGTGGAAACAAGGATTGGTGATAAAGCTTCAATTAAGACACCTTTTCCCCATGATAACTCTTTCAGGAATGAATTTCCCTTCTGGGGGGTAGATTTCTCTCACTTCCTGTTGTCTCACCCCCCTGTTCTTTGTTATGAGTAAATTGTAAGTCAGGTGTTTGTAACTTGGGGACTATCAGTACAACAGACCTGACCATGTCCTTTCGTGAAGGACCTTCCCAAAAGATGCCTATGCTGGAGGAGGCATACACACAAACCCATTACTGAATGATCCTCTTCTGCTACTTCTGAATGTGTAGAACAAGGGTCCCCAACTAAGGCCCGGGGCCTGGATATGGCCCTCCAAGGTCATTTACCCAGCCCTCGCTCAGGGTCAACCTATGTCTGAAACAACTTGAAAGCACACAACAACAACAACAACAACAACAACAACAACAACAACCCTATCTCATCAGCCAAAAAAGCAGGCCCACACTTCTCATTGAAATACTAATAAGTTTATATTTGTTAAAATTGTTCTTAATTTTAATTATTGTATTGTTTTTAAGTGGGGTTTTTTTGCACTACAAATAAGATATGTGCAGTGTGCATAGGAATTCATTCATGGTTGTTTTGTTTTTTTTCAAATTATAATCCGGCCCTCCAACAGTTTGAAATACTGTGACCTGGTCCTCTGTTTAAAAAGTTTGAGGACCCCTGATGTAGAGGAACTGGTCAGGATGTGGTCATCTAAACAAGGAGGTTCATGCATAAATACACTCCAAGAAAACCTTGAAAACAACAGCTCCCGCCCATTGGAGAAAAGATGCAATTCCACCTATACACTGGCCAGCACACATTTTGGAGCCGCAAATGTTATTCTTGTGTCTTAATATATTTGACCTGCTGATTTAAAAAATGGCACCAGTTTTCCCTTATCAACTTTAGTTTTTGAGATACATAACATATGCCATCTACCAGCTGCCAGCTGCTCACCTTTAGAAAACTATGATAACCGTATCTAAGAAACTAGAGCTGATGTGGCCTATCCAATGCCATTTTTCATCAGCGCCCCAAATAACCTCAGGAAGAGGCCAAAATACCAAGACATGAAGAACAAAATTTCCACCCTTGGGCTGTGTAATCAAGCAGCACTGCAAATACTTAGTGGGGAGTGGGATCCCCCCTTTTGTGAAGCATCAAGGGCCATAGAGTGCTTCGTTTGGTTCTGCTTCATGGGAAAGAAAGAAGGGGGAGAGGCCCTCCTGGCTCAGCCATAAATCCCACTGGGTGATCTTAGAGAAGTCACACTCTCTCAGCCTCAGAGGAAGCCAACAGCAAACCTGTATTGAATAAATCTTGCCAGGGGAATCTGTGGTAGGGTCACCTTAGGGTCAGCATAGGTTGAAAATGACTTGAAGTCATACAACAACAATAGCAAACAACAATGTGTGACAGTCTCCAAGAGGCCCTGTTCAAAACTGTCCAGAGGAAATTCAAGCTTCTCTCTCACCTACTTCCTTTCTTTTCAAACAATTCCTATTGATATATTCATTTCCTTCACACAGAGCTCAGAATAGTGACAATCTGAGATTACAATCAGCCAGAGCAAAGGATAAAAGCACCCACATCCTGCAGCTAGCCCTGACTAAAGCAGATCCATCCGATCAGTGGTGTTTTACCTATAAGCCAACTCGTCATTTAGTGATTCACTGACTTAAGTCTATTCTAATAGGGACAAACCAACACAACACATTGTTGTGTCATGACTTGAACTTTGGACAAGGACAGTGAAGAACCACAGTCTGAATCCCAGTCAGTCATGGAAACCCACTGGTCACACTCTCTCAGCCTCTGAGGAGGCAATGGCAACCCCTTCAAAACAAACCGTGTCAAGACTATTCCATGATAGGTTTGCTATTAGGTGGAAATGACTTAAAGGTACACAACATTGATGATAACAGGTACAGCATCAGAATGTAATTTAAACTCATTTCTGTTATATGAACATTGCTTGTACGACATACATTTCCTTCAATATTATTAAACTAGTATTTTTTGCTACCAACTTTAGTTGGGTTGATTCCCCCTCCTGGCTGAAAAAGAGTTGGAAAAGACCAAACCCCTTCTGCCATGAAGACACAAAGCACTCGCAACAGATGACTGTCCAGCCTCTACTTAAAAACCTCCCCATGAGAGTACTACACCTCACTTCTGAGAAGCAGCACCTTCCACTGCTGAATGGCTCTTACTCTGAGGCAGTTCTTTCTATGTTTAAGCGGAATCTCTTTTCCTGTGGTTTAAATCCAGCAGCAACCAAGATACAGCCCAAGGCTTCACAGGTTTCCTTCTCTAAAGGTTTTTAAGCAGAGGTTGGATGTGCCTCTGTCGGGAGTGCTTTCATAGAATCATTGAGTTGGAATCAACCTTGTGGGCATCCAGTCCAACCCCCTGCCAAGAAGCAAGAAAATCGCATTCAAAGCACCCCAGGCAGATGGCCATCCAGCTACCGCTTAAAAGCCTCCAAAGAAGGAGCCTCCACCACACTCCAGGGCAGAGAGTTCCACTACTGAACAGCTCTCACAGTCAGGAAGTTCCTCCTAAAGTTCAGGCGGAATCTCCTTTCCTGTAGTTTGAAGCCATTGTTCTACGTCCTAGTCATGCCGGCCACATGACCTTGGAGGTGTCTACGGATAACGCCGGCTCTTTGGCTTAGAAATGGCCAAAGAGCCAGACACGACTGGACTTGATGTCGGGGGGAAACCTTGACCTTCATCACAAGACTGTATAGATGAGAAGGTACCTTGCGCCCTTTGGCGGACCCTCCCTCCCTCCCTGCCTCCCCCTGCCCGTCCCCTCTCCTCGGACCTTGCCGTATTTCCTGAGCTTCCTCCGGCGCCGCTTGCTCTTCCGCCCGCCTTCCTCTCCCAGGGGCTGGTACTTCTCCGGGAGGCAGGCGAAGGCCACCTTCTTGGCCGACGGGCTCTCCCCCGAGGGGCTCTCCGGAGCCGGCCCCTCCGCCCTCGCCTTCCCTTCCTCCTCCTCCTCYTCCTCGGCTTCTTGCTGCGGCCTCTCTTTCCCTTCTTCCCTCTGGAGGATGGAGACCTGGTCCTCTGCCTGGCCCCGGCTAAGCCGAGGGCAGCTGGCTCTCAGCTTGGCCCCGACCGTCATGGGGACGGAGGCGAGGCGCAAGGCAAGGCGATCTTTGCTCGCTTTCTGTCTCCCCGCAGGAGGTGGACGGGGGCCGGCGGCCAGGCAGAGGCAACAGGTGGAGCCAAAGTGGGCGCGCTGCCATTGGCTGAGCCTGCTTTGCTTTGCTTTGGAAGAGACGGGGAAGAGGCGGCTCCCCTCCCTTCCTCCCCCCCCCCTCCCTCCCTCCAGGGCATTGGCAGGAAAAGTCCAAGGTCCACTTCCCGCTCTGGCTGCCAATGCAACCAAGGCGGCTTCTGGCGCTTCCTCTCCAAGTTTGTGTTGGGAGTGGGCTCAGGTGGGGATCTGAGAAACCTAAATGGCCCAAGCATTGGTTTTCCAAAAGTGCATCTACATGAGGCATGGGAAAACTTGGGCTCTCCAGRTGTTTATTATTATTATTATTATTATTATTATTATTATTATTATTATTATTATTATTTTACTGTCACAAAAACACARTATGTCACAGCAAATGAGATCTGTATGCTGGATTTCGTATTACAAAATCACAAGTCGAACACTTCCCAAGCRTCTAGGACTGTGTGATGTGTTGTTGTTGTTGTTATTACTATTATTATAAACAAGATGAGCAAACACTCGGCTGGCTGTTATAGTGGATCACACGTTGGACACTTCCCAAGTGTCTAGGAATGTGTGATGTATTGGCAAATAATGCGTGCAGATCCCAGTAAGGTGGCCTTTTGCAGCTGGCAGATGGTAATCTTGTCAGTGCCAATTGTGTTTAAGTGCAGGCCAAGGTCTTTAGGCACTGTACCCAGTGTGCCGATCACCACTGGGACCACCTTGACTGGCTTGTGCCAGAGTCTTTGCAGTTCAATCTTTAAATCCTCATATCATGTCAGCTTTTCCAGTTGTTTCTCTTCAATCCTGCTATCATGAATGACTTTTCAATAACTTTAAAGCACAGGTTCTTTTTATTACAATTTCCAGTGTGAGAGGGTATATCAGATTACAGAAAAACATTTAGACAAAGAATGACTTTGGACATACAGACATATAGATTCTATGCAACTACATTGGATTTACAATTGCATTGGTTAACAAACAATCAAAGGGGAGTTACATTTTCACTCAGCATTCACGCACATGTACACACATCCATCCTCAGGCATTCAGATATTACCATATCCTTTTCTCCCTCCTTGGAGAAGCACCTGTTAGGCCAGGCCCTGCTTCCCTGCAGCTTGTCAACACATAGTTCCATAATGCCAAAACTTCAAAACGCCGAAATATCAAAACTTCTTTCCCTAAGAACAATGCCAAGAACCAGATGTCTGTTTTCCATACGGCAGAACCTGACTCGTTGCACAAAACTCCAAAAGCGCACTTCTTCCTCTTCCCTTGAGAAGGAAGGCCAAAGTGACCAGACTGCTCCCATGCAGATCTGCCACTCTCCATAGGTACACTATCTCTCTCCTTCCCATGGAGCAGAGCATGACGGGTGGACCAGACTCCTCAGTCTGCCACACTTTGAGCATTATTAGATTGAGTCTTTTATAGGAATATTCTGCTGGTGTAGTCCCAAAGTTGTAAATTAAGGACAGACTTCTTCCATCCTGGCTCCATCTCAGTTTCCTGGCCAGATGTTGACTCTTCTTGATTGGTGTTGCTCTTATGTTGACTTCCTTCTTAACATTGTAAACATTTCTGCTATCACTGTCCCAATTCTTATCAGAGTTTACTTTTCAGCTCTTATTAGCAACTTTTAATTACAGTCCAGTAAGCAGGTAGTTAGTTATTGCAGGCCTTAATATTTTACTGGTGCTTCCAAAATTATTAGCTCTATACATCCTTCCATTCTTCCATTATGGAGCCCCCGGTGGCGCAGTGGGTTAAAGCACTGTGCTGGCAGGACTGGAGACCGACAGGTTGCAGGTTCAAATCCGGGGAGAGGTGGATGAGCTCCCTCTATTAGCTCCAGCTCCTCATGCGGGAACATGAGAGAAGCCTCCCACAAGGATGATAAAAACATCAAAAATCATCCAGGCGTCCTCTGGGCAACGTCCTTGCAGACAGCCAATTCTCTCACAACAGGAGTGGTTGCTCCTGACACGACCAAAAAATAAAATAAAATTCTTCCATTCATTCCCACACATCATATTAAATCCACATTTATAAAATCTGCACATTAAATTTTTGTGACATAAGGCTGTGGGAGTTGAAGTCCAAAACACCTGAAAAGCCCTTTTGCCCATGCCTGATCTACATTATAGAATGAATGCAGTTTGGCACCACTTGGGACTACCATGGCTCTATACTAGTGTTTCTCAACCTGGGGGTCAGGACCCTTAGTTGCCACGAGGGGGATCAGAGGGGTCACCAAAGACCATCAGAAAACACAGTATTTTCTGTTGGTCCTGGGGGTTCTGTGTGGGAAGTTTGGCCCAATTCTATTGTTGGTGGGGTTCAGAATGCTTTTTGATTGTAGGTGAACTATAAATCCCAGTGACTACAACTCCCAAATGTCAAGGCCCATTTCCCCCCCAAATCCACCAGGGTTCACATTTGGGCATATTGAGTATTTGTGTCAAGTTTGGTCCAGATCCATCATTGCTTGAGTCCACAGTCCTCTCTGGATGTAGGTGAACTACAACTCCAAAACTCAAAGTCAATGCCCACCAAACCCTTCCAGTATTTTCTGTTGGTCATGGGAGTTCTGTGTGCCAAGTTTGGTTCAATTCCATGGTTGATGGAGTTCAGAATGCCCTTTGACCCCCCAAAATATAAAATTATTTTGTTGCTACTTCATAACTATAATTTTGCTACTATTGTAATGTAAATATCTAATATGCAAGATGTATTTTCATTCATGGGACCATATTTGGCACAAATACTCAATATGTCCAAATTTGAATACTGGGGGGATTTGGGGGTGGTGGTGGTGGTTAATTTTGTCATTTGGAAGTTGTAGTTGCTGGGATTTATAGTTGACCTGCAATCAAAGAGCAGGTTGAGAAACGCTGCTCTGGGATTTGTTGAGGACAGAATGAACTGGAGGTCTCTCAGTCATGGGGTCCCTGTGAGTTGAAGTCAACTTGACAGCAGCAACGAACAACTGCTTTGAGAGGAATGGAAAGAGTGAAGCAGGCCCGTAGTCAGGATTTCGATTTGGGAGGGGGGGGGGGCTGAATTTTTTTCAAGGGGGGGGCTTGGGGGGGGCTGAGTTTTTTGGGGGGGGCTGAGTCTGAGTGAAAGAGGGTCTAGCCTAGCAAACCTTTTGTATCATTACCCCAATACCCCCATGCATATGGGATATATTGAGTATGGTGATCAGATCATGATATGAATAAACATAACAGTTTAAATAATGCACCAGTAAGGCCTTTTCGAGAACCACCATGAGAATTTGGGGGGGGGGGGGGGGTGAAGCCCCCCGCCCCCCCCCCCCCCTGGCTACATGCCTGGAGTGAAGCTAGAATCAAGTTTTGACCTACAACCCCATACTAATTACTTCAAACGCAATGCAAATTTTAATAGGCAAGCTTTTTAAAAAGCACCACTGCAACACCCACCATCCCCAATGCATTTTGGAAGGGATCCATGTTGAGGAAAACTGAAATAGACAAGGGCAATTACATTATCATTACAAAAATCCTTATCATTTTCTCCCCCAATTGTATGAGATTTCTCTTTTCGGCTCAATGCGTTGTGAACAGAAATTCATTAAGAAGCTTATCTTATTTCCATTGGTTGTGGCCACTAAAGTAATTCTCCAAGTCATTTCCAATTATCCCATGCCTCACTGTCCAAAGCACTGCATTAGAATGGTTTTTAATTACTGGGATATTAAGAACCATACACATTTTTCCCTAGTGAGAGCTGTCACATAGGATCCCATCTCAGCCCTCCCGTCTAATGCTTTTCCCCTCTGTTCTTTCTTTTTTCAAACATTGACTGTAAAATAAAAAGGGAGGGAGGAAAGGAGGAAGGGGAGGGGAGAGAAGAATGTAGCAATGCTTGGGACTGTTTTTAATGGCATGATGCACTTTCGTGTGTATAAAGCCACTTCTTCAGATGCAGTCCAAAGTGATATCCAGGCCTCGAGATATAAAGTGTATTTACAGTTGTGGGAGTGGGATGGAAAGTAATAGAATCCAGAAAGATGCAAATTGTGATCCTAAATTTTCAAAGAGCCCTGTAAGGCAATACAGGTTTTTCAGAGCCTTATTTATTTATTTATTTATTTACTATATTTCTATACCACCCTTCTCAGCCCAAGGGCGACTCAGGGCAGTATTGGCCTTACCACGGTCAATACCCAAAATCCACAAAACAATGATATCTTTATTGGAGCCCCCCGTTATTGGAGTCCTGTGCTGGCAGGACTGCTGACTGAAAGGTTGGCGGTTCGAATCCGGGGAGCAGGGTGAGCTCCCATCTGTCAGCTCCAGTTTCTCATGCAAGGACCTGAGAGAAGCCTCCCACAGAATGGTAAAACATCTGGGCGTCCCCTGGAAAACAGCCTTGCAGACAGCCAATTCCCTCACACCAGAAGCGACTTGCAGGCTCTCAAATCGCTCCTGACACATAAAAAAAATGGGTGAATTAAAATGCACAAATACATTGTGAAAGCTTTCAAAGGTCTACTGACTTCTTTATGAGGCAAAAATGCTTTTAAAAACCATACAGAACATTACTTTACAGAATGTACAACAGAATTTACAGCTTTGAAGCTGCAAGACCATTCAATGCGAATCAAGGTGGCCAATTGCAACCTTCACACTTGCCTCAAGCACCCTGGACATTCCACAGATATATAAGCCTCACTTGACTAGTTTCCAACAGACCTCACAACCTCTGAGGATGCCTGTCATAGATGTGGGTGAAACGTCAGGAGAGAATGCTTCTAGAACATGGCCATACAGCTCAGAAAACTCACAGTAATTCAGTTACAACAGAAACATCTATCATTTTCTCCCTTCTCCTGTATGATTTTGCCTCATGAAGATATCAGTGGAGCTTCGAAATCTTGCCTGATGTATTTTGTGACTTTTTGGTTAGCCCATTAAAGTCATCACTCTTCTGTGGATTTTGTATGACATTACATTTTGCTGCAAGGCCAACATGGTTTCATTTGGCTATGTTTACAGTGAACCATTAGAGTAGATGTGTGAAAGCAAAAAATAAGTTTTCTTGAGTTCAAAAGCTTATCTGAGAAGATTCATTTGCTACATACAGATAGTGACAACTTTTGCATTCATATATGTGGTGTGGCATGAAGCCATGATCTTTGCTCATATTCCCGTTAGTGGATTGGAATTTGTGAATATAATCCAGTTCAGCCATGTTGCTTTTAAGTCTTCCTTGTGTAATTTCCTTGTTCTAGGGCTACAACTTTTAGATCCTGTCCTGGTGGCTCCAGGGTGGTTGAAATATTCTATAAATGGTTTTGGGGTATTACTACTTCTATTTATATATTTTATTTACTGTATTTTTACCCCATCCTTCTCAACCCCATAGGGGACTCAAGGCGCTTACATATATAGGCAACAATTAGATGCTAAAACACACAGAATAAAAACATAAGCATTAAATCAATCAATCAAAACATATAAAACCTAAAAAAATTTTTTTGATATCACACTATCCAATACTGAAATTTGCGGCCATTCCAATTTGTCATTGCACTATTTAATCTTTTCTTATTGTAGTGATAGATTACTCATTGAATACTTGGTCAAACTGAGAAGGCCCTCTCTCTCTCGTCCCCACCAACCGCACCTGCGAAGGAGACGGGATCAAGAGCAGGGCCTCCGCAGAATATCTTAATCTCCTTGCCAGCTGATAGAGGGGGGCACATTTATTTATAATTTATTTATAATTTATTTACAGTATTTATATTCCACCCTTCTCACCCCGCAGGGGACTCAGGGTGGATTACAATGCACATATACATGGCAAACTTTCAATGTCAATTAGACATACAACATATATAGACTTTGCCTGTATTTTGCTGCCTATGATCCCTGCTCCGCCAACTTCTTCATCCTCATTCATCTTCTGCTGCCTGAAAAGACTGTTCTTTCTCCTTGAAATAGTCTCTGCAGAACACCTGTGTGAAACTATTTGCTTTAAACCCCACCTTTTTCACCAAGCTTTAGCACAACTCTCATATTCCTAAGTCCTGTTGTAGTTAAACCTGAAACAGAACTAAACTGAGTATGACTGGAACCAGCGCAAATTCTTTGTTAATGACTTATCTTGTGTGTCCAATTTTAGAGGGCAAACAACCTGGGGCAGGAACTTGTCCTCCTTTATTTGGTAAAGTGCCATTCACATTGATGAATACTATTTAAAAAAAAAAGCTTGTACACAATGTGTTGGAAGAAAAGAAACAGCTGTACTTGAGATTATACACTTAGTTTGATAAAAACTTGAGACAGACTAGTTTCCACTTCTTCAAAGAACTGAAGATGATGTGCGAGGTGCCATTGTTCATTTCATTCAGCTTTCATGATCACAAGGCTTTTCTTTTTTATACACAAATTTAAAACAAATCCAAAAACTGTGAAACCCATTTGGCCACAGATGACAGTAGGATAAAATACGAGCCTTCTTATTCCATTCCTCCATGCCCAGTGGGATCTAGTGTTTAGGCTGAATTACCACGATGATATACTGTTGTTCAAATGTCTACTTTGTTGTAAAGTTTAACAGCTGACAATCACCATCTCTTTGTTCAACCTACATTCTGAAGATCAAACAGAATCTCTTATCCTTATACTGAAGAGTTTGATTTAAGAAACAATATGTGAATGAATATGTAATGAGTGGATTTTAAAAAGGTAAATAGTGAGGTTTAAATTGCTTTACTATTGGATTATCATTTCTGAATAAGGAATTAACCAATATTCCTTGATTTTTCAGTTGATTTACTTTTTAGATTTTTAAGTATTACAAAGCATTTCTTTAAAACACACTCAGATAAAACCAGTATCTGAAATCAATTCATGCAAGATATTGAATAACAAACACGAAACTCAACCAATTCTAGAAAGAAATGGACAGAGAAGTGCCCATTCGTGAATGTTGCAATTGATCACCTTTATTAGCTTTGAAAAGCCTTGCAGCTTCAAGGCCTGGCTGCTTCCTGCCTGGGGGACTCCTTTGTTGGGAGGTGATCAATCCCTCTGCAATGCCAGAAATACAGCTTAATGGTGTAACACTAGAAAATGTTGAGCATTTCCAATACCTTGGCAGCCACCTCTCCACAAAGTCAACATTGACACTGAAATACAAACCATTTGAGCTCTGCAAGTACAGTATTTTTCTGAATGAAACAGATAGTGTTTGAGAATTGAGACATCCATAGGGATACCAAGGTGCTTGTTTATAAAACAATTGTCCTCCCAACCCTGCGATATGCCTGCAAAACATGGACTGTCTACAGACATCATACTCAATTCCTGGAATGATTCCATCAGCATTGCCTCCAAAAAATCCTGCAAATCTCTTGGGAAGACAGGTAGACAAATGTCAGTGTGCTGGAAGAAGCAAAGACCACCATTGCTGAAGTGATGCTCCTATGCCATCAACTCCGCTGGACTGGCTACGTTGTCCAAATGGCTGATCACCATCTCCCAAAGAAGTTACTATACTCCTAACTCAAGAATGGAAAATGGAATGTTGGTGAACAGGAAAAGAGATTTAAAGATGGGCTTAAAGCCAACCTTAAAAACCGTGACATGGACACTGAGAACTGGGAAGCCTTGGCCCTTGAGTGCTCTAACTGGAGGTCAGCTGTGACCAGCAGTGCTGCAGAATTCAAATTGGCAGAATGCAGGGTGAAAGAGAGAAATGTGCCAAGAGGAAGGCACATCAAGCCAACCCCGACCGGGACCGCCTTCCACCTGGAAGCTGATGTCCTCACTGCGGGAGAACATGGTGATCAAGAATAGGGCCCCACCGCCAAGACACTACATTTGGAGGACTATAATCCTTGAGCTATGAAGGATCGCTATACCTCTAACCATAAGATGAAGAACAAAAAGTCCAGTGTGCCAATACAAATACTGTTCAAGTAAGTTTTTAATAGAGTGCACCAGTGAATGTGAATTAGGATGACTTGCGTCAAAAAATATTTTTTTTGAAAGAAACACCAGATAAAGAGGGGTGCAGTTCTTTCTTGCCAAAACACCATCCTTTTTTTTTTTTCCTAAGGCAACAATACACGTTCGTTTCGGAACAGAACTGTTACAGAAGAGAGATCTACATCACAGTACAGTACAGCATGTCAAGTCCATCTGTCAGAAAGCCATTCTCCAATGGCACATTAAGCTACACTTACAGCCTTCTAATTTCGGGTTACAGAGTTTACCACAGCTTCTTTTTTTAATTTTTTCATTTTTCATAAAGTGACAATTTTGAATGACTTTTTCTAATCTTTACAGGAGTGTGCAGATGGGGCCCATATGTTGAAATTACAGTAATTACGACATTAAATAACATTGCACAACCAACCGCTATGATTAATTCAGTACAAAATGACAAATATTAAAATGTACCAAGTACTAGTGGTTTTACAGAATTTATATCACTAATTATGAAGGATTTTTTTCTTCTTCTTCCATAGGCCGAAGCCTACACACAGCTTCACATTACAGGCATAAAGATGTGGAATAAATACAAGAAAGTGGGCAAAATATTAAAAACAGACAAGTTATATGGGAACAAAATTTGTACAATCACAGAAGTAATAATCTATCCTTACAGACAATGTATGCTCAGCTGTAAAGTATATGGAACTGCATGTGTACTCTTGGGGTAGGGGGGAAATATTCCAAAAACCAGTTAATTCCTGAGGTGGCAATTATTAGCTCTTACAATTGGTCAACATTTCAGAATACCTTGTGCTATGAAACAGTCTCAATACAAAGATATATTTTCATAAAATGGGATCTGTACTCTTTCGAAGGCAGAAAATAATAATACTTCACACTATGATGAATGAATATGAACTGTATACTTCTGTTGCAACATTTGACTACTTGCTCACAAGAGCAAAACTTAAATGTGCAACTAAAATGTGATCAAAATGGGATTTCTGTTCCCCAACATGTTATGTTACAGGGGTCCGGGACTAAACACACTCAGAACTAGTGGCGTGCATTCGGGTAAAAGCTTGTCCTGCTTCGTTTCCGGGCTTTTACGGTGGGGCCTGATCCATTTTCAGTAAGCTTCCCAAAACTGGGAGGGTGGTTTTCGGTTGTTTCATTTCAGGACCTGAAAACTGGCTCATTATGGAGGGGGGCTTCCCACCCATTGGCTCCCCTTCCTGAGGCGCTCGGCTGTCTGACAGGCGCATGACAGGCGCATGTGTGTGTGGGCACACACTACCTCCTTGTGCGCGAAATTCGTTCTTGCTGTTTCTTTTGTGTCTTGTTTATTTGGAAGCACAGAACGGGAAGCCCCCTCCCCAAATGAAACTCAGCTCAACACAAAAGCCTGCTTTCATGTGGAGCCAAAATTTTGTACATGCACGCTTCTCTCTTTCTCCTCAACCCTTTCTCGGGCCCGCAATGCCCCGCATTCACTCACAGGAGTCATGGTTGGGCAGCCCTACATCCAGACCTCAGCAAGCATGCTTTATGAGGGCAAAAGAAACTTCCTCCTGCCCCTTCCTCCTGCCCACTCAGAGAGTGTGGTGGGAGGCTGGGTGTGTGTGTGTGGTGAGATGTGTGACTGTGCCGGCTGCAGGCAGGCACCAACACGCGCGTGCAAGCCTTCCAGGCCTGCCTGCACACCCCACACCACAAACACACTCTCCCCACCATATACACACACCCAGAAAGGAAGAAGGGGTGGTGGTTCCTTTCGCCCTGATGCTGAGGTCCGGATGTGGGGTTGCCATGTTGTGACTCCTGTGAGTGAATGCAGGGCATTGTGGGCACGATGGAGGGAAGAGGAGAAAGAGAAGAAGCATGCACGCATGGAATTTCTGCTCCACACAACAACAGACTTTTGTGTCGAGCTGAGTTTTGTGTGGGGTGAGGGTTTCCCGTTTCATGCTTCCAAATAAACAGAAGACACGAAAGAAATGGCAAGAACGAATTTTGCGCACGTCTACTCAGAACCCCCTCTTCCTCACTGTAAGCGCCGAAACTGTAAACATGTTTGTATATATTTTTTCAGCTAAGCATTGTTCTATGAAAGGAGCACAAGAGTTAAAAGGGAACAAGGAAGAATTTGGTGTTCAACAAAAGCCAACCTGTTTGTTTATTAATTTGTTTTCGATATATGATTTGTTTAAGAATAACAAAAATTGTTCATGCTACAATTGTGAAAACCCTTTTTGTGTATTTCTACTATGGACATCATTTGGTTTTTAAAAAATGCATGACAAGAGGTAAGAATGATAAAAACCACAAAAAAAATGGAAATAATGACCAGGAAGAATTTTTCAACTCAAAGCGAACACACATCTGTGCTGATGTTTAGATAACTATACAAGATCTGTATTTAAGCCTTCTTTTTATACAATTCTATGGACATAAAACAAAAAAGAACGCTCTATATACTTACCTGTACATGTGAGCATAACTTCTTTAGCTACAGTATGTTTTTTTTCCTTTTAAGGTAGGTCATACTGAATTAAATTTTACAATTCAGAATAACTATGTATAACCTTATTGCAACAGGGACAATTTCTACATGGGGGGGTGTCATAGGCCAATCATGTTAGGCATAACCAGTACATTCAAAATGTAAGCTGAATCTTCCCTGATCCCAGAAGTGCCGTTGCTCTTTACAGCTTAAGCTCGTTGGCTATTTTGGATGCAATGTTTTTAAAGGCAATTGAAGTCCCAGATATTCGCTTGAAGCGGACTCCGTTGAGCGACAGGCGCGGCAATTTACAGACCTCCATCTCCCACTGGACCAGACTGTCCTGCCGCGCATCGCCATGAACGCAGAAGAGCAGGAATCTCTCTTTTTGTTCATAGTCACAGTTATTTGCATCTAACACTTTTCGAATCTCTCTCATCATATCATTTGGGTCCATGGAACTTGTCGTCTTCATGCTCCAGGTAAATCTCAAAGACCGTGGCTTAGAATCTTTGCCGTCCTCTTTCTCTCTCTCTCTGGGCTCCCCGGAAGCACTCCTGGAATATTGAAAATACAAAAACATGGGAAATAAACTTGAGTTAGATAAGTTTATACAATTATTTCCAGTCAAAACCGATTTGGGCTTAGAATGTAAGCTACTACGTGGAGTCACAAACAGTTAGAATTCTTCTAGAATTTGGCATTAATCACAAACACTCAAAACATCTAATGGTCACACAAAACAGAAGGCAAGACATTCCATAAAAAGCAGGTGGCAAAGCGTGGAAGAAAGCACCCTGTTGTTTTTTGAGAAATAGTGTGTTCACATTTCTTTACAGAGGGGCGTTTATTTTGTCAAAGTAAGTTGGAAATCTGGAAAATAAGAGGAATTGATGTGTTGTCGAAGGCTTTCATAGTCGGAATTACTGGGTTGCTGAGAGTTTTCCAGGCTGTATGGCCATGTTCCATAAGCATTCTCTCCTGACATTTCACCCACATCTATGGCAGACATCCCCAGAGGTTGTGAAGTCTGTTCAAAACTGGGGAAGTGGGGTTTATATATCTGCAGAATGACCAAGGTGGAAGAAAGAACTCTTGTTTGTTTGAGGCAAATGTGAATGTTGCAATTGGTCAGCTCAATTATTATTGAATGGCCTTGCAGCTTCAAAGCCTGGCTGCTTCCTGCCTTGAAGTTGCAAGGCCATTCAATGGTAATCAAGGTAGCGAATTGCAACATTCACACTTGCCTCAAACAGACAAGAGATCTTTCTCCCACTTGCCCAGTTTCCAAAAGACCTTGCAACCTCTAAGGATGCCTGTCATAGAAGTGGGCAAAATGTCAGGAGAGAATGCTTCTGGAACATAGCCATACAGCATGGAAAACTCACAGCAACCCACTAAGAGGAATTACCTTGGAAGGTGCATTTAAAATGCCTAATCCCAGTGAATGCATGAGTAAAGAATATGAATCCATCTTCAGCAACTGGGTTGTTTGCCCTTATGGTGCAATTTAATGAACTCCTCTTGTTACTGTTTTTTTCCCCCTTTCAAAAGCTAAACTATAAGCACAAATCCAAGGGAGAACCTCCTGAACAATAAACACTATAGGAATGGCACTTGCACAAATCATATGGAACTGTACATAGCACAATGCTTTCGCCCATAGAAGTCACACCTTCTGTGCAAAACAGAGCATTTGTAAATTTAGACTGGGAATATATTATCAAATAGCATAAAATATTTAATAAGCTTTTAGGAAAAAATTCCACAAATAGCGTTAAGATGTTATGGGAAAGTCAGGGAGCAGATAGCCCAATTCTATGCATGTTTACTCAGGAATAATTCCCACTGAGTTTGGTGCATCGTATTCCCAAATTAGTCTGAATATATTATCGAAGGCTTTCATGGCCAGAATCACTGGGTTGTTGTAGGTTTTTTCGGGCTATATGGCCATGTTCTAGAGGCATTCTTTCCTGATGTTTCGCCTGCATCTACGGCAAGCATCTTCAGAGGTAGTGAGGTCTCTGATGATGCTTGCCATAGATGCAGGCAAAACGTCAGGAGAGAATGCCTCTAGAACATGGTCATATAGCCCGAAAAAACCTACAACAACCCAGCCTGAATATAATTGAAGATCTAGAGAACAGACGCCCTTTTGCATTGCAGCCACAACTTCATCAGTCTTTATCCTTACCTCAATCCTGCCTGAATTTTAAATTCTCAGGGGAAGGCTTTTTTCTCAGTTTCAAGGTTGTCACAGGCAAGTTTGCAAAGGACACGAGAGGGGGCCATTTTAGTGACTGCTTCTAGGCTATTGAATTCTTTGCAAGGGAGACTTTCCTCCTTCTGCTGGCTGCCAGAGACATTTTATTTAGACAGGGCTTTGGCTGTTAAAACTAGTTGCTATTCCAGAATTTTTCACTGAGCAGCAGGGACTGCCATTTTTCTATTTTCACTACTAGGCTTTATATTCATATTTTCAGTATGATTAATTATTTGTTTACTTTTCTTTCATCAATTATTTTAGCTGTATGTTGCTTTAAACTAGGCTGTAAGCTGTTTGTGGGGTCCCACATTGGAAGAAGGATGTTAATTAAATGAATGAACACATTCCCTAGAAATTGACAGAGAAGTAATATGTCATCTCATTTTAATATTGCTTTGTAATCTAGGTCTGCCTCATATCTTAGAGTTTTAAGAGCTCTCTTGTCAGTAGTGGTATGTGTCTGTGTACACAAACTTTAGAAGGAGTAGCAGACATGTGTAATTCTGTACTTTTCCAAAACTGAAGTATGATACTTTTTGGCCTCTCTATAATATATACTTGGTGTTTAGAGAAGTGATTACTGCAGGGAAGTGATGATGGGGTGAAGTGGCTCTAAAAACCTTGCCTTTTCTCATGTGGGCTGAAACCAGGTAAGAAACACCTGAACAGGACTTTGCCCTCTAGCTTTCTTGTACATCTTTCATGTACAAGAATCTTTCATTGCATGGGTGGTGCATTGGGTTAAGCTATTCTGCTGCTGAACTGCTGACGTGAAGGTTGGCAGTTCACATCTGCAGGATGGGGCGAGCTCCCACTGTTAGTCCTAGCTCCTGCCAACCTAGCAGTTCAAAACCATGCAAATGTGAGTAGATCAATAGGTATCTGACCACATGACTGGGAGGTGTCTACGGACAACACAGGCTCCTCAGCCTGGAAATGGAAAAGAGCACCTCCCCAAGAGCCGGAGGTGAGCACCACCTCCAGAGCCAGAAATGAAAGGAGAAGCCTTTGCTTTTGTCTGTGTATTTGTGTTTCATTGTATGTCACTGTACCAAGGCACTGAATGTTTGCCTGTGTCTGTTTATATGCTGTAATCAGCTCTGAATCCCCTCAGGGAGAAGAGCAGAATACAAATAAGTAAAGGTAATGGATTCCCCTAACATTAAATCTAGTTGTGTCTGACTCTGAGGGGTAGTGCTCATCTCTATTTCTAAGCCAAAGGGATGATGTCCGTAGACATTTGCAAGGTCATGTGGTCAGCATGACTTAATGGAGTGCCTTTATCTTCCTGCCAAGGAGCTACCTATTGATCTATTCACATTTGCAAATGTAGGACAGCATAACACCTCCCTTCTTTTGTACAGCAGATGAAGTAAATTATACTTCTGTTTCTACTGTATACATTTTAGGTCAAACAGATTTAAAAGACAGTTTGTTTTCACACATCCCCAGTTCTTCAACCAGTGTGATCTCTGATAGCCGTTTTAAAGTTAACATGGTCTACCTTATGCTTATTACCTCAAAAGGGCTTGTCTGAAGATTATAATGTGATTAGGAAAGAAATGCTTGCTGATTTGGATTAATAGGGGTTTGATCTGCTTCTTAAAATAAGCAAACCATGTTATAAACAAAAGATCATGTTTAAATATTCATATACATAAAGATAATTAAATGGTCATCTTTGTAAATGTTTAGAAGGCAACAGTACCAACATGGACTTCTGCTGTCAAATAACTTGTAGAATGAAAGCTACAGATTTTTTAAAGTTATATTAAATACTTAATTGTACTTTAGAGTATTTAAAGAAGTAAAAGGACATTTAATTCACAAATAATACTTTTTAAAATACAAGTTTATCCAGAGACTCCTCTGTTTCACATGTTAGTTTAAAGGCTTCCAGAATCATGAAATGAAGAACACACAGGGACCTAGCAGCGAAGTATTAATAGTGGCTCCTCACCTTGAGGTGTCGGTTCTGCCACTGGCTTCGCCTTCACTGGGATCCCTCAAAACAAAGTTAAGGTCAAGATTTTAATGAATGATCTTTTTTAAAAAAACGAATCAAGAAAACCTGTATCTAGGACAAAATTAAGGTTATGGTTGAACAGATATTCAGCATGAAATTGTCACTTACTGACATTTTAATCATTTTTTTTCACACCACAAGCGTATAACCTATGAGAATCCAATTTATTTTTACCCAGATGGATGGCTTCAGTTTCCCCATTTCTTACCCTTACCTGTCAGAGCCAGCTTCTCATGCGGGGACATGAGAGAAGCCTCCCACAGGATGGTAACACATCCAAGCCTCTCCTGGGCAACGTCCTTGCAAACAGCTAATTCTCTCACACCAGAAGCGACTTGCAGTTTCTCAAGTCGCTTCTGACACGATTAAAAAAAACCCTTACATATTCTAGCCAACTAAAAATAGACGGGTTGTCCATTTTACCACTCCATTTTTACCACTCCAACAAATGGTAATGATAAGAGCACCTCCAAAGTGACCCAACGTACATGGGGCTCTTATTCATAAGGACACCAAAACTAAACAGTAACATGTTAGTACTTAGCATATTGAAGGAATCCCACTGGAGCATTGCAGCACACCCAAATACCTGGGAGTCACTCTGGACCGTGCTCTTACCTACAAGAAGCACTGCCTGAACATCAAGCAAAAAGTGGGTGCTAGAAACAATATAATACGAAAGCTGACTGGCACAACCTGGGGATCACAGCCAGACACAGTGAAGACATCTGCCCTTGCGCTGTGCTACTCTGCTGCTGAGTATGCATGCCCAGTGTGGAACACATCTCACCACACTAAAACAGTGGATGTGGCTCTTAATGAGACATGCCGCATTATCACGGGGTGTCTACGCCCTACACCACTGGAGAAATTACACTGCTTAGCCGGTATTGCACCACCTGACATCCGCCGGGAAGTAGCAGCCAATAGTGAAAGGACCAAGGCAGAGACATCTCCAGCTCATCCCCTGTTTGGGTATCAGCCAGCACGTCAACGACTTAAATCTAGAAATAGTTTTCTAAGATCTACAGAGACACTCGCTGGAACACCTCAGCAAGAGAGAGTCCAAAAGTGGCAGGCTCAAACCCAGAACCTCAACCAATGGCTGATACCAAATGAGAGACTCCCTCCTGGGCACACAGAAAACTGGGCAACTTGGAAGGAGCTGAACAGACTGCGCTCTGGCACCACGAGATGCAGAGCCAACCTCAAGAAATGGGGCTACAAAGTGGAATCCATGACATGCGAGTGTGGAGAAGAGCAAACTACAGACCACCTGCTGCAATGTAACCTGAGCCCTGCTACATGCACAATGGAGGACCTTCTTGCGGCAACACCAGAAGCACTCCAAGTGGCCAGATACTGGTCAAAGGACATTTAGTCAACTACCAAACTCACAAATTTTGTATTTTGTCTGTTTGTTTGCTTTGTTCTGTTAGAAATTTAATATAATTGACTGGTTGCCCTGACACGACAAATAAATAAAGCATATTGCTTTAACACAGATTTATGTCATGGCACTGCAGCCAATCTGGAAAGTGTATGGATTCAATCCAGACTTTTAGATAACACAGGCATGGGCAAACGTCAGCCCTCCAGGTGTTTTGGACTTAAACTCCACAATTCCTAACGGCACACTGGCTGTTAGGAATTGTGGGAACTGAAGCCCAAAACACCTGGAGAGCTGAAGTTTGTCCATGCCTGAGATAGTATCTAAAAAGCAGAACATCACATTTTGCTTTCAGTTTTATACTCCTATTTAATAGTTTTCGGGGTCTCAAATTTCCCAAAGCATTTACTGAATGTACAACTCAGATAGAATCCTTGGTGGAGCTCAGAAGTGTCAAATTGAACATTGTGTTCGTAAACTTGGTTTGAGCAAGTTAAACTTGGTGAAATAAGCTCTGGACATTTTTTCCTAGCTACCAAAATGGAAATCATAAGAAAACAGGACACTGGTAAAAGAAAAGAAAAGTAATTCCTGGATGTATTTTGGAAGAAGTCTTCCAGTGGTCTCTATTAGGTCCAAAATGTTTTTGTTTACTTATGCAAGGTTCACCTGACCTTATTGTTTTATTTTACATGCCTATATTATTAGTTCTGAAAAAAGTGTTTGCTGAAACAAGTTGAATTACTCTTGCCTTTTACGGTGTAGGAAATATTTTAATATTTTTTCTATTAAAGTAGTTAAGCTCAGGAACACATGTATTTTGTTCACCGAATTATTATTGTATCTCCATTATTTTCACACCCAAAGTTCCAATTAATTCACAAAATTCATGTTTGAAATTGAATTGAAAACTGGATTAACACCATGAATGACCACCATTAGTATCCCATCAACTTGCTTATATCTCACATACAGGAGTTGTCCTGCAGTTGTCGAAACAGGCATTACCCAGATCAAGACCTGCTTAGTTTTGAAAATGTAGCCTTATCTTTCACCTTTCAGGCTACATGGAAATGGAAACAATGGATTGTACTAACCTGCGAACAAATTTGGAAGTTATTTTGCTTATAATGCCGGTTGATGTCCCCCTTCTACTCTGAGCAAACGTGCCTGTTTCATGTGACGGTGATGCAGGTGGCCCATTGTAAGTGGCATTCCGCCGCTCCCGTAGCTGCTCACCATGGAAAGTGCTTCGGCTTGAACTCCCCCGAGGAAAGCGGGTTCGGTCTGGAGTGGTAGTGCTAATACTGTGAGCAGACGGGGAAGCAGCAGGTGCTCTTTGAGTTGTACTGCTGGAAAGACAGGAGAGGGTTTGAAAGAGAGAGAGGAATAGCAACAGTCAAGGGAAGCCTTCACTAGTGGCTCTCAAGTGAATTAAGTATGAAGATTGTGAGGGGTGGAATATATGCTACCAAGACTATGAGGGTGGGTCAAAAAGTAATCCCTTCATTGCTCTAACTTTTATTTCTTTCACAGCTCCTGGACTATCTACGAGGAGTATTAAAGATTTCCCCTGAGCCACTTCCTGTGAACTGAGAGCAATGAAACTTGGCAGTTATTAGTCCTTCTCTACATAGGTGCCACCTAGGGACACACACTTCTCCCATTTTTTTAAGCAACTGTAAACACCTCGCTTGTAGAAGTTGACAGGTTGTTCCAAAAACCACTTTGTGATTTCAGCAATCAGAGTCTTACCATTTGAAAAATGCTTGTTCTTCAAAATAATATAATTGTTGGAAAGAGGTGGAAGTCCGATGGTGTGAGGTCGGTTGAATAAGGGGGATGCGGTAGAATTTCAAAGCCACGGGAGCATGTTTCTATTTGGGCAACATGTGAGTTGTGAACTGGTACATTGTCTTGAAGAAGGTGGACGCCTTTGATGAGCATGCCACGTCTTAGTTTTGATGGCCTCACATAATTTCTGCAGCAGTGAAGCATAGTATGTCTCAGTGATCATGGCACCCTTTGCTAGGAAATCCATCAATACTACTCCATGCGGGTCCCAAAATACTGTGAGCATGACCTCACCTGCCGAGAGTTGGGCACGTGCCTTCTTTGGAGCTTCATGATGCTTTCATTACATCAACTGGACTTTAGTCTCAGGATCATAGTAATGTTTTTGAACTGCTAGCTTTCATTCTGTGTGATCAGTCTGTTGAAAAAGTCCTCCTGGTTTCCATGGCATATTGACAATAGAACCTGAGAAGATTTGACCTGTTCCTGCTCCTGGAAAGGTGTGAGCAGCCGAGGAACCCAGCAAGCAGATACCTTATGCATGTGAAGACGGTCTTGGATGATTTTTTCCATGGACCACACACTAATCTTGACATTTCGGGCTAGGTGGTGAATGGTTATGTGGCGACTTTCCAAAATGGTGTCCTCCACTTGATGGTTGGTGTGTTCATCAATAGCAGAGTGGGGTAGCCCTGGAATTGGAGCTGTTTGCACTGAAGTCCGACCACATTTGAATTGACAATGCCAATTCTTGACTATATCATATGATGGGGAATCATCACCATAAACCTCTTTCATCTTATTGAATGTCTCAGTTGATGTGCGGCCTTTCAAGTAAAGGAACTTGATGACTGCTTTGTATTCCACTGGGTCCATTATCAAACCTCACACCACTTCAGCAAGACTGTTATCCATTCTGAATTGTAAACTGGCACATAACTGTTATCCATTCTGAACTGTAAATTGGCACACAGAGATTTATATCATTACACATGTGCAGCTAGGAGCAGTTTCTCAAGTGATTCCTCACACACACACACACACACACACACAAGACGTGCAGTTTCAGGATCCTGTGATAAATAAAAGTGGGTCAGGGAAATCTTTAATGAACGCTCCTCATATGCATGATATGAAAAGAGGTAACCTTATTTTACTGATATAGTCTTTTCTTTTTCTGACTGACTGATTAGAACCATTAATCTGAAGCTAAAAGAAAGCATCGTCATTGAATTCCTGGCAGAAGAAGGTTGTGGACCTAAGGAAATTCATAATCACTTGAAGAAGGTTTATTATTTGGCCCCTCCTGACTTTTACCTGTTTGGACCTCAGAAAGACAACCTACGTGGTTTCAGATTCAATGACTTGAATGATGTTAAAACAGCTTTAAAATCATGAGTCACGAAGCAAAACCCTGAATTTTTCCAAAATGGCTTTGATGCCTGGGTTAAACGATGGCGCAAATGTGTACAAATTGATAGTAATCATGTTGAGCGGTAGTCTTGTGTAAAGGACAGTTCAGGCTATGATTTGTAGCAACTTCTACTGTTATATGTTCATTCATAACGTTTTTATGTTACAGGAGGCAAAACTTTTTAGCCCACTCTCTAAAAAAGGTAAAAAGGAATGGAATCCTAAACATTTGAAACATCTGTATGGAAAGGAAATGTCTGAGAATAAGTTTACTTTATTGTTATGCAAAACCCTTCCATCATTTGAGATGCTACATGGGATTTTTTTCCCTCTCCAGCAGGAATAGCCGAGAAAGAAAGGAAACACAGGATAAGAAAGTGACAGAGAGAGAAAGAAAGTCTGTGTTGATAGATATTTGTCAGTAAAATATCTGTCGCATATGGTGTATGTGACTGTGCCAATGCCCAATTTGGAGTTCAGAATGTCAAATTATGGCAGGTTCCCACTGGGGAACTTTGGGCCAGCCAAGATTGCTCCACCATACCAACGATGCAGGTTGGGTTTTTAAAAAAAATGAGAATTGGACGTTATGGGATAAAAGGCAACAACATACACACAAAAATAAAACAAACTCCTTAAGATTCATATTGTAGTGATTAATCTGCACCTTTTTTCTTTCACTTTACCTGTTCTTGCCCTTCACTTACCTACTTGTGCCTGACTTTAGAAGCCACTCCTGTCACTAAGTAAAGTATAAATGGCTAATCCAAGATAATTTACCCTTGTTGCACAGCAGGTAGACAAGCTTTGTTTTATGAGCAGTTAAAATATGTGGGAATGTATCTATGTTATCACACCAGCTCAACTAGTTAATGTTCAAGCTCCAATAGAGCAGACTGTCAGAGCCCAGCAGTGATGTATGTTGTGCTACATATATAGTCCAATACCTACATCTCTTTGTCTGAAAAATAAAAGCTCTATATACATAAGGTACACTGAAAAAATACCTTGGTCGATAAGCTTCAGTGCCATCTTTGATAGTTGGCAACGTAACTTTTATAGGATGACCAGAGGCAGACATGGACTTCTGGTGTCGAGGCCGTGTTGATACTGCAGATGATACAGCAGAGCCGGCAGAAGAAGTACTGCTTGCAGACATTTCTGTTAGGCTTTTGTCATGAGAAGAAAGGTGTCAAAAGGAGTAGCAGACATAATATATTCTAGTATAATGCTTACAGGTAAATGCTTCAATTGTTTTTGAAAAGTATATTTAAAGACACAATCACTATCTCGTATCCCTGAAAAAATGGTGTACTAGTGCTTTGCATTGGCTCTACTCAGGCTATGGATATACTATTGTAAGCTATACCTTCTCCCCAGCAAAAGAAATGTCAGCAAAAGATCCAAGAAGTCCCACTTGTCTTGAGAGGTAGTTGAACCTCTGACCAGCAATCAAGCAATGTGCGCACACTAAGATGAAGTACAGGGGGAGAGGATAAGACAGACAATCACTCTGAGTAACAAGTGAAGGGGACACTGATGTTTGCTGAGTGGACTATCTGCAATGAGCTAAACCAGTGGCTCCCAACCTTTTTTTTTTAACCAGAGACCAATTGACCAGGTATCACTCTCCAACATGAGTACCAAAAGGGTTACGAATCAGTTTTTGGTTAACTTTAGGGTTGGCTTGGTTATTTGGGATGCTGATTCAGAAAATTGCATTAAATAGACCACATCAGTTCTGGTTTCTGATACAGAACATATGCCATCCCGTAGTCGACATTTGTTTGCCTAAATAAAATCATATTTAATAAGCCTCAGCACTGTAAGAGGGTTTCGCGAGACCAGTCTCTCTCATTGGTATACTAACTGTGAGGCCGCGGACCATATTTTAGTTCTTGTGGATCACAGGTGGTCCATGGGCCACAGGTTGGGAACCACTAAGCTAAACAGAAGAAGAGAAACACTAAATGCCTTCAATATTGGTTTCACAGCACTACTTGGCTACTACGATAAGTATTATTAATATTGTAAGTATATTGTAAGTATTATACTATGAGTCCATTCAAGCTCTAAGAGCATCTGGAGAGGCCGTTCCCTCTACCCCACACCTTCTCAGTAATTCGGTGGGAACAAGAGAGAGAACCTTTTTGGTGGTTGCCTCAGTCATAGGAATTCCCTCCTTAGAGAGGCCAGGAGAGTTCCATCATTGTTCTTCTTCCATCAACTGGTCAAAAAAAAATGTACCATCAGATATTCTACAAACTGAGTAACACTGGACTTGTTTAGTAGTTTAACTTTATAAATGGATTAATTATTTGAAAAAGCTTATATTTATAATTATATTCACTCACGAATTGTTCTAAATTTGTTTTGTTTTAAATATATTGTCAGATGGCTTTCAAAATAACAACAACAATATTATGTTTCCAGCTCCTCTGCCATAATATCCAATCAAACAGCTAACTGGTATATTATGAAAGCTTCTGGTAATTATGAAATAAAGGGAGGAGAACAAGCCAAAGCACGTATTTTGATGGAAATATAATCAACTCTCTTGAGAGGACAGTATTTTGACAGAGAAAATCCTATTTCTTTCTGCTGTTTTTCATCATACCCTATTGAATCCTAAAGCAGTTTCCCCTCCCCCTTTGCAAAATGCTAACAAATAATCCAGTTCTCGCAGTTTCAGAAATCATTTTGGCTGAGGCAAGGAAAAGGGAAGCATTGGCAACTGACACAGCTGGAAAAAGAAAAAAAACCCACAGAGAGAACCTTCCATATACATGGATTCTTTTTCGACACCCGTGGCTTGAACATATTCAGATATAAACCGAGCCTTGATTTTGCCATTTTAAATAAGGGACATCATTTTATTACGCCACTGCATGTAATGGGACTTGAACATTCAACAAATTTAGTATCTGTGAGGAGTCCTGGAACCAAACCCCAAGGTTTCACTGTATTATAATTTTATTACATTTCACCAGACATTATTATTTTTGCAGGATGGGGGTTGAGATATGGCAGTTTCACCAAAAATACTAAAAACTGTTGCATAACAGAGAAAAGGAATGTCCTGCCTTACAGATGAAGGCGGTGACTATTCAAGGCTCTTTTTTTAGCCCCAGGGGCCTCTATTTCCACCTGCAGCCGGAGGAACTGTTAGAGTGACACATTTTGTTTTCCAGCCTTTTTGAAATGCATGAAATGTACATGTTGATTTCTTTTACAACCCAGTAACAATTCAGTTTGAATTCTTAGATTCTGGAGAGGTCATGCTGAGTACCTGTTGTCTTTCCCATTCTGAATGGCGGAATAGCGATCTGTAGACCGTTCACAGACGTAGGTGTTTCTTCTTGTCATGCTAGTCCCAGAAAACACATTATTCTAGAGAGGATAAAGATAAACAATTATATGTAAATTCAGCAAAAAATACATGACAGACTAAAAATGCCTAAATGTATAACATATAAGCAAATGTATACACCTTCCCACACATTTTGGCATCTGACTCTAACCCCAGTAGTTTCTAATTTAAGTTTACTGGTTAAAAACATTGTTCCATTATCTATTCTAACAAAAGTGTGAAAGATACACATTTGCAATCTCAAAATAGAATTTTTGAAAGGATGCTGATCCTAGAAAGAACTGGTAGAATAGCTTTACACCAGGGGGAAAAAATCCAGATCGCAAAGGCATATTTTTCTGAAAGAGAAAATTGTACACATGATTCCTAGGAAACCCCCCAGATTTATTATTTGATTTACAGTATTTATACCCTGCCCCTCTCACCCTGAAGGGGACTCAGAGCAGCTTACAAAAAGGCTATCATTAGATGTTGCACAAATATACAACCAATAAATAAGCAAATACATTAAAACCCAAAAAGTTAAACATATAAATAGCATTAAAACCAATTATTAAAACCACGCAATCCAGGTTCCTATTCTGAAGCTTTTCCAGTAGTCATTACACTATTTTATAATCACTTACTGCACTGAACTCCTATAATTGCAGGTAACCACTTATTGACCTAAAAGCTATTGTTTGAAAGCTTGGTCCCACATCCACGTTTTCCGTTTCTTTCTGAAGGTCAGGAGGGAGGGAGCTGATCTGATTTCACTGGGGAGGGCGTTCCACAGCCAAGGGGCCACCACTGAGAAGGCCCTGTCTCTCATCCCAACCAGTCGTGCCTGCGAAAGAGGTGGGTCCTAGAACAGGGCCTCCCCTAAATGGTTCATAGATGGTGATACGTTCAGACAGGTAAGCCCATTTAGGGTTTTCTAGGCTGAAGTCAACACTTTGAATTGTGCTTGGTAGCAGACTGGCTAACAAAAACGCATGGATTCAAACTGTTTGAGGATTTGACCAAAAAGATTTACAGAAGAAAAACAGCACTGGTGTGGAACCTAATTCTCTACTTTGAGCAGCTCTCAAAGGAAGAACTTGCCTTTTTAAAAAATGAATGAGCAGCAATTATCTTAAAGAACTCTTGTGCCAAATACTCAGAATGCATTTTTACTCAATGGAGTTGAAGAATACCTAAAGGATTCTATGCTGGTATCATAAATTACCCGGCGGAGTAAATACATGTTATGCCATTAAGGATCTCCTTCTGATGGAATTTTGATTAAGCGCACAACACTGCCAATATGGATTGAATCTCACATCTGGATGCAGGGAAGGTTGCCTTCTCTATCACTTATTTAGTTTTAAATTTGCCATTAATCCACAGAGATTAATATTTTTTAATAAAAAATGCCAGACAAGTTTGTTCATCTTTTTTAACCTCTGTGGCTGGCTGGCAGATTGTTTAAACAGCTCTGACTGTGGGAGCTGTTCACCAGTGGAACTCTCTGCCCCAAAGTATGGTGGAGGCTCCTTCTTTAGAGGCTTTGAAACAGAGGCTGGGTGGCCATCTGTCAGGGGTGCTTTGAATGTGATTTTCCTGCTTCTTGGCAGAAGGGTTGGACTGGATGGGCCACAAGGTCTCTTCCCACTCTATGATTCTATGGAGAGTATCTAAGTAATTAATCTAAAGTAGTGACTGACAACTGAGTGGGATCTGGGGTACACACATGTCCATATCTAGCTATATCTGTCCATTTCAACTCCCCCAAAAGTGCACCGAGGAATAGCATTAAAATGGACAGTTGTATGTCTGGATGTTTCTGGTACTTCAACTGTCCATCCTGAGGTCTTTTTGAACAATGTGGGGAGATGCCTTAGAGCAGTGGGTCTCAAACTGTGGGTCTCCAGATGTTTTGGCCTTCAACTCCCAGAAATCCTAACAGCTGGTAAAGTGGGCTGGGATTTTGGGGAGTTGTAGGCCAAAACACCTGGGGACCCACAGGCTGAGAACCACTGCCTTAGAGTCAAGGATTGTAAAACTCAAATATATGCTCGGAAGGCATAGTACAGATGTGTGAAAACACAACCACTTCCAGTATGCAGTGTGGCTATACACATAGGCAACCTTTATAGTCTTCTTTTTCCTCAAAGGCAAAAGAACAGGAAATTATGCATGTTTCCTATACACACAGATACAACACAAATTATTTTGTAACTATGGTGAGACTATGCAAACATTCTTTGTTCACTCTCCTATAGAGATAGTGCTCAGCTAAAACTGGGCCTTTGTTCTCTTCTCTCAAGCTTTCTTTACCTTGAAAGTCCATTTGCTAGAGGGAGACTATCTAGCAACACCAAGTCAACTTTATATAAAGTGCAGACAGAAGAAGAGAGATCTTATGTCTGCTTAAAGAATCAAAGGCTTCAGTATTATATGAAAAGAACAAGCTTCCATTATTAGGAACGTTCACATCCAAAGTGGCAGCGACAATGAACAGAGTCCTGAAGGGAAATGCAAATTCCTATAGCCTCTGGCAAACAGCTACAGCAATTATTTTCTAATTGACTTGGATGCCTTCCCTCAAAAGGGGAGAACAATGATTTGAATAGTCAGATATTCACATATAAGCTGCTGCTTTGGTATATATCTCCTGATGATAGAGCATGAAATTATTATAACTACTGACTGCACAAAACCCAGGACTGGTAGGCCTGCCAGATTTTCAGGGTCAGGAGATGTGTCTGGATTCCAAAGATGCGAAATCTGGGAAATAGATCTGAAAATGTCCAAAACAGGACAGGTCTATTATGTGAGCAAGTGAATACCAGAGCCTAGAGAGCCTCAGAATTGCTGACCGACCGTGAGTTTTGGGACAGTGATGGTTATGTGGCAAAATCCATACAGAAGATATAATATCATGTGGGCTGAAAAACACAGACTGAGATGTAACTGAAGATAAGACACTGGAAGTGGTGGTCTGCGCATGACTCCAATGTTTTATTAAGTCCCAACACTGCAGCTTCAATAATGTAACACAACAGATGGGTGATTGGAACATAATGGATTGGCACATCCAAATCCGTGCAGAACTAAAGACTTCAATCTACCTTCATAAAGCTAACAATATGAAGAATACCTTCATGCTGTAAAGAAAGTATGATGAATACAACATTGTATTCAATGTATCCATCTGAACATGAGGAAGAACTTCCTGTGAGAGCTGTTCAGCAGTGGAACTCTCTGCCCTGGAGTGTGGTGGAAGCTCCTTCTTTGGGGGTTTTTAAACAGAGGCTGGATGGCCATCTGTCAGGGGTGCTTTGAATGCAATATTCCTGCTTCTTGACAGGGGGGTTGGACTGGATGGCCCATGAGGTCTCTTCCAACTCTATGATTCTATGAACAGGGCTGTGATATGTTCCACACCTGGAACAGCCATGTAATTAACTGTCTATAGCAGGCCTCCTCAAACTGTGGCCCTCCAGCTGTTTGGGCCTTCAACTCCCAGAATCCCTGACTACTAACAAGCTCATTAGGGCTTCTGGGAGTTGGAGGCCCAAACAGCTGGAGGCCTGCAGTTTGAGGATGCCTGGTCTATAGGAACAGTCTGCTTCCTTTTCAGTTCTACTGAAAAGGCACTGTCCTTCAACTGAAATGAATCTAGAAAATCATAGAATCATAGAGTTGGAAGAGACCTAATGGGCCATCCAATCCAACCCCCTGACAAGAAGCAGAAAAATCACAATCAAAGCACCCCTGACAGATGGCAATCCAGCCTCTGCTTAAAAGCCTCCAAAGAAGGTGCCTCCACCACACTGCTGAACAGCTCTCTCAATCAGGAAGTTCTTCCTAATGTTCAGGTGGAATCTCCTTTCTTGTAGTTTGAAGCCATTGCTCTGCGTCCTAGTCTCCAGGGCAGCAGAAAATAAAGCTTGCCCCCTCCTCCCTATGACATCCCCTCATATATTTATACATGGCCATCAAGAGTATTCCAAGAGTATTCCAAATGATGGTATCTAGCAGATACTTTTTCCTGCTTTATGACAATTAGGCATTGCTTAGCTGAAAATGGATGGAGAAGCTCCCACACATTGCTGCTGTTGATGCAGACATAAAGGAACTGAGGCAGAGTAGGAATGCTAACACATGAGCAACTGGGAGAAGAATCTAGAACAGAACCATTTCTCTGAATGGCAGAATGGTATTGCTTATTCAAATAGATGTAAAAATTTCCAAATGTGCAGAAGTATCTAGTAGCCACAATGGAGGGTGCACAAGATGGGACCTAACACAGCAGTATAAAGAGGAATCCTGTGTTTCTATAGCAGTTGTGTCCAGATGAATGCAATTTTCCTGTTTCTTGGAAGGGTTGGATTGGATAGCCCACGATGTCTCTTCCAACTCTATGATTCTATGAAACATTGGTCCAAGTGTTTGGGTCTCCAATTCCCAGAACGGTGAGAGCTGTTCAGCAGTGGAACTCTCTGCCCCAGAGTGTGGTGGAGGCTCCTTCTTTGGAAGCTTTTAAACAGAGCCTGGATGGCCATCTGTCGGGGGATGCTTTGAATGCAATTTTCCTGCTTGGACTGGATGGCCCATGAGGTCCCTTCCAACTCTATGATTCTAAGTCCTGGCTAGGTTGTCAGGAATTCTGGGGGCTAAAGTCCAACATACCTGGAGGACCAAAGGTTGGGAACCACTGCTCTATAGCATACTGATATTTCACGCCTCCTATTCTTTTAAGGCAACGTTTAAATTAGTTTCCACAATGTAAAGTGTGCTGGAAGTTTCCTTCTGAAACAATTCAAATGCCAGTTTTTTCATATGCTATTGTTATGAGCAATCCTTGGTAAGATATTTTTAGAAGAGGTTTGACACTGCTCTCCTCTGAGGTGGAGAAAATGTGAACCGTCCAAGGTTCCCATGGTGATTTGAATCATGGTCTCCTTGAGTCCTGGTTCAACTCTCAAACCACCACACCAGCTCTCATTTTTACATGGCAAATCCGATTTCTTATATGTCAGTAATTTCTGAACACCTGAATGTTCATTCACTTGCTTATTGCCATATGTCATCATTTACATTCTTTATCCAAAACAAACCAGCCAAGGCAATGCACTATGGCATGCTTACAAAGCAGAGATGACCCCAGCAGTGATCGAAAATCTCACTTACACTTGGAACCGTAGTTGATTTTTTCCTTTCGGGGCCCACCAATGGACTTGCTGTCATCTCACCTTTGGACCCAACTGTAGTGCTGCTCAGTTTACGTGGTACATCTTTGTCCCATTCCTCTTTATGGTCACTCTCCACACTATTTGCCTGAGCTCTTTTTGAGTATGAGACAGCAGGAGGGATTGATGGGCCAACTGTCAAGCAGAAGCAACATCAATGAGGAGATGCTCTCTGAATCACCTTCAGTGAGTCTGAAAATTATCTGCACTTGTACTAAAAATAAAATCCAAGCTACTAATACAAATAAGATCCTTGTGTTGTGCTATAAAAATAAGATGTCATGCTCATACATTACCTGAAATCAAATGAGTCATGAGCATCAGGACAGCATGATTTTACACAGCATCAACCAAATATTCACTATTTGTTTCCATTTAAATTTTCTATGCTCTTAGAATAAATGCAACACAGAGATATACCTCATTATTATTCAACTGGTTTCGATGCATATGGCCACAAGGTTATGATTGGCTGTCAACTCATTTGTGCATCCACACATATAATCTCAGTAACAACTAACTAAACATGCCAGAGATCCAAACCAAAACCACTGCAATCAGCAGTTCTATGGAATATATTATGTATTACATATTAATCTACTTTGATACACTTGTGAACACATTGCTAATAATTTCTAAAAGTACTGTGTGAGATCCATAAAGGGAAACAACTTGATTTTTTCGTGTGTGTCAGTTTTTGAGAAACTGCAAGTCGTTTCTGGTGTGACAACATTGGCCACCTGCAAGGACGTTGCTGAGGGGATGCCCGGGTGTTTGATGTTTTACCATCATTGTGGGAGGCTTCTCTCATGTCCCCGCATGGGGAGCTGGAGCTGACAGAAGGAGCTCAACCTGCTGTCCCAGGATTCAAACCACTGACCTATTGATCAGCAGTCCTGCTGGCACAAGAGTTTAACCTTGTGACACAACATTTTTAATTTTTGTAAAATACCACTGGTTTTTCTCCCTTTTCTTCATCTGCAGTGCATCTTTATTTCCAGATTATTTTCAAATAAATGCATGCCAAGTATTTTCCATTTCCATGTAAAATGCATAGGTTCAAAAAGTATGTTTGAGAACCACAATGAACAAATTAAGGGTGGCAACTCAAACACATCTCTAGTCAGATGATTTTACTACGCAAGTATAAGATACTGACAGAATTATTAACTAGCACTTCTAACTCTGACAGATGTTGGAGAGCCATCTGAATATTCTCCCATGCAGAGCTCAGAAATCTGAACTCCCAGATTTCTGAGAGCACCCTTTTCTACCAACAGATGCACAAGCCCAGTTACAAACCTTATAAAGTGTTCATTGAAAAAAGAGAGATTTGCAACAAAGGTAGATGCAAGCAGCCCTCTTCTTTTGCTACAGAAAGGACAATGTCACAACAACACAAAGGACTTTGGGGATTGCTTTATACAAAACAGTTCCGCTTGCACAGAAAAGACTCAGCTGTCCACATTGTAGGCAATGGCTTAAAATGTTCAGACAGAGCTTGGGAAAGGGGTGGGGTTATTTTTGCACTAGAGCTCCCAGGATCTCTCAGTCAGAATAGCTGCTGACCAAGCTGTTTGAAGGATTAAAAAGGCTGTGGTCCAAAAAGTAAAAAATCAAACTTCTATGTTGAGACACACAATTGTCTTTTTAATCAAAGGGCTTATTTTATAATCATTTTTCTATATGCTATTTCCAAGTTTATATTCAGAGCAATGATAGTAGATGCAAAGCACAGTTAAGCAGGTATTTAAAATAGTTACAAACACCAGAAGAAAGACAAATGCAATTTAACACATTTGTTGACTAACCCGCACTATATTTACCACGGAACGCTCACATGATATAAGCACCATGATGCAGTGTGAAGAGGCACACAATTAATGCACAGAGAGGTAGCACTGCCAAGACCCAGAAACATGGCACACAGCTTAAAATTGTATTTGGCTACTTTACTTGGTTGAATGCCATCCCCACCATGTTCACTGAACCGACGCTGTTTCTGATTGGCTGATATGCTCCGCTGGACTTTCAGATGAGCAGGAGATTGCATAGAACTGTTGTTGAGGTCACTGCTTGGCCGAGATCTTTGACTCAGGTTAGTGCTGGACAGAGACTCGTTTCCCTCGAACTACATAGATAAATGACAACTTTCAGAAAAGAATACAAACATCCTAATTTTCACCACAAACACTTGCAATTGTTCTTTAAAGTTATTCAGATCATCATTTATTTATTTGAGGACTGCTTTATGTCACCAAAGGTTGTATGGAATTGCAAGGTAACATTTGCTACATCATCTATCTATCTATACACATTATAAAAATGAAAATGTGTGTATGTGGCAGAGGTGTCTGCTTACACAGACTGCGTCCCGCTTCCACAAGCAAGCAATAATTGCAAGTGCTGAGAAGCCTCCAAAGGCACTTCCTGAACTGCAGGTTATAGTGAGCGTATGGAACATGTAGCCCAAACCCTGACAATGTCCTCCCCAAACACCAACCACTCAAGGAATGCTCTCATTCAGGGACCATTTCATCCTAGATATTTCTCCCCCCCCCCTCCAGAATAGAAATCCCAGGGTTCCTTTCTTTCTCCAAATTTGCATGACCCCACCCACTGCCTCTCACTTAACCCTTTCTTAACCATTCCTATGGCATATGGGAGTAGTTCACCTTATCCAGAGAGACCTGAACCCAGATGACATCAGATCTGCACCAAAGTTGGCACACAGACCCAACTATGCATACAGGTGGGGTTTGGGGGTAAATGACCTTGGCTCTGCACGTTGTAGTTCACTCTCATCCAGAAAGCACTGAACCCAGCTGATATGGGCCAAACCTGGCACACAGACCCAACATGTCCAACTATGCATACAGACGGGATTTTGGTTTTAACTGATGTGACTAATTTATTGTTTTAATGTTTTTGTTGACTATTTGTATGGTGATAACATCGTACGGTGCTTATGTGAAGTCGCCCTGAGTCCGTCCCCCCCTTGGGGGGAGAAGAGCGGGGTAAAAGTGTATGAAATATAATAATATAATATAATAATAATAATAATAATAATAATAATAATAATAATAATAATAGGGGTTTATGACCTCTGATCTGGAAGTTGTAGTTCACCCTTATTCAGATAGCATTGAACGCAGCCGATGTCAGATCTGGACCAAACCTGGCACACAGACCTAACATGGCCAACTTTGAATACTGGTGGGGTTTGGGGTGATTGGGCTATTGGGAATTGCAGTTCACCCACATCCTTATGCACTTTCTAATGGGAACATTCATGAAAAACAACAGGAAAGTCAGGCTTTTTTTGGAAGAAACAGACTACAAATTACCAAAATGATATTACCAACACCCCAAAACAAACAGTGCCTTTTTGAAATAACCGGGGCCAACATCATATACTGGAGTGGTTGGGGGGAATGATCCGCCCACACAGGAGTTGTAGTTCAACCTGGATCCAGAGGTATTACTGAACTTCCCAAAACAAACAATTGCCTTTCTCAAGTAACCCAAGCATTGCCGGGTCCCCAAGCTAGTCATCCATAATTTTGGTCTCAGATGCAGCTATCAATTGTGCATTTTTCCCCCTGGTCAGTTAAAAATAATCTAAAAAGCAGCCTAAGGGCTGACATTGGCAACAGAAGAGCAAGGAATGGAGGAGGCCTCTTAAATCTCCCCATGAGCTGTTTTCCTATCAGTGAACATTCAGATACAAGGATTGTGGATAGAAATATGAATGTCAGCTATGGAAAGAGTCTCTCCAGCTGCTTTTCAGTTACTGGTGGAACCCTCTGAGATTGATTGCCCGTAAAAGAAAAATATAGTCAAGGGAAAGAATTATGCAAAGAAGTAAAATACAGTGAAGAAAACTATGTTTCATCAAACTATATGATAATACATCAAAGAATATTAAATCATCCATGCTTGCTTGTGTGGGGTAATACTTCCTATAAATATACAGAGTCCTAGAATGATGCATTGGTTGCGCCTCTTTAAAAGAACAGCAATCCCTGAAAGCTTGTGACAGGAAATGCATTCTTTCCCTGTTTCTCAAACCACACAAAGAAGAAAGGGCAAAAGGCGGAATTCTTCTTGTTCAAAGATGAGCATCATTATCTCAAAGGATTCAAGTATTAAATACTGCAAGTTGACATTTTCATTTCTAGTAGACTTGCACCACTGAGGAAAGCACCCCAGGACAACTGCAGTCTGTTGATTTATTATAAAGACGTATAATTCAAAAGGGACTATCGGTCTCATTTTCACATTATGCATTAATATTAATTGTGAAAAGACTGTATTCTCAGTTCAGATACTGAACTGAGCATATTGATACAACTGCTGTAGTTTGTTAAATTATTCTTAATGTTTCCCTAAACACAAATATCTTCTTGGACATGTTTTTTTCTAGGACATTGGTAACATTGCATAGTGCTGCCCCTTAAAAGCTCTATTATTCTTTTCTGCTTTCTTTGAACATGCCACAAAAATAAACTGTTGAGGAAGTGCAAGGTCTGAAAGATTATATGATGTAAATGAAGACTGGATTGACACATGAAGCAGGAATAAGTTGGTAGAAAGGCCTGTACTGATTCAGACGTAGGTAAACATAACAGTAACTGTAGTTTTTAATCAAAGGAATTACATGAAAGTACTAATCTGCAGAACTTAGAATCTTCTATGTACACTACAGTTTGCTTCTATCTATATTTTATATGGGATGCTGTCATAATTATGTCAGCCCTGTTACTAATATATATGGATTGCATGAAGCTTGAGATATGTACCATATATGCTCGAGTATAAGCCGAACCGAATATAAGCCAAGGCACCTAATTTCGCTACAAAAAACTGGAAAAACGTATTCACTCAAGTATAAGCTGAGGGTGGGAAATGCAGGAGCTACTGGTAAATTTCAAAATAACAATAGATATCAATAAAATTACATTAATTGAGGCATCAGTAGGTTAAATGGAACTTCAGTGTGACCAGATAAACTCAAATAGGTATATGAACACGGAACAGCTAAGACGATGTAAACAGATGAGGAACCGAACCGGAAGACATTGGTTTTATAGATTTATATATAGTTTTTATCGCTTCTATGGTTTTTATATGTATTTATGAAATAATTTAATTGCTTTTAACTGAGATGTGTGTTTGTGTGTGTGTGTGTGTGTATACACGGCATCTAATTGTGCCAGTTCTGTACGCCGGTCTGAGTCACCTTTGGGTTGAAATGGGTGGGATAAAAATGATGTAAATAAATAAATAAATGTTTCTGAATATTTACATAAAATTAATTTAAGATAAGAATGTTCAGATCTGATTACATCATTATTCTAATCTTCTTCAATGTAAATGTGCTTACATAACCTTCCAATAATCACCATAGTTTATTTTAACTATACATTTTGGGGGAAATGATGTGTATATATGAATAAATAAAAGTTGAAAACACAGGCGCCGAGAAAGAAGGAGAGGAAGGCACACACTGTGCTGAGAGAGGAAGAGAGAAAGCCATGCGCTGCACAAGAAAGGAAAAGAAGGTGTGTGCTGTGTGAGAGAGGAAGGAGAGCTGAGTTGCTGTGTGGAGAGGTGAGAGTCCTGTTGGGAAGGCGTGGGGCTGAAAAAAGCCCTTCTTTCAGCCCCACACCTTCCCACCAGGACCCTCATCCAAGTATAAGCTCACCTAGTATGACAATAACAGCATTGCAGCTTAGACAAAGGAGGATAATATTCTAGAGCAATGGTTCCCAAACCTCCATAATTTCAAAATGAAAAAGGACCCATTTTGGGTGGAAGGGGAGGAGATCATGTATTCTACTGTGTTTTATTTTTAAAGAATGTTTGAATGTAGAAACATGTAAAAGTACTCCAAAGGACATGTTATGACTTTAGTCAAATTGGAATGAATCTTATATCTGGAGAAGCCCATGGAAGACTATAAAATATTATTTGCATTAAGTGATATTATACCTTATTTTGCTGCACGTGTAAACAATGTGTAACAATGATGGCTGAGTCATACGTCCATATGTTCAATATCCCAAACAGTACATTTGTCAGTTATCTACAGGATACTCAGTTCTTTTTAACTTTTTTAGCAACCGCTATGTCTGTTTTAACTCTTACAAGATGCCTTGAGTCCCAGATGGGAAAAGGCAGGATATAAATCAGTATAGAACTAGTATTAACAACAATAACAATATTATTCAAAACAATTCTAAAACTAGCTGAACAATAAGACAAAATAAAAAATGGCAGATAAAAATAAAGAACTATGAATTACCTCAGGTGGTTTTCTGCCTAGGAGCAGATAAGTAGCCATTACTTCATCATATTTTTGGTTTATTAAAGAGTCATGAATTTCTTCTCTTGCAAAACCCATAGTGACCATAATATCTGTAGAAATAATAATACAAGTCAATTTACTCTTGTCAAAACATATCAAAACTATGTCACTAAATAATGTGAACATCAGCTGAGAGCACATCCCCCCAGCACCAATTGCTGAGTGAAGAGAGAGGGGACCAGGAAGACAGTTCCACCTTGTCTCCTATACTAATAATGGAATATAATATATTGTATATACATATAATATTTATAATACTATA
>NW_026844366.1:315943721-316239913 GCF_025583915.1 Anolis sagrei ordinatus
TCGTCCAGAGGTAATTATGTAAGAATTCCCATTTCAGATTTAGTTTAGTCATGTGAATTTTCCAAGATATAATGTACACAGTTAGCAAATCTTCTTATAAATATATGTCTAATTGGTGGTAATGTTCCTAATTTTCCCTACTAACTAGCAATTAATATTTATGTAATATTAGCAAAGATTCTAGAATAAACTTTCATAGAATCTATGTAAAATAGGGAGAGAAAATGAGAGGAAAGGGAATTCATAATTAATTGCTATCTATGAGACATTTGGATTTTCCCTATCAATTGAGAACAAGCCATAGAATCACAGTCCCTGAAATATTCGAATTCATTTTTTCTCCTTTAGATACAAAGCATATGTTGTCATTACTTTACTTCTGAGTCCATAAATGATGGTTTGTGACTTCAATCTTGAAGCTTTCTATATGAATATTTTTTCCCAATTCGGGTTAAGAATGAGTGTCATTCATTGTGCCAATGCAGTGGAGAAGAAGGGAGAATTCATACTTGTTGGACATTCTTGACCTGAACCACGTTTGAGAGACTGAACATTCAAGTGTGAACTGAATATTGAGAAGACAATCAGCTGACAATAGAAGATCAAATCAGAAAAAACCTCCATGAGAGTTGTTCAAAATAATGCAAAATTAATTAATATATAGGAACAAGCCTGAATATTTAGCACACTGTCAAAATGATCAAATTGATTGTGAGTATATGGAACATAACTACAACAGAAAGAAGAACCAGACTAGTAGGAGAGCTATAGAAGTATGGGATAACCATATACAACCCCTTACCTATTCTTTTGGTGTCATTAAAATCTGGTTCAGGCTCAGTGTATGGCTTTAATTCTTCTTCTTCATGACCAACATTCATCCATCGGTCCTTCATTATTTGCTGGAAAATAAAATAAATTTGAAATATCACATTTTGTGCAAGTTTTTTTTTAATGTAAAGTATTTTAAATGGGAGAAACTAGATGAAATAAAAGTAAAAGGCATAACAACAACAACAATAATAGCAGCAACAGCAGCAGCTAATAGTATGTGTTGCCAAAGTCTCCAACAGACCTAGTTTCCAACTGTCTAGCTTCCAATAGACCTCACAATGGGTTGTTGTAGGTTTTTCAGGCTATATGGCCATATTCTAGAAGCATTCTCTTCTGATGTTTCACCTGCATCTATGTCAGGCATCCTCAGAGGTTGTGAGGTCTGTTGAAAACTAGGAAAATTGGATTTATATCTCTGTGGAATGTCCAGGGTGGGAATGCTTCTAGAACATGGCCATATAGCCCGAAAAATCTACAACAACCCAGTGATTCCGGCCATGAAAGCCTTCGACAATAGACTTCACAATCTCTGAGGATGTCTGCTATAGATGTGGGTAAAACATCAGAACATGGCCATACAGCCTGGAAAACTCACAGCAACCCAGTTAATATTATACCTAATACCTGTGCAAATGCAAATAGTAGTATCTTCAGTTTATTCATTGACAGCTCTAGCTAGATCTGAGAAAGACTGCTTGCGCTTCCAATCATTATACATTGTTCGATACTAGGTGAGCTAATGGTCTTGAGAAGGTTCAGAGAGTTTGCCTTCCTGAAAAGAGTTAGGAGCTTAGAACTCATGGAAAGATTGGGTAGCTGGATTGGTCTCCCATTCTCCAGTAACTCCTAAAGATCTAGACATCTCTAGAGTCAAACTTGAGATAAATTTGAGATGGTAGCAGATCTATTTTGCAAAAGAGATGTTAATCATTTGGATACCTAATCTACATCTGAGGCAGGGCTGAGATATTGCCAAAAAGAACAGGCAGTTTCTGTTTTCCCATAAGACAGAAAGGAGCTACTGGAGAAGGGGACCATTCTTTCCAAGAGTTCTAAGCTTCTAACATAAGCATACAGCACACATAAATACAATAAAGGCTTCAAAGATTACAGAAATATATTGTCGAAGGCTTTCATGGCTGGAATCACTGGGCTGTTGTAGGGTTTTCGGGCTATATGGCCATGTTTTAGAAGCATTCTCTCCTGATGTTTCACCTGCATCTATGGCAAGCATCCTCAGAGGTTTTGAGGTTGTGACCTCACAACCTCTGAGGATGCTTAGATGCAGGTGAAACGTCAGGAGAGAATGCTTCTAGAACATGGCCATATAGCCCGAAAAACATAGAACAACCCTTACAGAAATGTACTTATTTCGTTCCTCATCCAACTGGAGAACATTCCTTCTAATCAGCAAAAGCTTTTAAAATACTTTGGGTATGGTATCTTTGGGATGGACTACAAATAATGGGGATAAACCAGGTGTAAAAACACCTTCCGAATTCCTTCCAGGCCATGCCCACTCTGAGAAAAAGGGTATGATATTTTACATAACTTAAATCAACACATTAAACAACATATTAAGTATTCATTGTCCTTTTCAGGGTGTTTTTGAGCAGAGAGCTGCATTTGTCTTATCAAGTACAATTGATCTTTCTACTTCTGAGTAACAGGTGTTAACTTTTCAGAAACATATTTTTCCAGGTCAGAAGAGCAACAGAAGTCATTAGATCCCAACACTGAAATATTTAAAGGTTTCTCTTCCTTGTTATGACAGCATTATTACATATTCTGTATCCACAGTTGATATTCAGTAAAAATTGTTACTATTATCCATGCTTGAGATTGCAGGAGTAAAGCATATTGTCTGGATTTTGAAGCACAAATAAAAAGATGCTCTAAATAAGCCAAAGTTAAATTTCACCTTATTAAAAGAGGTTTCGTAATTCAAATAATAAATGCTCTATCATATAATAACAACTTAAAATATACACAGCTTAAGAAACCATACTACACATGCAGGTAAATGAAATATCCTTTCATGTTTACAAGGTGTACTGCAAACATTTTAATTTGCTTTATAAATAATATATGGAGAAAAAGTAAGGGGAACAGCAACTTTATATTCTAAAGATGAGTTAAGATTCCAACTGCAGTGCTCAACTTCAGTTACACAAAACTGTTCCTAAAAACAGACTGCAGAAATAGAAGTTTGATACATAAAGTGACATGCAAAACAGAACTGTTCAAATGCTTTCACTTTGAAGAAACGAAAGCAACTAGTTTGTAAAACAAAAATATGTTTTTTCAGGCAAGAACTGAAATTAAACAATCTAATGCTTTTGGATAACAAGTGTTAGTCCGTATTGGAACAAGAGAGGTTCAACAACGTGCTCAGATCAATTTACCAGCTTTTTCAATTTAGTTATTCCATCAAGCCATCTCTGCTGAAAAGCAATTTTTGCATTCTAGCACAATTGCTCAGAGTGGAACAGGTTGACAGGCACATTTTCTCTGTTCTACAGCATTCAATGACTCCGCTTTGAACACAGTATCTAAGGCAACAATCCATATTTGGACCAGCAAAGGCCAATTCTTTCAAGGCTGTTAGTCTTGCGACAGTACTAATACAGGAAGAACTGTACAGTATCACTGAGACCCTAGTGGCACAATGGGTTAAACCCTTGTGCTGGCAGGACCGCTGACCAAAAGGTCACAGTTCAAATCTGGGCAGCTGAGTGAGCTCCCAATGGTCAGCTCCAGCTTCTCATGTGGGGACATGAGAGAAGCCTCCCACAGGATGGTAAAACATCCAGGCATCCCCTGGGCAACATACTTGCAGACGGCCAATTCTCTCACACCAAAAGTGACTTGCAGTTTCTCAAGTCACTCCTGACATGAAAAAATCCGAGTGCTAACTATTATAGCCAAGTTCCAACAGCTGCACCCAGGATTAAAAAGACAGAGAGAAAAGAACACAGTAACAAACAACTGGGGAAAAGTCAACATGAAAAACCTATTCAAAAGACCATAAAAGGCCCAGGATCACATATAGTTCTTAACTCTATTTTTGTGGCTCTTGCTCATTTCAGTTTTTAAAAGGTAATGCCTGTTACTCCATATTCTCTTTTCTTGTTCTAATATTTCAGGCAGATGTGAACTTCTTCCTAGAAAGTTTCATATACTTCATCAGTTAAATGCCATTAAGACATGCATAGGAGTCATGGAAAGAAGCATGCAAGGCACTGGAGTTCTGTTTCTAAAATAGCAAATCTTCATTCTCCCACCAAATCCAGCTCTAGGATCTAGAAGATTTACTACTTTAGGATCTAGACTATCTTCACCACCATAAGAGCTTGAAATGTGTTTAACTCACTGCCACTGTAAATCCGGCATTCTTACGTAGTATACAGTTGTTGTCCTACTAGTAGTTTCTGTGTTTATGCCATGCAGTAAAAATATACCTAGCTGGAACGCTAAAATATTAGTCAATAGCACCATTTGCACACATCTATTTATTTATTTATTTATTTATTTATTTATTTTTGTTGTTGTTGTTGTATGCCTGGAAGTTGTTTCTGATTCATGGTGACCTTGTTGCAATTCTTCTTCAGAGGGGTTTGTTTTTCCTTTCCTCTGAGGCTGAGAGACTTTCTTAAGGTCACTCAGTGGGTTCCATAGCTGAACTGAGATTTGAATCCTTGTGCAACAGGCAAAGCATTATACCATTCTGACTCTCGAATCAAAACTACTTCCCAAAATATATAATAGATGTGCCCCAAAGGCCATAGAGAAATAACATTTATGTGAGTATAAATTCATGGAGTCACCATAAATCAAAGGTACACACATACATACCAACATCCTTAAATTGACCGCTCATGAGCCTTATTACTTCATCTTATAAATAAAATATAACAATGAGTGCTAGACATCTGTGAAATAGAAGCAATTCCTGCACATTGTACTGGCAATCAACCAGACGAATAATGATATCAATATAGAGTCATAGTTGACCAAGGTTATATTTCCCAGTTTGTGTTCAAGTTATCAATGTCAGAAAGTGATTAAATGAGATTAATTTGGTAGAACACTATCCACAGCTGCAAAGGCAAACCTATGAAGATGAAAGAAAGGTCACTGATATTATACTTCTGAAACCATTTTATCATCTAGTATACTTTTATTGAAGTTAAGTAGTAAAGTAGTAAATCTTTCCTGGATGCAACCAGAGAACAAGATGACTGGGTGGTGCTCCATCTTCCTGCAACTGCTACACAACTGAAATATTTTAGTTAAATGGAGACAACAAACTAAAAGTCAAACATGAGACTGATGCTCATTGAAATAGCTTATTATAAAACTTAAAGAGTATTTTTAATTGAAATGATTATGGAACTTTCCTTTTTGAGGGCAGTTAGCATTTCTTAAAAATTAAATATATGCTAAACTTCATGCCATTAACACAAAATATTTTTAGCATTAGAATAATAGCCTCCTACTAAAAAGTGATTAAAAAATAACACTTAGCTACATAAAAGCAGGATTCATTTAGTTGTTTAATATTTGTAAATGGATTTAAAATAATAAGGGGTATTTGTAAATAATTTATATCCTTTGACATGATGCTGGCTTGGCTCCCATCTTGAAGAACCTGTTTTGTTTAACCATACATACTTCCTTTACAACAATACAATGTTAAAGCACTTGAACAGCAATTGCACATTCATTACGAAAAAAATACACAAATAGATTGCACAGCGTACCCCCTCCCCCCAAAAAAATTTGTGTCTTGGTTTCTAGGCCTGGTTTAGGAGTTATTTAGGACACTCATTCAGAAAATTGCATTGGAAAGACCGTATCTCATTTCTTAAATATGGTCATCATAATTTTTTATGGCTGACCGGTATATGACATATGTTTTGCATCTTAAAAACTAGAGTTGATACAGGGAAACTGGTGCCATTTTTGGAATCAGCAGGTCAAATATACCCAGAAACAGGCTGAACATGTGAGGTATCAAAATGTGTGTTGAATAGTGTTATTCCTTGTATCTTTTATGCTATTTTATTAAAATTGACTAAAGAATTTATTAAATAATCATGACTGAGGAACTTACTTCTAAACTCCCTCTCTTGACTGGATTCAATACAAGTAATTTTTTCAGTAGATTTTCACAGTCTGTGGACATGTAGAATGGTATCCGGTACTTCCCTCGTAATACTCGTTCTCTCAGTTCCTTTACAAAAACCAAACAAAGAAAAAACTATTACAGACACAGAAAAGTTGAAGACGAGACGTTGATATTGCAAATCTCAACTGTACCTTTAAATTTTGCCCATCAAATGGTAATGATCCACTGACGAGAGTGTAAAGAATAACTCCTAGACTCCAGACATCCACTTCGGGGCCATCGTATTTCTTTCCTTGAAAGAGTTCAGGGGCAGCATATGGAGGGCTTCCACAAAAAGTGTCCAGTTTGTTGCCAAGAGTAAATTCATTGCTAAACCCAAAATCTGCAATTTTAATATTCATGTCTCCATCAAGAAGAAGGTTTTCAGCCTGCAAGAGGATTATTATTATTATTATTATTATTATTATTATTATTATTATTATTATTTCTATCCTGCTTTTCTCCCATGGGTTGGATTCAAAGCAGCATACAAAATTTAAAAACATAAAAACATATACATCAGTGCATAAAATTGTATACTGAAGGGAAATATTTTAAAAGTTACCAAATGTTGTAGGTAGAACTATTCGTTCTATGTATTTTGCTACCTCTTACAATACAAAACCCAGAATGCAGGACTCATAGGACTTTAGTTATTTATACTTTTTTTTTTCAAAGGAAAGGATATTTGTTCAGGCCTTGGTGGTGGATTATGTGTTTGCAAAATGTTCATTGTTTCGTGTTCTGTTTACACTGTAAGCTGTTAATGTATGTACATTTTAAAAAGTTATTTATACTTGAGATCCAAAAATTGCATCAATTACAAGAGGGGTGAGCAATGCACTGCTCCACTGTAAATGCTGTGCCGACTGTGTTGGTGTAATGGCAGAAATCACCTAATTTCCCCAGTGGTTCTCAACCTTCCTAATGCCGCAACCCCTTAATACAGCTCCTCATGTTGTGGTGACCCCCAAACCATAAAATTATTTTTGTCGTTACTTCATAACTGTAATTTTGCTACTGTTATGAATTTTAATGTAAATATCTGAAATGTAGGATGTATTTTCATTCACTGGACTAAATTTGGCACAAATACCTGATACACCGGAATTTGAATACTGGTGGGGTTGGGGGTGGATTGATTTTGTCGTTTGGGAGCTATAGGCTTTGGAATTTATAGTTCACCTACAGTCAAAGTCCATTCTGAACTCCACCAACAATGGAATTGAACCAGTCTTGGCACACAGAACTCCCATGATCAACAGAAAGTACTGGAAGGGTTTGGTGGGCATTGATCTTAAGATTTGAAGTAGTAGTTCATCTAGATCCAGAGAACACTGTGAACTCAAACAATGATGGCTCTAGACCACACTTGGCACGAATATTCATTATGTCCAAATGTGAACACCGGTAGAGTTTGGGGAAAATAGATTTGATATTTGGGAGTTGCAGTTGCTGGGATTTATAGTTCACCTACAATCAAAGAGCGTTCTGAACCCCACCAACGATAGAATTGGACCAAACTTCCCATAGAGAACCCCCATGACCAACAGAAAATACTGTGTTTTCTGGTGGTCTTTGGCGACCCCCCCCCCCCGCCCAGAGGTCCTGACCCCCAGGGTGAGAAACGCTACTTTAAGACAAGGCTGCTGGGAGAGCAAATCTTGCTTTAGAGTAAAATGGCTTGAAATGAAGTTGCAAAATCTATGTGCATAACCTATGCACATTGTTCAAATAAAAATGGGCAGGAAATTGAGGGGAATGATACAGCAAGAGTCCCCAAAAATGATTAAAAGATGTTGCATGCAGCTTGCACGCAACCCCTTCTTCCTCTTCTTTAGTGAGAATCTTGTATGGATTTTGCGGAGCTTTTATATCTACACTAAAAGTACAACTGCAGCTTTAACATCTTTCTGAGACTTCTGTAGAATCTGAAAGCACAACAAGGATTTATTTTTCTTTGCAAAATGCTACTCTGCTTCCTCAAATTTTAGGAATAAAAATGTAAATAGAAATAAAATTAACAAAAATGTATTATTTAGGAAATAAAACAACACTCGGAATTATAGAGTTGGGAGAGACCTTGTGGGCCATCCAGTCCAACCCCACGCCAAGAAGCAGGAAAATCTCCTTCAAAGCACCCCTGACAGATGGCCATCCAGCCTCTGTTTAAAAGCCTCCAAAGAAGGAGCCTCCACCACACTCTGGGGCAGAGAGTTCCACTGCTGAACAGCTCTCACAGTCAGGAAGTTCTTCCTAATGTTCAGGTGGAATCTCCTTTCCTGTAGTTTGAAGCCATTGTTCTACGTCCTAGTCTCCAGGGCAGCAGAAAACAAGCTTGCTCCCTCCTCCCTATGACTTCCCCTCACATATTTATACATGGCCCTCATCGTGTCTCCTCTCAGCCTTGTTTTATGAAGGCTTTCCTACAATATCTCCCCATTTCAATTGACTTCAAAGAAAAATTAAATAGAAAAGATAGTCTAATTGTACCTTCTTGAACAAATATAGTAAAAGATTACTCTTGCTTTAAAAGCTTTGCTCTCTATTTTTAGTATTGTAAATCTTACTTCTAGAATATCATTTTCTGGTTTCATGTTTTTTCACCAAATCTAATAATCCTTACTCACTCAGAGTATTCTGGCTCCCACCACAATGATATTTATCTCAAGCCAATCCCACGGATCGGCCCATAGGCAAAAGAAGAGAGCTACATCACTTTAAAAGGGAGAATTCAGATTTTGCATCAGGAGTTGTACATGACAGAGAGTCTGTGCAAGGGCTTAAGGCTCACTTTCATGGAAGCGAATGGGGAATTTGGCAGCGAATCTTAGAAAACAACTAGAGAGAGGAAAAAGAGCGGAACACAGGCCAGAAAGGCAGATGTTACATAACGCTACAATGGGAAATGAGGTGAGTCATCAGACACTGAAAGGATTGGACAGATTTTGGTGATGTTAAAACAGAATTACTAGCTGCCTTTTCACTGTCAAACTACAAAGAAGCATACACATTAAAGGTACATGTATGTGGATTCATATACACCTCCTATTAAGGCTGGGACACCAATTGTACCTTTGTTTCCCAACTCCAAACCACTAATTACAGTCATTATAAAAAGCAATTGTGCAATTTTTAACTGTAGCTAATTCTAGCTAGTGAAAATAACTGTGCAAATCCCTTACTAACAAAGATCTTATCACACATCAGAGATTGAAGATGTATCTAAGAAGGAATTATTTGTTGTGGTTTTGAATGAATGAGCCTTTGGGGTGGAGTAAAACACCATGTTGCATGATCCTGTCTCCTCTCTAGAGAAGAGCCAGCATTATATCTGCAGAGAGACATAGGCCCCTTCCACACAGCTGAATAAAATCCCACATTATCTGCTTTATACTGGAATATACGGCAGTGTGGACTTAAGATAACCCAGTTCAAAGCAGATACTGTGGGTTATTCTGCCTTGATATTCTGGGTTATATGGCTGTGTGGAAGGATCCATTAATAAATTTCCAAAGGACTGGAAAAATTAGTCACTATTTCTTTAGGGAGGAAAAGAGCAACTCTCCTATGAAGAAAAGTTGTAAGATTGGAGGCTGTTTAAGAGGCAAATAAGGAGAGATTTCATGGATGCATATAAAATTATGCATGGTATGGAGAAATTGTGTGGGAGAAGGTTTGCTGCCTCTCTCATAACACAGTAACCAAGTGTCTACCAGAGCTGAAAGGCAGATGATTCAGATGAATAAAGAAAGTAGTTCTTAATATAGCATATGGGTAAACCATGGAATTTACTACTATGGGTTGCAGGGATATAAGATCTCACAATGCAATGTTATTTTACAAGTTCATGCATATAAATGCTCTGTTCGTTTTGAGTGACATCATAATTCAAAATCCGCTGGACGAATTGCCGCCAAATTTGGCCACAAGACACCTACTAATCCAAGGAGTGACCATCACTAAAAAAATTGATTTTGTTATTTGGGAGTTGTACTTGCTGGGATTTATAGTTCACCTACAATCAAAGAGCATTCTGAACTCCACCAATGATCAAATTGAACCAGACTTGGCATACAGGACTCCCATGACCAATAGAAAGGGTTTGGTGGGCATTGACCTTGAGTTTTGGATTTCACCTAGATCTAGAGAACACTGTGAACTCAAACAATGATGGATCTGGACCAACCTTGGCCCAATTACTCAATATGCCCAAATATGAATACAGATGGAGTTTGGGGGAAACAGACCTTGACATTTGAGAGTTGTAGTTACTGGGATTTATAGTTCACCTACAATCAAAGAGCATTCTGAACCCACAAATGAGAGAATTGGGGCAAACTTCCCATACAGAATCCCCATGACCAACAGAAAATATTTAAGGCCATCAAGTCCAAATCCCTTAACCAGGGCAAGAAAACATAATGAAAGCCGCTGCCTTAAGGCCATCCCGTCCAACTCCCTTCACCAGGGCAAAAAAAACATAATCAAAGCCTCCTGACAAAGAGATCCAGCCATAGATATAGATAGATATATGATTCACACACACACATATATAGTATATGACAGATATAGTATCATAGATTTGAAAGGGACCCCTAAAGAAGGACAATTATATGTCGCATGTTCCAGAGTAGGCAAACCAGACAATCTCCACATCACTGACAAAGAAACAACAAGAAATACTGTTTACCCACAAGCATAAAGAAATTGCATATATTAGAAATCAACACCTTCTCATTACTTTATTATCCAGACCAGCAGACTGGGCCACAGCTCTGCTCCATCAGCATTTCAATTCTTAAAGGAAGACAAATGAACTTACCTTGAGATCCCGGTGAACAATACACTTCTGATGACAGTACTGCACCGCAGACACTATCTGAAAAATCATTTCATTATTATAATATGGAAACACACAAGAATCCTCAGGAGAGCATTTGATATTTATATTGTGCTGCAGCACATTCAACATATTTTCACATACATTCTCCTGATGTATCTCTTAAATGAGGTTATATAATATTATCCATTTATTGCTAGAGAACTCATATGGAGAGGCGAAATGATGTGTCTTAAGCCTGCCTAAAGCCTCATTTAGATGTCAGGTTTAACACCATCATACTTTAAATGTGGATTGTTTCATAGAAATGATAATTTACATTAACCATAGATAATGGGTTTAACTGTAAGAGCTTTTTATTAAAAGCAGTATTTGGTTTAAACATAAGAGCTTTTCATTGAAAACAGTAGAAAAAAACTTTTTCAGATCTTTTTTGCATGGTGACTTCAGAATGATTCATAGATTGAGATCTTCCGGGGAGGTCCTGCTCTCAGCCCCACTGGCCTCACAGGTGCGTATGGTGGGGATGAGAGATAGGGCCTTCTCGGTGGTGGTCCCATGGCTGTGGAACTCCCTCCCAAGTGAAATCAGGTCGGCCCCCTCCTTCCTGGCCTTTAGGAGACAGCTAAAGACCTGGCTGTGGGACCAAGTGTTTGGCCTATCATAGGAATATTTAAAGTTAAGGTAAAAGTTGAAAGTTCAATGACCCAGGACAGTTTACAGAAAACGGCTATGTCTTTGTATGGTATGTGATGTTATATATTATGTGATGTGTTTAATAATGTTTTATCAGGGGAGGGTCAATTTTGAAGTTTTATGCTGTTTTTTATCGATGGCACTGAATTGTTGCCAACACTGTGATCTGCCCCGAGTCCCCTTCAGGATTGAGAAGGGCAGTATACAAATACCGCAAATAAATAAATAATAAGGGTAAAATCTGAGCTCAGTGTTCACTTCATGCTTTATTTATCGTATCAGAAGCAAACCGAGGGTATAGTTGTAATGTATTTAAAAAAACACAAAGTTTAAAAAACTTGGCATTATACCAAATGTAGCTGGCCACTTGGAGTGCCTGTGGTGTTGCTATAAGAAGATCTTCAATTGTGCATGTGGCAGGGTTCAGACCGCATAGTAATAGGTGGTCATGGACTCCACTTTGTAGCCCCATTTCTTAAGGTTGGCTCTGCATAGTCTATTTAGCACCTTCCAAGTTGCCCAGTCTTCTGTGTGCCCAGGGTGAGTCTCTCATTTGGTATCAGCCATGGCTTAAGATTCTGGGTTTTAGCCTGCCACTTTTGGGCTAGCACTTGCTGAGGTGTTCCTGCGAGTATCTCTGTAGTATTTCTTGATTTAAGGCATTGGTGCGCTGCCTGATATCCGAACAGGGGATGGGCCACAGATGTCATTGCTTTCACACTACAAGATACATAGTTTATTATGGTGTGGGAAAGTACTTCAGATCAGGAGGTTTTTCACACATCCTGATTGGGTCCTGGGGGTGTCAACCTTCTGCCGAATATTCAAAAAAAATTAAATCAATGAAAAATGAATGCTTTTAGGGGCAATGGGAGGCATTTTCTGCCAGACAGTTTTATTATGTTTTGGATGTGGGCATCTTGGCCAGTTTTAAAACCTCGTGTAGAATGGCATCTGAAAACAGTCAGCAAGTCCTCTGTCAAAAGTGAGGATTCTCTGTATTACCAGAGGTTTTAAGACTGCCACTCCCATAGCCCCTCACCATTGGGCCAACTGAGTCTTCTTGGATGGATAAATACTCTTCCACCCCTGCTCAAAGCAAAAGAGGGGTTTTCAAAGCAGTTTTGTCTCTTAATCGTTGTAAGAAATTAGTCCCTATCCCTTTAACCTTATTATACCTTACTTGTAATGTAAAATGAAACATTTAAATGTTTATTTTACAGATAATTAATTTTTTTCAGAAACTATATTAATGACATTAGAGGGGGAACTTATAAACTATGTAATTTCATAGGGCAATTATAGTTTTAATAATCAAAAGAATGATTATTTATTTAGTTACATTTAAAAAGTAAAAAGTATGGAGCCCCAGTGGCACAATGGGTTAAATTCTTATGCTGGCAGACTGCTGACCAAAAGGCTGGTGGTTCGAATCTGGGGAGTGGGGTGAGCTCCCATCTGTCAGCTCCAGCTTCCCATGCAAGGACATGAGAGAAGCCTCCCACAGAATGGTAAAACATCCAGGTATCCCCGTGCAGACGGCCAATTCTCTCACACCAGAAGCGACCTGCAGTTTCTCAAGTCGCTTCTGACACAAAAAAAGTAATAATCTGGCAAAAAAAGTCCACCACATATTCTCATCTTTCATACTGAGAAAAGCAGAAAGTAATGTAAATCAACACATTTTTAATTACCCAACTAATCACTCTGTTTTCCCATCCATTTCCAAATTTATTCTGAGCCAGAAACAAATCTATGAAAGGACTCTGCAAATGGAGAGTATCTCATTAGGCATAATAAGTCACAACAGAAGTCACATCTCCAAACACTACTCAAGCAAATTGTATGTTTATCAGTAAATCCATTTGATTTACCTGACAAAATATGATTCAGCAAACACTACTAAAACTCTCTACAATGGAAACTTTAAACATTTGTCTTGCAGTTCTTGAAACATTTCAAAATAGTGTGGGGATGATCAACGACCAGCCAATGGAAACCCTTGGAGTGTTTATCCACAGCTCAATGGCACTACGATCCTAAAGTAGCCACAATGACCATTTCTAAGAGAAAATTAACTACAGTTTCATTTTTTAAAAGTATTTGATTTTGAAAGATCTAAAGAAATTTCCACTAATATAGATTTTTGTTGTTGTTGTAGGCACACTATCTTACATATCCTTAATAACATTTATTTATTTCATACCTGCCTAAATTTTGCACGTGCTTCTTTCTCTTTCATTCTTCCATGTGCAACCAAGTAATCAAAAACTTCTCCTAAAGCGACACAAAATAATATTACGCTGTAGAGATGAAATACGATTATTAATTAACCCCTATTTTAATGATATTGAGAATTATTATTACTATTTCATAAAACCTCTAAAACATATAGATTATTAGTATTTATCCCCTCCCCTCTCCACCCTTCATTCAACAAATAAATCTTAGGACTCTAACAAGATTTATTGCCACAGATTTATTTCCTATGAGAAAGTGAACAGAATATTTTAAGTAATTCGTGGCATTTCCCTTCAGATATTATTCTTGTGAAGAAAAATGGGTGGCTAGCTACATTTTTATAAACAGGGACAGAAAGGTAGTCTACATCGATGTGTGATTATACTGATTACGTAAGGTGATACTCAGTCCAATTTGATTCTGATAACGTATTGCCACTTCACTGCCAAATGGATCTCTTTCTGAACCACAAGCAGGAATCTCTGGGTAATGCTGCTGCTAATGCCGCTCAGATTCATCATTCATGCTGAGGCCAATCTGTGGCAAGTGACTCTGGAATTCATGGGCTTCCATTACAACCATCCCTCTGTCCCATCTGATATCTGTCTCCACTTGTTTAGCAGGGCATTGTGCCTTTCGCTTCCATGGTGCTGTGGGTCATGCACTAGTTACCAAAAAGTGGATCGCAGATATCATATTGTGCCAGTTCCACATTCAAAACTCTCACATTTCAGACTGACCATGGAAAAACAGAACGGAATGTTTACTTACCTCCACTGGCATATTCCATTACTAAGTATAGGGTTTTCTCTGTTTCAATAACTTCAAATAATTTAACTGCAATTTAAAAAAAAGACAATAATCACTTTCACATAAAGAAGCATAGAAAATTGGAAAACACAGCTGGAGATAGCTTATGTCTTACAGTGATATATCTTATCTATGCTCTTAAAAATAAATCAATGCTGAAGCAAAGTTTTAGCTTCACAGATGAAATTCATAGAAACAAATTCATCCACTGATTTGCTTTAACTAAATGGTGCTAGACTGGATCTATATTGTAGAATTAATGTAGTTTATTACCACTTTAACTGCACTGGCTCAATGCTATGGGATCCTAGGATTTGTAGTTTGGCAGGGCATATAAAGATCTTGTAAAACTACAACTCTCATGATTCCACAGTATTGAGTCACATCAGTTAAAAATCATGTCAAACTGCATTCATTCAGCAGTGTCCATGCACCCTTAGAACTAGTGTATATTTTGATTACACTAAAGATACGGTTTAAGTCAGGGGTCCTCAAACTTTTTCACGGTTCACGGTTCCCCAGACTGTTGAAGGGCAGTGAACATAAACTGTGACCAGACTTTTGGGCCTCTGTAGTATTTTAAAGATTGGGACGTCTATTTATGTTTGTCAAATGTCAAGGGTTTGCAAATTTATGAAAAAAATTATAGGATTAATTTCCACCAGGGTTTGAATCTAAGCATATCTAGCAAATCTATGCCTATCATAGACTGTTTCCTGTGTAGAAAGGAAACTCTTCTCTCCTTTTGAGAATAATGGTTTGAACTGGGTTTTGCCAGACAAAGTGAAAGTCATTATATTTTATGGACATCATTAAACCCATTGGTTGACCTAAAGGCATATTCTACTTTAAGCATGACCTCATCAAATTGTATAAAACCACAACTTGATGAGGTCACGTTTAACCTTTCTGTGAAGCCATTGAATCTTCAAAGAACTATAAGAAAACCAGTCTCAATAGTTACATTCTTCTAGGTAGGAATTCAGAAATATAGTTAATTATTTTCTGGAACAGAGAATATGACTCCTTTACTTATGAAACCAAGCGTTTGTAAGAAATGAAAAGGACAATTTAACAGTAACCAAAAAGATGCAACGAGGACTTGCTAACAATTGTGGAACTACTGACTAGTGGGATAAGAAGCTGAAAAGACACAAATGGGAAAAATTGAATGTTACAGCACGAAAATGCCAGAATCTTACCAATATTAGGATGGTTCAATATCTTCATTATTCGTACTTCTCGGAATAACTGTTTATAAAAGAAAAAAAATATACTCAGTGATTTTTATACAGGCATATGCTAATGATTTCAGTAAAAGGTGCAGTTCAAAACTACAAATAGTTTAGCACTCAGGTCAAGGATAGACAAAATGTGGACTGTGAGCCACAAGTTGTAGCTTACAGCATTTTATGGCCCTTAATGCCCTCTTCTAAGTTTTCGCCTCAAAATATTCCCTTGGAGCCACTAGGTGCAATCCTGCCATGCATCTGACCTACCCAAAATGTCAGAGGTCTAGAAATAGCCTTAAAAAGTTGATGGGGTAACATTTGAAGAAAAAAAGTTTTTTAAAAAAGCAGTAGCTGGTCTGAGTGACCACAATCAGCTCATAACACTATGTAATATGATTTTTGTTCTTAGGTTACAAATCTAATTTCTTAATTGGTTCTATCATTAAAAACATGAAAAAAGTTTATTAAACTCCAGCACATTTTCTTACAGTTTTGCAATGAATATCGCATAAAGTCTCAACCAATCCAATACAGTTTGTGGCTGCCCAAAAAGATGTTTCTGGGGTATAACAACTACTTACAAAGTAAGTACCATGCAATTAAACAGAAATAATAGTTTCTAACCAGGAACAGAATATTTTTTTCAAATTTGTTACATAGTATAATCTACAATATTTGTTCAGCCATCTCATAAACTAACGTTTCACACTGATTTCAAAGGAACTAAAGTTGAATGTACAGTTTGGATACAATTTTACAGGCTAAGGTGAAGAAGCTTTGGATCTTTGGAAGTTTTGGATTATAATTCTTTGGCTTCCCACTGGCTGTGCTGCTTATTATTTTTCAAACATTAGAAGGGTAATGCTTTGAGTTATGAGCAATACACATCAGCCCAAGCATTATTAACTTCATCCAGACTTGATTCTGGTTACCAACAAAGGCTGAGCCTATCAATTTCTCAGAATGGTGACAAAGAGGTACTTCACCATTATTGTGGCATGATTTCATTTTTGCTGCCATGATAACATCTTACAGAGGCCTGGCTTCATAGTTTGGTGGAGCACAAGAGCTCTATAGCAGAGAATTATAAATATCCCTCCATAAACTTCAGTTCTAGGATCACACACATTCTTTCCCTTTAACATTAAGTCTAGTCGTGTTCGACTCTGGGGGGTGGTGCTCATCTCCATTTCTAAACTGAAGAGCTGGTGTTGTCTGTAGATGCCTCCTAGGTCATGTGCATGCAGCGCCATTGCTTTCCCGCTGAAGCAGTACCTATAAATCTACTCACATTTGCATATTTTGGAACTAGGTTGGCAGAAGCTGGAGCTAAGAGCGGGAGCTCACACTACTCCCAGGATTCGAACCAGTGACCTTTCAGTCAGCAAGTTCAGCAGTTCAGCAGTTTAAACCACTGTGCCACCAGGGGCTCCCTAAAAGGCCTTAGTTATATACAAAACACCTTAGTTATGTACAAAACAAGTAAGCAAATCAGAAACGTTTCCAATATGGTAAAATGAGCATTTCTTATAGGCGAGTTTAAAGATATAGTACACTTATTCAAGCAAGATCTTAATGAAGAAAGGATGTCATCTGTAATATGAAGCACTGAAACAATATCCTAGGTGATCCTTCCTGAATAAACAAATGGGAACTTTGCTATATTGGCAGATGAAGATCAATAATAACTGAGCACTTTATTTCAGAAGTTTTTATTTTGATTCCAGCAGATGAGGAAAGGCCCTCCTTCCATCCCAGTATTGGCTGAACTTAATCTAATTCCTCACTACCATGCTTATTTCCTTGTGTGGTGTTGCCTTTTAAGATTGTAAACCTAAGAATGGGAAATTGTCGAATTAACACTTTTTTAAAGCAGTCTTGTGAGCTGTTTTTGGCCTAAATGCAGAGTATAAATATGTTTAATAGAGGTGCCTTGGACTCTGCTTAAAGCCACAAAGGGATGCTTGAAATATCAAGAGATTAGCTCTTACTGTACTGTGTGTCTCCACATATGACTGACAAACGCACAAAGATAAACTATTCATCAAGCAAATGTACAGCTCACAAATCAGAACAGCTACCACACAGAAGCTGTTTTAAGCAATATTGTCATATCCACCTGTACAGAAGTGATTATAATAATATGATTATAACTGTATTTGTGTTTGCATTGGTTGCCCTAAGGCTGGAGCGGCCTAGCTGTGAGGAGTGTGTTACCATGGAAACGATGCTGCAGAGGAGTGGGAGGAGCTTAGAGAAGATGTTTTTGAAAAGCGACAGTTAAGAGTCAGTCAGGTTTTAGACTCAGAGAAGTAAAGAGTCAGGTTTGAGACTCAGAGAAGTAAAGAGTCGGGTTTTAGGCTCAGAAGAGAGAAGAGTTAGGTTAGGAGGAGTGAACAGTCATGTAGAGAGAAAGTGGGAAGTAGAGAAACAGTGTTTGGTGAATAGTCAGAGATTTCTTCAGTTAGGAAAGCTGAAGGGGAAAACCTTATTAGTTTCTTTAGTTAGAAAGAACTAACAGAGGCTTGTTTGGATCTCTAGTTAAAAAGAACTAGAGATCTGGTGTTTGATCAAGGAAGGATCAAGCAGGGAGACTATTCACCACAGAAAACATTGTTTAATAAAGTGCTTCACCACAGCAAGAGTTTTATAAGTTGTAACATCGGAAGTCTGAACTGTATCGCAACCAAGTTACATGTAACGTTCTCCAAGTATTTGCCAAGCTTAACATCAAACTGCAACCATACGCTTTGTTTCAAAATAAACTTGTTCTCTTTGGTTTTTAAAACTGCCTCATCTCCATTAATTCTACGTTCGGTGTACCCAATCATACAAAATTACCTCACAACACAAATAGGGTGGCATCCAGTGGTATTAATACCAGAGCCTTTTACAAATCGGTGGCTCCTCTCTCCTAAACCTAAGCACCTCTTCGCAATTTGGTGGCGGCTCTTCGCAAATTAGCGGCTTCGTTACAAATTGGTGATAGTAGTTTTTACAAATTGGTGGCAGTCCTTTACACCACCTATGTGACAATTGGATTTAGGTTCTCCACAACAATGGCTACAAACTGGAAAGAAAACAGAGGTTTTTCAAAAAAGCAAGGGAATTTGTTTTTGAGGTTTGGTTTTTTTTTATTTTGTTAAAGAAACAGAATTTGTGTTGTTGCAAAAATTGTATCATGTTATCAGATGCATGTTATTCAATGTATTCATGGGTGAAGATATGTATTTCAGAAAACTGCCTTTTCAAAGGTAATTTACAAATATTTACAAGTATAAATATAGCAATAAAATAAACAGGACCCAGCATGATTTAGTGGCTTGAGCATTGGACCATAGCCAGGGCTTAGCTCCTCCCTCAGCTATGAAGACTCCCTCAGTCTGGGTAAGTGAGAGTCTTTCAGCCTCAGAGGAAAGCAAACACAGACTTTTTCTGCATAAATATTTCCAAGAAAGCAATGTGACAGGGTAAACAACTTGAAGATATGGAATAACAGATAAAACCAAACCAAACTGATCACAGAACCACAGAAATCAATATTTAAAGTTCAAATAATAATAATAATAATAATAATAATAATAATAATAAATAATTAGCCTGTTGTCTCTCCCCGAAAGAACTCAGGGCAGCTACAGTACCACTACAGGCTATTTCACTGTACATTTGCTGGCAGTGTCACCGTGCTAGAAGCAAAGTTCATTCTCCAAAATACTCCTATGTCAGAATGTAGGTCAAGCAACTCACTACCCTCCTCTCAGCTGTAAACCATCACTCGGCAACTCAGAAAGAACATGTAAACTATTTTCAGTCCAATTCAATTTTCCTGTAGTAACAATAACAATTCCTTGAAAGACAAATAAAGCTTTTCTTAATTATATCTATCAAATTATTTTTTTAAAAAAATCTTACCTTTTGAAGGCTAGTAGGATTTAGCTGTGTTTTGTCTATTATTTTCACAGCAACCTAAGTAAGGAAAGGAAATAAATCAACTGTTATCAAAAAGAAAGCTTATCTTAAAAAAATAAAAGCAGTGTGTATGTGTAATACTGTCATTTCCACATTTAGGATCTCTTCACACATCCCTTATGGGCCATGCGGTTGCTCCAGCAATTGCTGGCGAAAGGAAAGGAGGGCAGTGTACTTCGTGGTACACCGCTCACCCTCTCCACATCATATGGTAGTAATGGAATAGGGTGCACTGGCACCCTGTCCCCATCAACTGGGAGAAAGGACGGAAATGCATGGCAAAGCACATTGCCCCGCTATCGTTTCCCCCATCAAAAGGGGAGGAAAACACTTTCCTCCCCATGGTGGAGGAGGAAGCACCTTCTGGCGCTTCCCTTCCACTTCAGGAGGAATGTGGGCAGGGCCTGCCATGCGATGTCCGATGGCGCTTGGTAGGCCCTGCCTAATCCGCGGCTAAAAGTGGCAAAATGGGACTATTTTGCCTTGTGTGAAGCCGTACCCAGACATAATGCTAAACAATTATTTTAGTGAGTGTATTGAACCATGCACTCACACACTCCCTTCTGCATTCCACTGGTACGGACAGAAGAAACTCAGAAGTTTGTGATATCTTTTAAAAACAATCTCTAGGAATCTCTATGGCCTCCAGTGCGATTCTGAGGTCAGCTTCCAGGGGAAATAGACCACAAGTAGTGCTAGAAGATGTAGAAATTCCTAGATAAGCATTTTCTCAGGTATAAAAATAGCAAATTCTTCATTCACGGGGCTCTTGTGCCCCTAACCCTAGCGAACATAAAATATAACTGTAGTCTTACCTATGATCTACCATAATATATAACTTGTATTTCTAGCTTAATTCAACACGGGGGAAACTTAATTTCTATAAAAGGTGATCAATGACTTTAAAAAGTGGGTCAAATAGGCTCTCAGCCAACCCTTATCCATACTTTCAAAGCTTTCCCTCCACCACTCCCACCTTTACTGTTCTCAGCCCACGCTGCCTATTACAAACCCTTACTGCTTTCTCGATGGAAGATCATAGTGGAAATTATTTGTTAGAGGGCACTCTGGACAAATTTCAGCAGAATTGCCTGAAGGAAGAGGCACACAAGGGAGCCTCGGCAATTCACAAAAGAAGAATACCCAACACTGAGAAGTTGTCAGTTCTTGCTTTCAGGAAATGCCAAGTGTTTAGGAGATGTAAAACATTGGACTCCACGGCCAGAAGCACCACCAACCATTACTCCAGTCACATCAGAAAAGGAAAAGAAAAGGAATGAGATTGAGGTTAATTCAACCTCAATGGGGTCACTATGAGGACTTATGGTTTTGAAAGCTTAAAACACAGGGAACGGAATATCAGCAAGCAGCATACAGTCAGCAGCAAAGAAACGATACCTAAACACTTGAAATTTAATAGGCAGACTGTATAAATATTTGGTATTTCTGGTTGTAGCAACTGGGGTGTTAGGAAAAAAGAATTTCAGAATATTTTGATTTTCACCTCAATGTTTATATTTCTGTAACAGAGCCAGTGTTTGCAGATTAAATCTCAAGTTTCTATGCAAATATATTTTTTCTGAGATGGCTGCAACTGTATACATCAAGAGGAAGCTGAACTCCCCATGCTTTCCTGCTGAAATCATTTTTAACATTTTTGTCCTAACAGGGATTCTTCTTAATCCAAAAGTCATATAACAAGATAGTATTTCTAGTAACATTGTTTCACTTTTATCCTCACCATGCCCACCTTATGTACTCTCCACACGAATTACATAATTCAGAAAAACATATGGAAATCCCAACAGCATCCAGAAAACCGTTGCCATAATGGCTCATTTGACTCTAAGAAAAGCCTGTTTGTTGATTTTCAATCAGAGTCAAAGAATAGTCATTTTACAGAAGAAAGGCAAGGGAGAAGAAGGTAACACAGTCTATTGTTACAAAAAAAAAACCCAATGAAAATGCTTACCTCTCTACCAGTTAGAACATGTCTAGCAAGCTTTACTTTAGCAAAATTTCCTTTTCCTATTGTTTTTAACAAGCGATAATTCCCAATGTGAGGATGGTCTTCGTTTGTAGATGTAACTGAGTTTCTGCAACGAGGTATGTTCTGTCTGCTACTTGATTTCGTGGGCTGTACATGGGGCTCAGTATAGCCATCAACAGAAGTGTGCTGTAAGATTAAAACAACAACAAAATTACAAATGTTGGTTTGCATGGGAATTTTGAAGCAAGTGCAGTAAAGCAACAGAATGATCCATTTCATTGAACAATTGTGAGAGTAAACCAGTTCACAAATCTAAGAAATCTCAATACATAATATATATTATACTCAATATTTTACTTTGCATATTGTTTCCTAATTGCTATCATGTTTACCCTCCAAATAAAACATTACCAAAACTGAATCAGGGTGCATCACATTATAGAATTCATGCAGTTTGATACCACTTTAATTGCCATGGCTCAATTCCATGGAATCATGGGAGTTGTAGTTTTGCGGTCTCTGCTACTGCCTCACCAAACCACAAAACCCAGGATTCCAGAACACTGAGCCGTGGCTGTTAAAGTGGTGTCCAACTACATTAGTTCAACTCTGCACATGCACCCTAACTCAAAGAAAATTTAAGAGAAAGTTTCAAATAAGCAGAACATAATGTTATCCAGCATTTATCTTTCCTCTCCATAGTCCTACAAACATAATATACATAGTGAATAAAATATATTTAAATATATCTATCTTCTTCTATATGCATAATAAAAGTGAAAATACGTATGTATGTGTGTGACTGGGGTGTCCACTTACACAGACAGGTTCCCATTTCCACAAATAGCTATAACTCCCACTACTCAGGAGACACCAATGGCCCTCCCTCCAATGACATTGCAGGTTATGGAGACTGCCGTAAACATGTATAAGAGCTCTGCCAGTGTCCTCCACAAATGCCATACTGCCCATCACTCAAGTGAAGGCTTTCATACAGGGATAAATTCATCATAGATTTTCTGTTTTTCCTCCACCACAGACATCCCAGTGTGTCTTACTCTCTCCATTAGTGTGGAATTTGTATGACCCCGCCCACTGCCTCTGCCATAACTCTTTCCTATTCTTTTCTATGGCACACAGCAAACAGAGGAATTGTTCAGCAACTGAACATACTAAAGAGGTTTGGGGAGAATTCAGCATGATTTATAGGAGTTGTAGGTACTGGGATGCATAGTTCACCTGCAATCTAAGAGCACTTTGAACTTCACCAACGATGGACCTGGAACTAACTTGGCACACAGAACCCCCATAAGCAACAAAAAATACTGGCGGTCTTTGGGGGAAGTTCACCTTGATTTGGGGGAGTTGTAGTTCACCTACGTCCAGAGAGCACTGTGAACCCACACACCAATGAATCTGGACCAAACTAGGCACACAGACATAATATGATGAAATTTGATTATTGAAGAGATTTGGGGGGAACTGGACTTCCTTTCTGGTAGTTGTAGTTCACCCACAACTAGAGAAACTGTGTCCTCCACCAATGATGGACCTGGACCAAACTTGGCACACAGGACCCCCATGACCAAGTGAACCTACTGTAGGGGTTTGAGGAGACTGACTCACCAAAGTGGGAGTTGTACTTTACCCTACAGCAAGAGAGCACACTGAAACCCACCGATGATACATGTAAAGCAAACTTGCCCAACATAACAAACTTGAAGTACTGATGGAGTTTCTTGGGATTAACCTGGTATGATATCAGCTGTACTTAATCCACAACCTTATGCATTTTGTATAATCAAAAAACTGACTTTGTCAAACAACCCGGGCAATGCCGGGTACCCAAGCTAGTAAATATATAAATATTATTAAACAGTTGAAAGTTTTAAGGATAATCATAAAAGCTGGTTATTTTTTTCCTTGGGTAAATGTCAACAATGACTATCGAATTATGAGAAGCATGTTGCTAACAGTTTCACTTACACCAATGTAAAATCATGCAAAGAAATCAAGAGAAATAAGCCACTTAGGAGCTAGTAGACTATTAGATAATCATGTAATTAAGGGAATTCTAAAGAAGAATAAGGAGATTGAAGAGAAGCTGAATAAATTCTTTACATCACTCTTTGCTGCTAAAAATATAAGAGAAATTCACTCAGACTAAAAGTTCCAGTAAGGAAACATGAGGTGATGTGTTAAATAGTAGAGACCACAGAGGGAGTTTGAGACCTTCCTGACAAATCTGAAACAAATATATATCTTGGTCCAGATGGTATTCTCTTTAAAAACTCCAAAGTGAAGCACGTCCCCAAGATCAACTTTCTGAGAACTAGAGAGTGACCTTTTCCATATGCTTGATCAACATGATTTCTGAAAATAAAGGTGTGAACTGTTGTGTTCTGATAAACATTGTCAATTTCAGCTTCCACATGGCTTCTGAGGAAGTTAGACTCCTCAGTAAATTTAACCGTGATGGGATAAGAGAAGATGTCTAATGCACTAAAGACTAATTAAAGAACAAGATGGCATGTTTGAGTCCATGAAGAAGAGCTGGTTGAAGAGGAGGTAAGAGAAGCAAGAATAAATTATCAGATATCACAATGGAAAGATTTGAATAGGGGACCCTTGTACATGTAACTGGTGCTTTCCAATTTGTTCATAAATTATGCCCATTTCTGATGATGCAACTAAATTGTTTTGAATATTGAGAATAAAACCAGATTCTCAAGACATCTAAAATGATAAAATGGAGCCCCTGATGATGCAATGGATTAAACCCTTGTGCCAGCAGGACTGAAGACCGACAGGTCGGAGGGTCGAATCCGGGGAGAATGCAGATGAGCTCCTTCTGTCAGCTTCAGCTCCCCATGCGATGACATGAGAGAAGCCCCCCACAAGGATGGGACATCAAAACATCTGGATGTCCCCTGGGCAACGTCCTTGCAGATGGCCAATTCTCTCACACCAGAAGCGACTTGCAGTTTCTCAAGTCCCTCCTAACACACACACACAAATCTAAAGTGATGTTTCCAAATACGCTAGAACGCAAATAAAATGGCAAATAAGATTAAAAGTAAGCAAGTGGCAATGTATGATGTATACTTAGAAAAAAGAAAATCTCCACTTATGGGATGTGAGTTGGCAGCAACTGACCAACCCGAGCAACTGCCAACTTGCAGAACTTTAAAAGGGGATTGCATAAATTTATTGAGGATGCCATCATTAATGGCTAATGCCATGCTCAATAAATTAATGGCTAGCCAGGATGGTTACATGTCATCTCCATTATCAAAGCCAGCATGCTTTCATGAGTTGCCAAGGAGTGCGAAATGGAGGATACAGCTGCATTCATGTCTTGCTGGCAAGCATACCAGGGATAACTGGTTCTGAACAAAAGGCTGAATTGGCTAGACCTTTGGTCTGATTCAACACGGCTTTTACATTCCTACAAAAAGGTGATAACCAAGATCCAGTGTGATCAGTTTTCAAGTCTACACATTAACAAAGACACAAGATACAACATGTGTATGGATCTAGTGACGGGCATTCCAATTGAAGATGCAATAGACCCCTGTGGGTTGGATCTCAAGCAGTAATTTCACATGCTAATTAATGATAAAGGCATCCTGAATTGCTATCTCACATTTTGCCCCTTGTCACACAAAAAACTTTTTTCACAGCTCAATTTATTGTTTATTTATTTATTTGGTATATTTGTATCCCGTATTTCTCAACCACAGAGGAGTACTCAGGGCAGCTTCACAACAGGCATTCATTCAATGCCAACAACAGTAATAAATGATAAAAGCAATTAAAACAATTTTAACGCTTTAAAATTACTAAAACATTGTTTAAATCACGCAGGTTTGAAATCATAGTCCAGGTCAGTCCATTGTAATTCACACTAATTGGGTCTCATTCTAAATTGCTGCCTCTTCTGTTCAAATGCTGTCCCATAGTCAGATTTTGATCTGCACTTTTCTTTTGGAGGATTCCCCACCCTCCCCACTTTGCTGATACTCTTTTAACTATCCAAATGAATCTGATGTCATATACTCCATCATAATCATTCTATGGAATTTTGTATTTTTAATAATACATGGTTGGATTTTCATTTTCACCGTTCGTTTGGTTTTGGCTCTTGTGGAAACAATTGTGTGTGTTGTTTCCATAAAAACAATTGCTGTTTGCCAAAAGGATAAATAAAGCAAAAAATCAGAGTAACCACTGCATTATGACACAAGCTTTTTGTGCAGTCACAGTTTTGCATGTAACAAGCAAGTATTTTATGGGTCCTTTGGGTAAATAAACATTAGGGGAAATAAATGTGAAAGAGTTATTAATACTATATATTAGGGTAAGTCCCCGTGACATGTTAAACCTACCTGCAGCAACGAAATGTGTGAAAGGGGCTGTGTTTTGAATTTTGGCAGGTAGGTGTTCTTCAGGCAACTAGGTATTTGAAAACCAATGTGGTGTTGTGATTTGAATGCCAGATTAGAACTTGTGAGGTTCCAGTTCTTCATTTAGCAATGAAAACGTACTGGGTGACCTTGTTTCAGTTATTTTGTTTCAATCTGATCAACCTCACACAGATGGGAGGACCAAGTGGGGAGGGAAAACGTACTTTTTTCTTTCTTTTGAAACATTATATGAATGTATTATCTCACTTTCCATTCTCAGATCTATAATCCTCAACCCTCCTATTATACTAACATAGTATTATTTAAAAAATCCAATCAAAACTATATTATTCCAATGTTAAACTGTTAAACTGTTTCCCCTGACATTAAGTGTTGTGAACCAGATGCCTTAAAGGAGCCAGACAAAAGGTCCAAACAAAGTTTATTAATGTAACAAAAATGGCTTAGAAACACTTAACTCGGTGTATCTAACAAGAAAACAAAGTCTATAGCAAAACTGCTATGCAAAAACGTAACTAGTAGATAATCCAGATTATCCTGGAATATAATCCGGGATAACGAAAAGTTCAAGCAAACTGCTCCAAAGTCACAGAGTTCTTAAAGCACAAAGTAACAAGGTGGAAGCAAGCAAAAACGTAGTCAGAAAACAATCCCAAGTCGAAGCACGGTCAAAAGTAGAAGTTAAGGTCCAAAACACGATGTCGTCGTCCAAAAACAATCCGGAGTCAAAAGGGAGGTTGAAGCCATTTCAGAATCTGAGAAGCCTGCAAACGAGTCAGTATCTGTAGGTGTCATGAATATCTCTCTAATTCGCTTCCTTTGCTGCTCTTGTTCCAACACCCGAGCAGCCCTCTTACCCCTTCTACTACCAGTTGTAGCTTGACCAGCACACTCTACTACAACATTAAGTCTAGTTATGTCTGACTCTGGGGGTGGTTCTGATCTCCATTACTAAGCCAGCATTGTCCGTAGACACCTCCAAGGCCATGTGGCCAGCATGACTGTATGGAATTGGCAGAAGCTGGGGCTAACAGTGGGAGCTCACCCCACTCCTCGAATTCGAACCACCTACTTTTCAGTCAGTAAGTTCAACAGCTCAGTGGTTTAACCCACTGTGCCACCGGAGGGGGGGGGGCTAATGTTACCTATTACAAAATTATTGCAACGTAATCATAAATTACTCAACCGCAATCTTTCCTAGATGTTTGGGGGTTTAAATTCACCATTGCTTTTACGTATGAAACTAATAAATGGTTTCCAAGTTTTATCAAATAGATCTTTCAATTCACCTTTTGCTAATCTTAATTTATAGGTTAACTTTTCCAATGGAGCTATCTCCCATATCTTGTTAAACAGAACAAAAAAAAACCTTCTGAGTTTTTTGAAGGAAAGGAAAAATAGAAATGTACCGTATATTCCGGCATATAAGACGACTGGGCGTATAAGACGACCCCCAACTTTTCCAGTTAAAATATAGAGTTAAGACGACTTCCATGCATATGACTACACCTGCGTATAAGACGGCCCCTGACTTTTGAGAAGATTTTCTTGGGTTAAAAAGTAGTCTTATACGCCAGAATATACTGTAATTCATTCATTCATTAATGTGGATGCTATGAAAGGAATCCAATTTGCTGCAATGCCAGATAGTTTTGTGCATCCTCCATGATTTGCCAAGTTTTTATTTCTTTTTAAACTCAAGAATGTACATAATAACATGCTGAAGCTATCTCCAACTAAGCTATACGGTGATGCACTGGATTCTGAAGAAGCATTCTGACATTGCTTAGTTATGAATGGCTCCATCATATTATTATATTCATTACAAACTCCACCCTTTCCATGATTTTAGAGGGAAAAAATACTTTCAAGGTTCCTGGGGAAGCAATATCACAAATTTGGTCTTACTGGAATCAGTATCTTGTCCTTGTTTGACTTATACAGAAACATGCTGCAGCAGACAGAAAGGTGACTAGGAAAAATGATCTTGAGACAATGCCAAGTATTCTCTCTGTCTTCCATTAATATGACAGACTAACTTATGGCGTGGGTTATGGCATACCGGGAAAATGTGGTAACTTCAAACTGATCATCCACATATTTATGCAAGATCTTGTGCAGAGCATTTTGTTGTGAACTGATGACATTTAAATGTAGTAGCTTCTGACAGAAAGCTGAAGAAAATGGCAAAGATCACCGCAAAGCATGCAATTGTACTGACAAGACAATTAAGTCTCTTTCTCAATTGGAATGGGTCTGTCAAGAGGTTTTATCTTTCATTTATGCAATATTTTTCAACAAGTCAAAATGTTAAAAAGCATAATCATTAAATGGCATTACCCTGCAGGATACCTAGGGATAAACGCCGAGATTTATATGCAACCATAATCAAGATTTATTGTTAAGTATGATTAAGAAGGAATCTTTACTTTGCATGCAGCCTGCCATACTTTACCTTTTTGTCACTAAGCAACACATTCATTCCACTATAGCTTTGAGATCAAAAATGTGAAACAGGAATAGTCAAATCCATTAGAATTAGTGCCAGGTAAATAATAGTCATGCCTATCCGGTTTCAGTGATTCTACAGAAAAACAATGCTTTAAGATGAGAATGGCAGTTCAGGTAGGGGCAGAATATTGTCCAGTACACCTTACACTGCTGAGAAGGTTGATTTCAACCAGTTAAATTGGGCCAATTGAATATTTTTGAAGAATCTTTATGATGTCTGTTTCTACTTTCATCTACTCCAGTGGTTCTCAACCTGTGGGTCCCCAGATGTTTTAGCTTTCAACTCCTAGAAATCCTAACAGCTGGTAAACTGGCTGGGATTTCTGGGAGTTATAGACCAAAACACCTGGAGATCCACAGATTGAGAACTACTGGTCTACTCAAAGATGCCAGTACTTTAGATTGCAGAGGAAATGGTCTCTGATTCAGTTGCACAGAACGTGTGAGATAAAGGTAACGAATTCCTATTTTGAATGTGCACCAGATATTATTAAGTTTGTGTCACTTTACAATGGGGGACATGAGAGAAACCTCCCCTCAGGACAGTAACACATCTGGGTGACCCCTGGGCAACGTCTTTGTAGATGGCTGATTCTGTCGCACCAGAAGTGACTTGTGGCATGCAAACAACCAAACAAACCTTACAATATTGTGGAACTAATCAGCTAAACAATATCTACCGAAACAAAACACATATTTATTTCAACATGCAATACTCATTATCCTACATATATTATTCAATTATCATGCTACTCACTGTATAAGGCCATATGAAGGCAACCATAAGGCTGGTATGGCCTACGGCAAAAATGAATTTTACACCCCTGGATTAGAAGGAGAAGTGATTTTACAGAATCAACAGGATGAAACTGCCAAGGAAAATGAAGAGGAAAGGATCATTGAGGAAAGACCCAGAGAGATAGTCACTGGCAGAAGCAGAGGATACACAAGGGATTCAAAACTACTCCAACTAAGCAATTGTTGCCTACATCTTCCTGAAGACTGCAGGTGAAAATGCCCAAAGAAAAGAGAAGCAACAAGAGACACTGCAAACTGAGGAAGAAATCAACTACTAGAAGAAAGAAGAGGAAAGAAAGATGCTGGTGGTATGGGATTGTTGCTCAGAGTATACAAAGGACCAGAAGCATTACTTCCAAGTCAAGAGAAGTAATAGTCCCACTACATTCTGCACTGGTCAGGCCTCATTTAGAGTATTGTGTTCAGTTCTGGATGTGTCTTTTTAAAAAGGATATCAACTGGAACAGGTTCAGGGCAGAATAACAAGAATAAGAGGCATGGAGAAAAAGCATAAGAGGAAAGGTTGAAGGAACAGGACATATGTGAAAAGAAGTCAGAGAAGTGACAGCTCTTTGAGAGGTGTCACAGGGAGGAGTGGACAGGTTTGTTCTCTGCTGCCTTTGAGAGTAAGAGCAGTTGTAATTATTTTAGGTTACTGGAGGGCATGTTTTGATTGAACATTAGAAAGAATTTTTGGAAAGTAAGTGCAGTTAGAGAGTAGAATCAATTGTCTAATGACCTGGTGGAATTGCCTTCTTTGGACATCTTCAAAAATGGCTCAACAGCTACCTGCTTAAGATGCAAAAGCTGGAGATCCTGTACTGAGCAGGAAAATGGACTAAATGCCCATGAGGCCATTTTTAACTCTATGATCTATTAAAATATAAATCTATAAATGTCACCCAAGATGCATTTGTTCTAGTACAGTATTTTCAAATTGTTTACCAGTATGTTACATTAAACAAGTAGCTTTTTTTCAAAAAAAGGACGTGTTTACTACAATAAGACTGGTAAAGTGAATTTTTATCAGCACTAGTCTACCATGTAATCCACTACATAAAATTATGGAATGGGGATTCACTTTGTTTTTTGATATTTTTATTTCATACTTAATATTCTGAACTGTAAATAACTTGTCAACAAAAGACTTTAAAGCTGTAGAAGACTGATTAAGGAAAACACTGCTTTTGTCAATAAATACTGACTAGATTTTCAATGTTTTGTATGTTATTAATTGGACTGTGGTAGCCTTAGGCTATAGTCAAAAAAGTTTAAGAGAAAAAAATATACTATCCTGCCATTTGCAAAGTTGAAAAGCCCATTTAAAAAAGGGATGTTTGTGTGCAAATCAGTCATGTCTAAAGTCTGGCCTGGGTGCTAAATGTGGCCCCTGTTCAAATTTCCACTGGCCCTCTCTCTTCAGGCCTCCCTCCCTTGCTTCTTTTCTCTCTTGACTTCCTTCCTTCCTTCTTGGGGATTAGTGCCCTGGAAAAGGTGGGCTCCTTGGGAGGAGAGAAAGAGAGATGGCAATTTCTTGCATCCCTTCATCCCTTCACCCAATTAAGCATCACATTCTTCTCTGGTGGCTCCAGCCTTGGCCATCCTGTCCCAGGGGACCCTTGTCTTTCTCTCTCTCTCATCTGTCTGCAACTTTTTCTTTATTTCTATGCAAAGGAAGTCTCTCCAATTGCCCTACTTGCATCAGGAGCTCTCTGCCACTATTGCTGCTGCATGGGCGGGAAGGGCAGGTCTCTGGGGCAGAGCACCTGCCTGGCTTCCCTCCCTCCTTTGCCCCACCTTCATCCCCTGCATCGCTTCCTCACATTTTCCAGACTCTGAGGCAGCATATGCCAGTGTCTAAAACTACTTGAAGGCACACAACAACAATCCTAATTAACTTGACTCTCTAATCAGCCAAAAGCAGACCTACACTTCCAATTGAAAGACTGATACCTTTATGTTGGTTAAAATTGTTCTTCATTTTATATATTGTATTGTTCTATCTTGTTGTTGCTGTTTTTCTTTTTCTTTTTTGCACTACAAATAATACATATGTAGTGTGCAATGTGTATAGTAATGCATTCATGTTTTTTTTCTTCAAACTATAGTCTGGCCCTCCAACAGGCAAGATGGCAAGTCCTAAAATTATATAATTTCCCTATCTAATTAATGACTTATGTAATCAATTCCTGAGTACAATAACCAGAACAAACATTAATTTAAAATCACTTGTGCTCAGATCCAGAGATCTCTTGTGTAACCAGTAAAACACCAATTATAAAATCCCAGTCAATATGTTTTACCTCCAACACTACGTAATTTAGGACACAACTGTAATGGTGATGGTCACCTGATTCAAAAATAAACTTCATAGACAACTTAAGATTTTCAGGAATAGTTTCCTCAATGAGGATCCCTCCAAAATTGTCAAAGTAAACTCTGATCCTAGCTGGAATGCCCCCAAGCTGTAGTACTGTATAAAAAAGTACTACAGAATATTAATCATTTAACAACTTTGAAAATTCAGGTAGGAAAACTATGTTCTTGTTCTACCATTATCATTGGGAATGAGGGGGGAAATTGTAGAAATGTGAAATACCGATTCACATGCAAAAACAAAAGGATAATACTTGATTCTCTCAGTCTAAAATTCAGTTTTACCAAATGGAGCACTATAAATGCATGTATATTTTATGAGTGCTTACAAGAACTATTTCACCTATAAAAACATGCTTCTCCTTGAACCATACTAGGTAATCTGTTAGAAAACCTTTGGCCTTCAAGCTCAGTTCTTTCTTCTGTAGATAGCTGAAGAGTGGAAAAACCACTATCTGGATACATTATAAGACTATAGAATGTCAATTACTGTCCTTCATCATTTTCAGACTTTTCAATCACTCCCTCAGAAATGACAGCAACTATAATATTAAAATGTATTACAGTGTTAACTTTACACCAGTCATTGTAAAGATACAGCATTTCATAATTTACAGTGCTGCACTTCATATTTATAGGCATTGTAATGCAAAAGAACCCACAGAATAAGAAACCAGTTTAGAAGTGGGTATCTGACAGATCTTTATTAACCATTACTTTGCTCCTGGGACTGTAGTTTGAAGAAGATTCGGAGAAAAACTGAGAGGTTGTATGCTCCTCAAGTCACCCTTACTGTGCTGTTGTTTTTGACTTCAAGTAGTTTCTGAATTATGGGGCCCCTAAAGAAGTGGTTCTTAACCTGTGGGCCGCAGACCACCAGTAGGCCGCGAGGACGAAAATCTGGTCCGCAAGCCTCCTTCCACTTTATTTTTAATTTAATTTAATTTATTTCTGCTCCTTTCGCGCTGCCTGCCATTCCTTCCCTGTCGTTGACCATGGCATATGTTCTGTATCAGAAACTAGAGCTGATGTGCTCTATCAAATGCAATGTTCTGAATCAGCACTCCAAAACGAATCTAAAATTGACCAAAAACTGATTCGCAACCCTTTTGGTACTAATGTTGGAGAATGGTCCCTGGTCAAAGTGGTTCCTGATCAAAAAAAGGTTGGGAACCACTGCCCTAAAGCAAACCTATCACAATATTTTCTTGGCAAGATCTGTTCAGAAGATTATTGTCACTGCTTCTCCCTGAAGCTGAGGGCATGTGACTTGCCCAAGGTGGGTTTCCATGACCAAGTGGGGACTTCAACTACAAAGTTGTAGTCCAACACTCAAACCACTACACCCCTACAATGTCCCCCTTCCCCAGGTAAGGCTGTAGAATAATTATATAATAAGTTCTTGTACAGCTGTTGTCTACAAGCAGCGACTGGGACAAAACAATTTACTAGACTATGAGCCCAGGGGTGCATTCAACATGAGCTTTATCAGCTCTTATAAATCAGATGTCTGGATTCACCATATCTTGTGGATCACATTCTTCTTTAAGAATCTCTTGATGCTTTGAGGTCTTTCACACTGACTGACGCAAAAACAAATACAATTTCACAATGCTTTTCGCATTTAGCATTTACTCTTCTCTGCCCAAAGCATTTCAATATCCTGCTTCTTAACTTCAAACAACAGGTTATAAAGGCTGTTAATTGCATTGTTGACTGTGAGTATGTCTTACTTTTGTTCCATTGTATATTGCTGCATTATGTATGTTATATTTGCTTTCATTTAGTTTGTGAACTGCCTTGGAACTGTTTATTTGGGAAAGGCAGTATAAGCAATACATTTAGCAAATTCACTTGCTCATTTTATAAAAGAATTTCATGAAAATTCAATACAAAGTAAATTCATAACCAGACTGCAACTTGACTTCTGGGCTGGCAGCTGAATGTGGAGAATGTGAAAGATCAAACTCCATGTTAGTACCAAGATAGTGGGAGAAAACATCATTTCTCTCATACTGACTTTGCTCTGTTGTTCAAACTATACTGCAACTACAAGAAAATCAGATAAGAATGGGATATATGTTGTGTTGAAGTTACAATGTCAGATTTTATTCAAATTCACTTCCATTTCCACCCATTGGGATCAACATTTTGATTTGGAATCACAATTTTGCACAGGTTAATTCCAGACAGGTAGAAGTATCAACAATAATTTCAAAACAAAGCTCAATAGTTGTGGAAGAAGTTTATAAGATGTCATAGGAAGTTTTTTTGTTAAAAAAGGAAAACATAAAAAGTTATTAACACTAAGATCATATTATGCACCAATTCTGTACCTATGGATGCTGTTTAATGTGTTTTGATTGGTTGTTTATGTTACTGCTTTGTATGATTGAATATTTTATACTATTTATTTGTATTGCTTAATTTATTGCATTGTATCACATTGAATATTTGCCTTTTTATGCTGTATGGTGCCTTGAGTCCCCAAGGAGAGATGGGGCAGGATATAGATAAAATTTGTTGTTGGTGATGGTGGTGGCCAAGAAACATTTATAACCCCCATTTATAAGGAATCAACCCCATTTGCAACAGAGATGATAATGACCTAGGGTGGGCATTAAATAAAACAATGAATAGAAAATTAGACAGAACCTCAAATAAACCAAGTGTTGCACTCCAGGCCTGAAATATAAGCAAACAGTTTATTGTAAACATACATAAAAAGCATATAAAAATCAGGAATAAGAAAGGAAGATATATAATCCAAAAAGGTTTAGCAACAGGTGAGAACCAAACAGTAATCCAAATGTCTCACAAAATTCCAGAGGTGACAAAGTCCAGGAACAGCCAGTAATCACAGGTCCACAAGCAAGAAGGTATAACTAGTAAGAACTTGAACAAGAGTACATGAACAGAACCATTGAAAACTTCCAGGATATATTAAATCCAAAACCAAGGCTTGACTTCAAACAGTAACAAGAGAACTCAGGCTTAGCTTCTTACTCTAACGCAGCATTGCCTGAACTGACCTTAAGGTACACAACTTGTTGTTTAATAAACACCCATGAAAGCATTACATCTCCTGTGAATTTTCTCCGCAACTTTCCCACATAATCTCTCTTACCAGCACAATCTATTTTCAGCTCTGATTTGTAAACAAAGACTTTTGTTGGTCTCCGTAGCTACACAGGTGGTTTCTACTGGGAACCTTCTTTATCATTCAGCTCTTTACACAATTCATTATCTGCTGTTGCTATTTCTGACTCCCTTGAGTGGCCTTGAGGCCCTGGACTTTCTGAGCCGGTTTTCTCACAGAGAACCATAATATCCCTGCCTTCAATTTCCTAGACTTGAGGACCCATCGCTTTGTACCACAGGAAAGCTCACAATCCTCTCTAAATCATCAATTAAACCATCAGCTTCTGGCTGATCTACAACACCAAGACCCAAACAGATCTAATCTGAAGGAAATTGTGAATAAATTTAATCCTGTATCTTTACTATTTTTCCCACGGAGCCCCTGGTGGCGCAGTGGGTTAAACCCCTGTGCCGACAGGTCACAGGTCACAGATTCGAATCCGGGGTCACACAACTGCAGGTCACAGGTTCAAATCCGGGGAGAGGCGGATGAGCTCCCTCTATCAGCTCCAGCTCCTCATGCGGGGACATGAGAGAAGCCTCCCACAAGAATGATAAAACATCAAATCATCCGGGCGTCCCCTGGGCAACGTCCTTGCAGACGACCAATTCTCTCATACCAGAAGCGACTTGCAGTCTCTCAGGTCGCTCCTGACATGACCAAATTATTTTTCCATACAAAAAGAATTCCAGCAAAAAAAAATAATAAACTGAAAATCTCCTTGTTAAAATGAAACTTTCTCCAGAAAACATAAATCAGAATTTAAAAGAAAAAAAAGGCAGAACTGCAATAATTAGTTAGATTAAATACAATCAGTTCTGATCTATACAAAGAGTAAATGTTATGAATTTAGAAATAAAATTCAAGATTATTATACCATTCTCTTCCAGCAGGCCTACTCAGTGATTTCTAATTCATCAGTTTTAAAGTATGAATTGAATGGTTGTAATATGTATTGGGTTTCACATGGTATATATGTTTTTTAACTGGTATGTGTTCCCAATTTATTATTGTATTTTAATCTGTTGTTAATTACTGCTTTAATCCATTGGGAAAGGTAGACAATAAATAAATAATGAGAAAATAAATAGAATTTTGATAGGAGCAATAAAGTATGAACCCACAGCTAAATTTTACAAATGTTTAAAAGTGTTTTAAAAATGCATAATTCAAAAACACATAATAGTCGCATCCCTATTTTGGCTCCAAAAATTGGCTTCCGGCCTTTCTTCACATAATAGACATAGAGCCATTTGGGGCTCATTCCCCATTCCTTCCTTCTTTCTCCAAAGGCAAGGCAGTATATCATAACAAACTGTTAGTAAACAATGAATAAATAACTTTTATTTGTATTATGTTTTAGAATTAAAATAATATAAAAAAGGCACAGGACCTTTATCTTTAGGTATGTCATACATCACCAAACAAGTTTGAGCTAACATACAAAATTAACAAAAGACACCACATTCTTTGGCAGACCATTTCCATTCTTTGCCAGTCAATTCTGATACCTTCTTCATATGTCCTTGCTCCCAAATGGATGCACAGAAATGTCTGCCTTTCCAGCACTTCGTGTGGCAGGGATATGATGTTTGCATCATTCAAAGCATTCAAATACTTGTTACATATAGACCTTCACATCCTTGGCTGTGCTTGGCACAGGCAAATTTCATGCAACTGTGCTAACAATGCAAACTGAAATATTACACCTTGCCATAGCTACATTTTAACTAATCTCCACAAGAAGGAGCAATAACCTATGGCTCAAGAACAAGTGATCCAATGGTTAAAAAAGGTATCAGTACAAAGAATACAATATATAGTTCATGTACTAATCCTTTAAATAACAGATGGGCATGATTTAGCATACACACTGATTTTCAGTGCCTCAGGAGGTCTGGAAGACTGCAGCCGTGCTGTTGAAATTACCATTTTGAAGACAAAAATATGTTTTCCCACTCCAATTATTATTTCTGACACTGGGGGGGGGGGGGGGGGGGGTAGGATATTCTTTTTTTCTTTGGAATGGGGAACCTATTAATAATACAGTGAAGCCTCTACTTAAGACTGTTCCAACTTAAGAGCATTTTGGGTTAAGAGCTAATCAGCCCAGATTTTGCTTTGACATAAGAGCAGCATTTTGAGTTAAGAGCTAGTGCCAGAGGGCATGCTACTAAGACAATACAGAGCTATAGAACTTCAAGAGAGCAGCCTCCGTGCCTCATGCCTCCCATTACATTTACCCTTTCTTGTTTCAAGACTGGCTTTCGTTACAAATAACTTTGAATAGGTGTAACGATACAAAAGGTTTGCTAGGGTAGACCCTCTTTCACTCAGACTCAGCCCCCCCCGAATCAAACTCACCCCCCCCCCTCAGAATCAAAATCCTGGCTACCGGCCTGTGCAACCATTAAAGGAGTGGCTAGCGATTGAGAATACAGTATCACAGTTGGCTCTCAAATGTTTAATTATGATTAGGTTCATTAAGTGAGCACTGGTCCAGGCATACTACATTTATCTTCCTCTAACAAGCATCCAGCTTCTAGAAGCCCATTTGACAGTCATTAGATACTTGAGCGAAATAAACCACCCTGAAAACATAGCTATGCAACATGAATCTTTTCACTTTTTACTTGCTGATTCTTCTTGGATAAAATGTTTTGGCCAAAATTGCTACCTGCAAAATAGCTATTCTCCTAGCAGCATCATATAGGTATGTTACATCTGCTTTAATAAAGCCAATTTCACTCCCTAGCATTTACACTACAACCCAAACATAGAAAGGTTCAATGACAAAACAAAGTTTGACATGCATTATGTGAAAATATGACGGCAACTAGTGATTATTTCATATTCAATAGAAATAATCAAAAAGTTCATAGTTTTGATTATTTAACCTAAAGAGTTTCATAAAGTACTATGCTACTAGTTTTATTTTCTCAAGACAAAGGCGAATCATAAAATTCAATAAATATAAAAGCACTCCACCTGAATATGCATTTGATGCGATGGAACAGAAACAGCTAGAGGGCATGTTTTCTTCTTGAAGATAAATGAAATCTTCTAGTCCCAACTAGCACCCATTAACTTGGTATTGAATACTGAAATAAATATTTTTGGCTTTCATTATCTATGAACATACACGCCTCAAGAAAATGGTAATATCTTTATACACATAACTTCAAGCTTAGTCATACCACTTTCCCTTTTCATTCCAAAACAAATACAGGCAGTCCCCGAGTTACAAACATCCAACTTACAAATCACTCAAGACAAACAGGGCTGAGACATCAGGAAGTGAGAGAAATCTACCTTTAGGAAGGGCAAATCACTCCTGAAGGAATTATTGTGGGGAAAAGGTGTCTCAACTGCAGCTTTATCACCAATGTTTGTTTCTACAACAAGTTAAATTGGCAAAAATAGGATAGTTGGGACCCAATGCTGGATGCGCAATGCGGGTCAGAATTAGAGAAGCGAAGACGTGTGCAAGACAGCGTTAAATTTATAGCATGCTTCATCCACATGTAATTAAGTGAAGTTTGAGTGATAGTAAAGGATGGTTTAAAAATGGCAATTAGCAATAGTTAAGTTTATAGCATGCACCAGCGTCTCTCACTCACTGCACGAGTGTAATTCTGACCTGTGTTGCGCAGCCAGCATTGGGTACCAGCTATCATACTTTTGCCGTTACATTTTTCAAAATCTAATAAGAGGGACAGAACAAGAGGTTAAATATTTTGAACAGGGTCACTTACAGCAAAACAAATCCCACATATATACAGTCTGGGCCACAGCAACGCATGGCAGGGGATAGCTAGTAAATAATAAATACTGTTTTAGGTCAGGAGCGGGTGATCAGATTAAGGTTGCTACGAATTGTGACAACAGTGGGGTTCTCTTAGGTAATATAGCACAAAACCTTTGGATGTAATGATCTGTAACAGTCTGGTAATGGGTGATTAAGGTTGTTACAAAAACACCACTGTTATAATTGAATATATTGTTCTTGTGTAGACAGTGAACTTAGGCTCTTGCACACTCTCCTGGAGCCAACAAGATGTCAGAACCCAGGAGATTTGCTGACCAAGTACGTATTAACTGAATGTCCCCACTGTTTATCTTCCAGCGGAACAGCAGATTGTCTTGAACAATTATCAGCACAGTCTCTAGTCACCCGCACTGAATGAACAGGTTTCCCTCACAGAGAGAGAATAAACCAGCTGAACTGGAAATATGCAAACAGCCAGACCTAACTGAAAGTTAACAGCAACAGAAAGGGAATCATTGTGGTGGAGACTGAGCTATACCTGAAAGAAGCAATCACACAGGAAAGTTATTACCAGAGCTGGGGAAAGCCACTTTTCATATGCCTCACAAATGCTGGCTATGGTACTCTAAGAATTATAATTTAAAATAAAAGTTCATAAGCTTTAATTACCACTTAGTATTATTTTCAACACCAGGACCACACGCATATCAAATGAGACATAACCATGCTTCCAGGAGTTGATCAGGTGGGTGACTGCCATCAAATTTGGCCATCAAATTTTGGTCAAAAGATATTTAGCCACTTGTGCTCCTTCTATTCTTATCAGTTTTATACTAATTTATGCAATGTTTTGATACGAAATAAACATGTTGGATAGATAAGGCAGTTTTTCTCTCTATTTTGCTGCTAGCACATCTTAACTGAGGGATTCTGGAGGCATGTGACGTTTACCTTGATTGCTGCAGGGAGGGACGTACAGTTACAGTAGGATCAGGTTGAGTAAAGGTAAAGGTAAAGGCTTCCTCTTGACAGTCTAGTTGAGTCCGACTCTGTGGGTGGCGCTCATCTCCATTTCTCAGCCAAAGAGCTGCCTTTATCCGTAAACACCTCCTAGGTCATGTGGCCGGCCCGATTGTATGGAGCACCGTTTATCCTCCCACCGAAGTGGTACCGAAGTAGTACTTATTGATCTACTTACATTTGCATGTTTTCAAACTGCTAGGTTGGCAGAAGCTAGGGCTAACAGTGGGAGCTCACCGGCTCCCTAGATTCGAACTGCCAACCTTTCGGTCAGCAAGTTCAGCACCTCAGCAGTTTAACCCACTGTACCACCGGGGGCTCTCCGGATCAGCTAGAGTAGAATGCCATTATTTCCCACCTCTTGCTTTATTGCACTGTTTGCAGATTTCCTTTTTCCATCCTCCCAGTCAGAGGTTACGAAAAATGTCTAGCTACATAGGCGATGAGAAGGAACAGGGATGGGCAAGTGTAAAAAATATTTTGCAAAAAGGAACTTCTTTGTCAGAAGTTTTTTAAAAAGAGGCAGTCTCCTCTTTTCTATAGAGCACAATTGAGGTTCAACAGTCTCTAGATGGCCATGAAGAAGATACTCTGTGCTCAAGGGCCAGGCTTTAGCACAGCTGGTTAATCACCAGCAGCAATAGATCTTTCCCAACTGAAACGTTGGCAGTTCAGGCACGCATCGAGGTAAGCAACTGTCCTTCAGCCTAGCTTATTGTCCACCTAAGCAGTTCGAAAACAGTGAGTTGTGAGTAGTGAAATTAGGAAGCGCTCAAGTGGGAAGGTATTTTATGGGCACCATAAAAAAGTCAGCAATCAAAGAACAGGAGAAAAGTTGTGATCAAAAGGCTCATCGTCATAGGGGATGGAGAGACAGCACCCCTCCCCCGTGGCCGTAATCGAACATAACCTCCAGGACACTAAAGTTGGGAAAATGGCGACACATACCTCTATCTGTCTGTCTGTCTGTCCTGGTATTGAATGTTTGCTGTGTATGTGTTCTGTGATCCACCGAGTCCCCTTCAGGGTGAGAAGGGCGGAATATAAATACTGTAAATAAATAAATAAATAACCCCACTTTTCTCCTCTTTTGGAGGAAGATAAAAAACTCCAGAATGAATCATAAATGGAACTGCCATGATTCTAGCCCGCCATTGTCACTGCGATTGTGCTTATTGTAATTTTATATTGTTATGTATTCACATGTCTTATGTAATTATAATGTTGTTGTTTATTGTTTGCGTTTTCAGTTTGCGTTTTCGGTTTTACTCTATTGTAATTTGTTGTTTGTGCTTGGTCTCATGTAAGCCGCTCCGAGTCCCCATCAGGGAGATGGTGGCAGGGTATAAATAATGATGATGATGATGATGATGATTATTATTATTATTATTCTACCACGTTAAAGAATGTGTCATTGTGGTTCCTCCCAACTACTTTTCTTTCTGAATTTATAGCACACAAGTACCAGTGATGTAGGAGTCAATCATTCTGTGATCAGACCCGGATAACTTCACTTTTTTTATCCCCTATCAAACATCAATAGAAAATGATAGAAAAGACAAGCTTGATTATTGCTATGTACTGATATAATAGCTTTTCCCCTTTTAGAACACAGGGCAATCTCCTGCTCTGGATTTTAATGGATTTAAATAATTTATGAAGCACTTCTACATTCAAAGGACAACCAAGAACGGTAACTATCTCAGAACATTTTAGCTTTGTGTGGAACATCATGTTGAATGCTTTATGCTGCCATAAAAATAGCAGTATATTAGAAAAAGGTATGTATTTTAAATTTATGCTCTGATTGGATATCTTTGGTGCCACATCCAGATTTACACTAACCTGCTCAAGTCCTATGCTTAGCTAGATATATCTGGTTCTAATTTGAAGAACTTTAGCTTTTGCAGTATAGCAGATTTTCTCTTATTGTAAGTGAAAGTGACTAGAATATTGTATCATCTGATTCACTTAAAATGCTTCTTCTAAAAACACAACACAAAATAGTCTGGATTCCTTCAAGTCAATCTGCACAATGTGTGTATCTTTCATCAGATTCACCAAGATTACACACAATTGGGAAATATATCTACAATTATAGACAACCAAAAATTATTTATCTAGCTGTTTACTAATCCTTCTACACCTTTAAGTGTCATACCATCACAGAGTTGGAAGAGACCACACGGGCCATCCAGACAATCAAAGCATCCCCAACAATGGCCATCCTGCCTCTGTTTAAAAGCTTCAAAAGGAGCCTCTTCCACACCCCAAGGCAGAGAGTTACACTGTTAAACAGCTCTTATAGTCAAGAAATTATTTCTAACGTTCAGGTGGAATCTCCTCTCCTGTAATTTGAACCCATTTCTCCGAGACCTAGTCTCAAGGGCAGAAGAAAACCAGCCTGTTCCCTCTTTCTTATGACATCATCTCAAATATTTAAACATGGTTATATCATGTCTCCTCTTAATGTTTTCTTCTGCAGCATGTGCTCTCTTACTCTTTCTCACTTGCCATCTAAGACATAAAAAGCAGGATCAGTGATGCAGTGAAGAAATCACCAACTCAGGCTTTCTGGTCTTATATCATGACTCCCCCCCCCCCCCCCCCCCGTTTGCCCCATCTCTCTTTACATTATAATACTTTTTTTTCAATTCGTTCAAGATGTGTATTCCAGTTTTGTTGCATGTTTCTCATTCTGTCGAGAAAGGCTCTGGACATCTCCCAAAAGAGCTGTTTTACCAGCATTAATGAGTAACAATTCAAAAGAAATAAAATCAAGTTTTTAAAATACATATACTATACATTTACTATAAGGGCCCCCCTGGTGGCGCAGTGGGTCAAACCGCTGAGCTGCTGAACTTGCTGACTGAAAGGCAGGTGGGTTGAGGTTCCACTGTTAGGCCCCAGCTTCTGCCAACCTAGCAGGTATAAAACATGCAAATGCAAGTAGATCAATAGGTACCACTTCTGAAGGAAGACAATGGTGCTCCATGCACTCATGCCAGCCACATGACCTTGGAAGTGTTTACGGACAACGCCGGCTCTTCGGCTTAGAAATGGAGATGAACACCATCCCCCAGAGTCAGACATGAGTAGATTTAATATAAGGGGAAATCTTTATATTTACTATACTATACGTATCTTCAAAAAGTCTTAACTGATATAAAACTATGTAATTCATTCATTAACAGCAAACAAAACATGCTCTTCCTTTTATATCATATTCAAGACAAAGAAGATGACAATATTTTTTCTCAAAGCACATCCACAAAAGTTTTAACATTAATACTAAATGTTAATATTAAAATAAGCACACGCTTTAGAGTGAAGCACAGACAACCTAGTGAAGTTATATTTTTAAAAAGAACATTCTGTGGTTGTTCACATTAGAGACAGCTATGCAATCCAAGCTATGATATGCCTTAAAAGCAGAGAATAGGTGAACTATTTAAAAGTGCCTAGAAGAACAAATATTTCCAGAAAAGTTAAACAAACAACTCGGCCAACTTCCTAGGCAGTGGAAGGGGGGCAAGGAAAGGGGAAAATCATTTAGTTTATGTAATAGGACATTCATCAAAGAAATCACATTTGCCAAAAAGAAATTCACAAAAAATATTAGTAAAATGGAGAGGGCAACCTGAGCTAATTCCAGCTCTCTCGCTTCAGGCTTCTTATAGGGTTTCCCCAGCCATCCAAAACAGATTTTAGACTGGGTTGCTGTGAGTTTTCTGGGCTGTATGGCCATGTTCGAGAAGCATTCTCTCCTGACATTTCACCCACATCTATGGCAGGCATCCTCAGAGGTTGTGAGATCTGTTGGAAACTAGGCAAGTGGGTTATATATATCTGTGGACTAATGTCCAGGGTGGAGAAAGTACTTTTGTCTGTTGGAGGCATTTGTGGCCAACTGCAACACTCACACTTGCCTCAAGCAGACAAGAGTTCTTTCTTCCACCCTGGATATCATTCCACAGATATATAAACCCCACTTGCCTAGTTTCCAACAGACCACACAACCTCTGAGGATACCTGCCACAGATGTAGACGAAGCTATCCTTGCGATTTTAATTGGAGCCCCCGGTGACACAGCGGGATAACCACTGAGCTGCTGAACGTGCTGACCGAAAGGTCATCGGTTCGAATCCATGGAGCAGGCAACCTCTGAGGATACCTGCCATAGATGTGGGCGAAACATCAGGAGAGAATGCTTCTGAAACATGGCCATAGAGCCCAGAAAACTTACAGCAATCCAGTGATTCCGGCCATGAAAACCTTTGACAACACACAGATTTGAGGCAGATAGGAATCACCTAAAAATGCCCTCATCCACATTTTTCAGATGGACATCTTCCTTCAATGGATACCATCCAAAAACAAGAATTAAAGATATAGAATGCAGAACTGCATACTTGCACACAGAAGATAATACAGTCAGCACACACATTTGCAGAGGTTAGGGATGCAAGCTCTCTGCAAAAATGGAAAATCATGAATATCATAAGCACTCCCCCAAACATGCGTGTTACAGGATCCTTTCCCATCAAGAGGCCCATCTCACCATTCCAGATGTTAAACTAATTCCCCTCCATTCCATCTGCTGCCCCTCCACCTCTGTGCCAGCACCCCATTCCCTTCCCAAACCCTACCCTACCTCATCCAGATTTTAAAACCCTTCCTCCCTCTCTCCTTTCCTCACCTTCCCACCATAAAGCAGCAAAGGGAAGGGGAAGAGGGAAGGAAGAGATGAAGGAAGGGATTTAAAATCTAGCTGAGGCTTTGTGGTGGGAATGCAGGGAAGGAAAAGATGAAGGAAGGGGTAGAAAAATGTGGGTGACGCTTCATAGTGGGAAGGACGGGAAGGAAGTGAGGTGCTGACACTGCTGACAGGAGCAATAGCAAGTGGAGGAGCAGCAGAAGGATTGGGAGGAGGAGGTCGAGATAGTTAAGCAGTAGTTACAAACTCATGAATAATCAAATCCGCAAAAGAAAAACCTGTGAATTTTGGGAGGGACTATACTTTCAAACTTCCATAATATTATAAGGAAAATAAAATGCTCATACATTAAAAGAGAAAAAGTTGTCTCACAAGGGCAATACAGTATGGGCTCACTGATCCAAACCATTCCACTATAATTCACTGGCAATAAGACTGTACTCTGTGAACAATTAACAAGCATTCTTACTTTTATCTAGCCTAATTAATAAAATGCTACATTCCGCAAGTTTTCTATTAATTTGTGGCTGCTCTTAGGCCCTGAAGTATCCTAATTATTTGTTTTAATTATCTTGTTTTTTTAAAACATATCAAACAATGCTTGTACTATGGCTGCCCAATGCTAAAGGAATAAAACACTGTTTATTTGCTGTCTAGAAGACAACAATCTATTTGCATTTGAAAGCAAGTATGGTGCCCATAAGCAGCATCATTATTTCAAGTCAACAAATATTCAAGATCCAGTTAAAGAACAGGACTGGTTCTCTGGTTATCCAAAAGGTCTTTAGGCATTGCATAAACATTTTTCTCCAATTCTCTCTGATCTCCATATCAACATATAATGTGTTAAGTAGGAGCCCCCGGTGGCGCAGTGGGTTAAAGCACTGTGCCAGCAGGACTGAAGACCAACAGGTCGCAGGTTCGAATCCGGGGAGAGGCAGCTGAGCTCCCTCTATTAGCTCCAGCTCCTCATGCGGGGACATGAGAGAAGCCTCCCACAAGGATGATAAAACATCAAAAATCATCCAGGCATCCCCTGGGCAGCGACCTTGCAAACGGCCAATTCTCTCGCAACAGGAGCGGTTGCTCCTGACACGACAAAAAAAAAATTCTTAAGTATAAGAAGACTTTATGCTTAGTTGATAGCTTTGTCAATTATTGATATTATTTATTATATCCTGCCCCCTCTCCCTGAAGGGACTCGGGGCAGCTTACAGCAAAGCAACGAATACAGTAAATGATATAACACAGATAATAATCACAAATCAATTAATAAAAACAAAATAGTTAAAAAGACTATTTAGCCCTCTAAAAATAGTATGTGTGTAAACACTGTTTAAAACCAGCCAATTCCTATTATCAGGGTATCCAGCATTGTAAAATCTCATTCTAATATCCATTTGAAGTCCTGTCCTAAAACGTAGTTGATACTCTTAGACATTATCAAACACCTGCTTAAAATAACTAGGTTTGCAACTCCTTCCTGAACGTTTTAAAGGTGGGTGCTTATCTAATATCTTATCTAATACCATCCAAAAACAAGAATTAAAGATATAGAATGCAGAACTGCATACTTGCACGCAGGGCTTTCCAGAGTTGGGGGGTGGCACTATTGAGAAGGTCCTCTCCCTTGTCCCCACCAACCCACTTGTGAGGGAGGTGGGATCGAGAGGAGGGCCCTTCTTGCTGATCTTAGAGCCCAAACAGGTTCATAAGGAGAGATGCGGTTATGCAAATAGGTAGGACCCAAACTGTTTGAAACGTGCCTGGATGTAAATTAGGTACCAGCACAATTGTTGTTAATAGCAGAGTTACAAAATCCCTGTAACCAATCCCAGTCTGGTAGCAACTTTCTGAACAACCCATAGTTTTGGAACAATTTTCAAAGCACTCCCATTTACAGAGCATGTTAGAATAATCAAAGCATGGTATAACCAAAGAAACTGTTATTGTGGTCAAACTGGATATCTCCAAGGACAGGTGTAGGTGGTAAACAAGTTTTAATAGTGCAATTGTATTCAGGAAGGAATGGGTTCGGAAGGCCACTCTGATCCCCCTAGGAGAAGGGCGGGGTACAAATATGGTAAGTAAATAAATTTAAAACATAAGCATAGACGAATCTGCTAATTTGGGATGTGAGGATAGCATTCACAATATATCTTCTGAGGAAACAAAAACGAGGAGGAGGTAGACATAATGCAGAAATAGTATGAAAATTTGGAAAACCAAATGAAGCCAGGTCAGCTGCCTAATCAAATACCGTAATATACCTGCTTATTATTTAATCACAGCCAATGATCAAATATCCCATGAACCTAATAACATCATTACACAGCCAGCCTAGTTTTTACTTCTCCTTATAGTGTCATTTACTAACAAAGGCAGACATTAAGGCTGCTAGTCTCCTAGGGCTAAAGCAGCCAGAAGCCAGCCTAACAATATAGCACAGTCCTTTGTACTGGCCACCTACTGCTACCTGAGACACAGCCTTTTGATCTCAGCTGCTTGAGAACATGTGTGAGACGCAAGGCCTGGCTGACTACTATAGGAACAGAGCTATACACTGAACAAGACTTTAGTCTGCTCCAGTTGTTCATATATTCTTAACTGCAGGTAATTCGAGACAGACTAAAATGCTATCTTCAGTGGGAAAAGCTGCTGTCTGTGATTAGTATTGAACAGATAACATAGCTAGGAACAATTTTCAGTTGGGTTGCTGTGAGTTTTCTGGGCTGTATGGCCACGCTCCAGAAGCATTGTCTCCTGACATTTCACTCACATCTATGGCAGACATCCTCAGAGGTTGTTTTTCAATTAATGCAAACCTCGGCATTTCTAATAAAAGAGAATGCAAAAGAACTTTTCCATGAATACACTGACAATTACCAAACTTTACTTGGAATTATTGAAAGTTACAATTGATTACACTGGCTTTACAAATAAATTTCACAACAGATATTTTTACTAATAGACACAACTACATTTTGTTATTCTAACAACACTTATACTTCTTTTAAAATGTCAAGTATTACTTCTATTGTTTTATTTAAGTTACTACTGTACAGCTAAATTGGCAGCCCTAATTGTTCTACCAAAATGGTGCCAGATGACCTGATGCATGATCAATATTGAAGTGGTCTATTAGTCAAATACTGTGAGAGCCGTTCAGCAGTGGAATTCTCTGCCCCGGAGTGTGGTGGAGGCTCCTTCTTTGGAAGCTTTTAAACAGAGGCTGGATGGCCATCTGTCAGGGGTGATTTGAGTGCAATATTCCTGCTCCTTGGCAGGGGGTTGGACTGGATGGCCCATGAGGTCTCTTCCAACTCTTTGATTCTATGATTCTATGATTCTATGACTGTGAACTGTCCAACTCAATTTGAGACAGAAATAATTATTCCTGTTTTGGTCATACATAGATTTTGAGTTTCTTGCAAATTTTACTGATTGCAATTTCTCAAGCTTACATCAAAACTTGTGGTTAGATTAATGTTAATCAATGTCTGGAGTAGGCAAAGACAGTATACAGGATTATCTTCACATTTTCACAACCGAACGTTGTTCTGCATTAGGGTAATTGGGTCAGGTTCCGTGAGTAATTCGCAGTAACAGTAAATATTAAAATATTTCTAAACCTACAGATCCTACTTATATGCTGCAACTTTTGCTGAATCTTTGATCTTTAAGATATTCATTTAAGAAATAAATGGCAAAGACAGTATCCCCAACTACTCACTACCTCTCTTTTGACCTTGAAAGCATCCAAGCTAGGATAGGCAAAAAACATCAACAATGCAACCATGTTTGCACAATGCACATTAAGATAGTTGATTCTCTACCATCATTTCACCTTAACCTAGAAGAGCCCAGATGAAGTTACTAACAACAACTAATCCTTCGCCTCACTGCCATGATGCACTGATGATGCAGAAGCAATCAGTTCCAGAGCCAAATGTGCAGGAATGCGGGGCTTTCTTCTGCCTTAACGTCTAATCTGGGCTAGCAACAGTCCATCCTCCTGTGGTTCTCAGCCAAAAACAGAGATGAGGAAAGCAATTCATGAAGCTAGCCCAAATCCCTACTGTGTTTCCTGGCTGGAAAACATGGCAGGATGCGCTGGTGGCTGTTAACTGAGAATGGCCTCTACTATCTTTGGCCAGATGCCCAGATTTCCACCTATTTTCTGTTTTAAAGAGCCAGGGGATCCTTAATACAAAAGTCAGAAATACATGCAGTCCCATAACTGGACAAAGAATCTTCTCCCAAGACATGATTATCAGAATTACTTTGTTACTTCAATTACTATGATACCCTAATTCTCAGCAGGAAACAATGTAGCTGAGGTTGAATATCATCATCATCATCAATTTATATAATACCATCACTGTGCATGTCACTTTACAAATAAAAGAACTACAAGTCTAACTAAGATATGACACAAAAGGAAAGTGAGATAGCAGTGACGGTAGAGATTAAGGTCCCTTCCACATTTCCTGCTTTGAACTGGAATATATGGCAATGTGGACTCAGGTAACCCAGTTCAAAGCAGATGTTGTGGGATTTTCTGCCGTGATATTCTGGGCTATATGGCTGGATTCTCTACTGCAAAATGTTGATTTAGACAACTGCAATGGGGGATTAAACAAATTAATGGAGGATAAGGCTAACAATGACTACTGTTCAGGATAGTTATATGGTACCACAGGTATCAAAGACTGTGTGCTTCTGAATACACTGCTAGAGAGCACAAGAAAGAAAATGCTATTAGATTCATGTCCTTATTGTGGATTTATCACAGACATCCGGCACAATACTGTGCAAACAAGATGACTGAACAGGTCTTTGATATGATCCAGCAGGACTGTTCTTATTAATCCCCATTACTTACCAATTTACAGCTTCAAGATAAATAAGATAACTCAATGATTTAATGAGGATGGATACATTCACATTCAGGGACTAATTCCCAAGCTTTAAACTAGTAACTTTGAAGTCAAAATATACATGTAACAGACTGTGAACCAAATGCCAAAAACTATACAGATGCTTAATTAACTCCACAGACTTTATAAATTAAAATAGCAGGAAAGCTTATCTGCTTTATGTACTGTCTAATTCTGGTTTCCCTTTCAGTTGGAAACTTAAGAATACCATTTCTGAAGTAACTGTTCAATATATTACCTCAAGCCCAAGCATATTTTGAAGAGAAACAGGAATGCTGCATGTTCCTGGGTGCACAACGGGAGACTGAGAAAATGTATGTTATGTGATATCACATTCTTACACACAAACACTTAAGCCGATCAGAGAAATGTTAACATGATATCTTATTCCACTTATGGGATTGTTGTCAGGCTGTTAATGGAAGTATGCAAGTGTCTTTACATGGCAAAGGTATTTCAAAGTTCCTTATTTCTCATTTCAAGATATTGCAAATGATCAACTGACAGTAAATCTCATCTAGAGCTTGTGGCTAAGGCACCAGAAGAAGAAGCTCATGCTCTCAACTATAACACTGCACAGATTCTGTAGTAAAGTTGTAGTTTATCCACACATTTATCTGAATCCCCTGGGAAAACAATGAGTGGGGGGACAGCAAATGAAAAGCAAATCCATTTTTGATTTCTTCTTTGGCCTTCCTAACTCTAACCTAATCCACCCCTCAAAAATTCCTGCTTATGCAACAAGGTCAATCTTTTTCCTCTGTGGGTTTCACTGAGACAATGCAAGAGAGAACAACCAAGGAAAAGACACTTTGGGGGGAATTCTTCCTAAGCAGGTTTGTGTGGCAGTCACACTGTTGTCACAATGTTACATGGACCTCTACTTCTATTTCTCAGCTTTCTAAATCAATCAGCTTTTAACTTGCATTATGATTTTCTCTCTTTTCATGATTGTATTTTATATCACTTTTTATTTGGAATTTTTGAACCCTTTTGTAAAGTAACAGAAAGATATATATGTTTCTACAATGCACACATTGATCTCTGTAAATGTGTTGTCGAAGGCTAATCAAGGTGGCCAATTGCAACATTCACATTCGCCGCAAACAGACAAGAGTTCTTTTCTCCACCTGGACATTTCACAGATATATCAACCCCACTTGCCTAGTTTCCAACAGACCTCACAACCTCTGAGGATGGTTGTCATAGATGTGGGCAAAACCTCGGGAGAGAATGCTTCTGGAATATGGCCAGACAGCCTGGAAAAGTCACAGCAACCCACTGATCTCTGTAACTTTGTGGTGGTAGAACTAAAGCAAGCCCTCCCCCCTTTCATTTTAATATACACCTATTAACCTCAATGATTTAGCTTCAAAATCAGAAGTATCTGACCTGTGAGGTGGGGTTTTCTTGCCATTATCATTTGCGTACAGCTCAACTGGGCCCCAGCGGATGGTAGGGTGTGCCCCCTGGTGGGTTCAAGAGGCAATGCAGTCTCCTCCCCCCTTGGAAGTAATCCAATCATGTTTTTAAGAAAAACGATTTCCTGTCTGTTTGGACAGCCTGGTACATTCCCAGCCAAAGAACAAAACACAAAAAAAACAAAACTTTTATGTAAGAGTCATATACAATTTACTATAGAAGTGAAAATAGGCCACCAACATTTTACTCCGATTTCGTCAACTAAGTGTAGCATGGCTATACTTCCCCAATCTGCAGTTATATATGGATAAATTTAACAAGTAATGTTTACAGCCATGATTAAAAGACACCTAAATGTATTTCCTGCAAGCAGATATGTACTAGTAAATGGCATTAAGGGATTTTTTTTTTGCTGTTGTTTCATATCAAGACAATTTTATGATGATTCAAGTGAATGAAAACCTCTGTGATCTCTAGTCTTACCTGTCCCAACATATCTCTATGAGCAAACTAGAGCTTTAAGACCTGCTGTGGAAGTCCTGCTCTTGGTCCCACAACCATCGCAAGTGCAACTGGTAGAGGCAAGAGACAGGGCCTTCTCCGTGGTGGCTCCTCAGTTGTGGAATTCCCTCCCCAGTGATATCAGGCTGGCCCCATTCCTCCTGGTCTTCAGGAAAGGACTAAAGGCCTGGCTCTGTACACGGGCGTTCAGAGAATAGGATAATACAGAATCAACCTCAACAGCTTGAATAATGACCATGAGAAAATCAGTAAGTATGGAAACCAAGACTCTGCACTTTGTTATGTTTTAAATCTGTTGTGTTCTTTTAATTTGTGTTATTGCTTTTATGTGTGTTATTTATATATTTTAACTGTTTTATATATTTTAACTGTTCTATTGATATGGCTTGTTGTATGATGTGGCATTGAATTTTTGCCAGAGTTTGAGTCCTCTGCGGGATGAGAAAGGCGGGGTATAAATAAATAGTCATCAACAGCCCCACTCATGTCTTGGAAACTCAGGGGCTGTGGCTTTTCTGACTGACTGAATAAAATTATCTGTAATTTGGTCTTCCTCTTTTCCTCTTTCCTTTAATAAGCATGACTCTTTCCTGATGAGTCACATCTCAGGATATGTCCAAACTATGATAGCCAAAACACTCCGAATCCCCAAGCATGAACATCTTTCAAGGCAACTAGGCTAATCACCAGCTGCAGTAGATTACTGCCAACAGGGAGGTGACAGGTTCAAAGCCTGAGTCGGACTGAGCACCCAACTGTTAAGCCTAGCTTACTGTCCACCTAAGCAGTTCATGAACAGCTGAGCTGTGAACTGTGAGTAGAGAAAGTAGAAACCGCTTAAAGTGGGGAGGTATTTTACGATACCATAAAAATACCAGCAGTCAAAAAGCAAGGAGGAAATACAATCTAATAACTTGACATCATAGCGAATGAAGCAACAGCTCCCCCAGTGGTCAGAATCGAGTATAACCTCCAGACACCAGGCAGCAAAGTGGAAATGCCCAAAATACCTCTTTTTGTCTGTTTGTCTGTATGTCTAGAAAACGGCATTGAATGTTTACCATGTTTGTGTGCACTGTGATCCACCCTGAGTCCCTTTTGGGGTGAGAAGGGCAGAATATAAATACTGTAAATAAATAAATAAACCACACAAAATAAGAACAAGGATGCATATGATCATTATGAAGTGTGGACTTTACACAAACCTTAACCAATATGATTTTTCTAAATCCCATAAGAAAAAGACCTCTATTTTCCAGTATTGTGTTCAACACGCTGAATGGGTCAACTGAATTTCTATCACAGAAATGAATTAGATTCCCTAGTGTGGAGTTCACTGGTTTAAATGGGACATAAAAAGTAGAAGGAGAATATGGAGACTAGGCAGTGATGGCGAATCTTTTAGAGACCAAGTGCCCAAATTGGGGTGGGAAGGCACTCGGAGGTAGCGAGGAGGGGGCAGCAGACAGATGGGCGAGCCCCTTCTGGCACGTGTACCATAGGTTCGCCACCCCTGGGCTAGGCCACTGTTTAGTTTTCAAGCTCAGAATTACAGAATTGCCAAAAGTAACAACAAAGGTTTACAGAATTGCCAAAAGTAACAACAAAGGTTTAACAACAGCGGGCAATGAAAATATACTTGGTGTGAGTCATTTAGCAGTTGTTTCAAATAATTCAATCTGCAAATGTTCCATTGGATATCCCAGAAAAGAAACATAAGATCAACCACCACCACCACACTACACCATGTTTATTGGGGGGGGGGGGGGGACACAGTTCTGTTTTGATCCAGAAATGCTTAGAAAGTAGGCCATATTGTCCTTAAGGCAATGTGACAAGAGCTCACATACATATCCCCCAGCTTTGATCTATATTTTCTTACAGTGGCAACATCAGATATTACTGCTTTTATGGATGAGAACTGTTAATTCAGTTACGAGACCATGAGAACTATGGGATTGTCTGGAGAGGTCTCTCTCTCTTTCCCATTATCTTCTCAGTCTCATTTGGTGGGAACAAGGGAAAGGACCTTTTCAGTGGCTACTCCCTGACTTTTGCCTGCTCTCCTTCCATTGGCAGGTCAAAATATGACAAACCGCATCCTGCATACAGAAAAGTGAGTAGCTGGGGGAAAGTTACACTTTATATAGTTCTGGTATAAAGTGCTGTAATTTTCTAATTTCTCCAGTAACACATATTGAGTCTCCCTTATCAAGAGATCAAAAACCATCAAAAACTGAAACTTATTGGTGCCAGCTGTCCACTTCCACTTTCAAGACAGTAGTACTTCTGCTGATGATGATACAGACGTAAATAACTTTACAGAAACTTGGTCCACTTTTATTTGACCAATTTGAAAGTTACTCAGATAACATATCTGCAACCAAGAAGAATGTTCAAATGTACACGACTAAACGTTTTCATCTTTTTGTTACCTCCACCACCAGCCCAACAAAAGAAAACAAGACCCTGCTCTTATTGTAATTCATGGTTATCCATATCTTTACAGTGCATTATGTCAAAATGTGATGTTTCAAAGAGAAAAAATCCTTTCAAATGATAGTCTCAAATTAAAATCAAGAATTGTGCCATTATAGCTATCCTAACCACAAAAGCCTTAAACGGTTCCGGCCCAGTTTACTTGTCCGAACGTATCTCCCTCTACGAGTCACAAAGGACCTTAAGATCATCCGGGGAGGCTCTACTCTTGGTCCCACCACCATCGCAATCGCGGTTGACGAGAGACAAGGCCTTCTCTGTGGTGGCCCCTTGCATGTGGAATTCCCTCCCTAATGAGGTCAGATCTGTCCCCTCCCCACTTGCCTTCTGGAAGAAACTTAAATCCTGGCCATGGGATCAAGCGTTCGCAGAATAGACCAATTTACTGGTGAAGACAAGACTTCATTTGACCGCAATGGATTGATTCGGAACAATGATTTTAACTTGGCAAACTTCTTAATGTATATAATTATTTAATGTATTTAACTATATTTTATGCTATGTTTTATTGGCACTGAATAGTGGTCTGTTGGAAGCCATCCTGAGTCCCTCTTCAGAGGTTGAGAAGGACAGGGTAGAAATGTTCTAAATAAATAATAAAATAAACAGCATTTTGTCTTTCATCCTGCCGTACAGAAGAAGGTTCAATCAGTAGAAACATGGGGAAAATTTCTCCTTTTGATACTTTAATTCACTCTCAAACACACCCAACCCCATCCTGTAAAACATTAGGCAAAAGCTGAAAGACAGACTTGAGTAAGGTTGAGAAGCTGAAAAAGACAAGAAGTCAAAACAAAGAGGAAAATGTACTTTAGAAATAATTGCTTTGTTAATTCCACCACTTTGACTCCTTGTATGAAAAGGACAGAGGTGGAGAAGGCTAAGATAAATCACTCCCCTACCCACAGCAAACCTCTAAAGCCCCTTCTACACGGCCCTATATCCCAGGATCTGCTCCCAGATTATCTGCTTTAAACTGGATTATATGAGTCTCCACTGGAATATAACCTGGAATAAACCAATCATCTGGGATCAGATCCTGGAATATATGGGCAGTGTGGAAGAGGCTTAAGTCTCGTTGATGTGATCATAACTGCAGATATCACATAAAATAAATGTTCCCTAAGTACATGTTTCCTTCTGCAGAAACAGCTTAAATTGCAAAATGGTAAGAAAACCACCAAGTCAATTGACCCAGGACTGCCAGGTCACAAACAGGTCAGAGCTTTTCCTGTAACACATCGGCAACCAAGAAGTACGGCATTTATGGTTTGGCAGTCTTCCTCGATGCCAAATCAACTTCATACGCTCTCCCTTCAGCTAGGCCTGACATCTAGTAGATCATTTCTACACTGTAAGGTTTTTAGGAAAGGGATGGGTAGTTTATGGCCCTCGAAATGCTGTTGGATTGCACCTCTGATCAAACCTAACCCTTTGCTAAATTGGTCAGGGCTGATGGACAATGCAGTCCAACAACTTCTGCAAGACCATACACTGACCAATTCTATGACAGAGTTTAGAATGCCCTTTCAAAAATCTGTATGATAATGCCATTAATTTAGTCTCTTTAATCTTTGGATAAATATTTATCAGAAAGGCAAGACTAATATTTACATTGCTTCTTTACACTCTTCAATCAAATTGGTAGCAGCACAAATAATTTTAGCTCAAACATAAAAATTTAAATTTTACATCTTTCTACCAAAAAAAGTCACAATTCAATACTGTTTCTCTTCACCAATAATTTTCCAATACTCATTACGAGCAAACTAAAACCATGCTCTTGTTACATATTGAATAGATTACTGCAATGCTCTCATTATGGGGTTGCCTTTGAAGACTGTTTGGAAGCTCCAAGTAGTCCAACGGGCGGCAGCCAGATTTCTCACTGGGGTAAGCTCCCGCTGTTAGGCTCAGCTTCTGCCAACCTAGCAGTTCAAAAACATGCAAATGTGAGTAGATCAATAGGTACCACTTATTTGGAAGGTAGCAGCACTCCATGCAGTCATATTGGCCACATGACCTTGGAGGTATCTACGGATAATGTTGGCTCTTCGGCTTAGAAATGGAGATGAACACCACACCCCAGAGTTGGACACGATCTTAACAGATTAGAGAAGTAGCCCAAAACTAACAAAATGAAGTTCAACAGTGACAAATGCAAGATACTTCACTTAGGCAGAAAAAATGAAATGCAAAGATACAGAATGGGGGATGCGTGGCTTGAGAGCAGTACATGTGAATAAGATCTTGGGAGTCCTCATGGACAACAAGTTAAACATGAGCCAACAATGTGATGCGGTGACAAAAATAGCCAATGGGATTTTGGCCTGCATCAATAGGAGTATAGTGTCTAGATCCAGGGAAGTCATGCTACCCCCTTTCTATTCTGCCTTGGTTAGACCACACCTGGAATACTGTGTCCAATTCTGGGCACCACAATTGAAGGAAGAGGTTGACAAGCTGGAATGTGTCCAAAGGAGGGTGACTAAAATGATCAAGGGTCTGGAGAACAATCCCTATGAGGAGTGGCTTAAAGAGCTGGGCATGATTAGACTGAGGAAGAGAAAGCTAAGAGGAGACATGATAGCCGTGTATAAATATGTGAGAGGAAGTCATAGGGAGGAGGGAGCAAGCTTGTTTTTTGCTACTCTGGAGACTACGACGCAGAACAATGGCTTCAAACTACAAGAAAGGAGATGAACATAAGGAAGAACTTCCTGGCTGTGAGAGCTGTTTAGCAGTGGAACTCTCTGCCCTGGAGTGTGGCGGAGGCTCCTTCTTTGGAGGCTTTTAAACAAAAGCTGGATGGCCATCTGTTGGGGGTGCTTTGAATGCGATTTTCCTGCTTTTTGGCAGGGGGTTGGACTAGATGGCCCATGAGGTCTCTTCCAACTCTATGATTCTATGTTTTTACAATGAGATTTAATGTCAAAGGATACCTTTACCTTTACCTTTACTTAGCTGGGCTAAATCACAGAAAGCCATGCTGTTCCTCTCTTTCCTACTGTTGCTATCACACACATTCTCACTAAATTCAACTTTTCAAACCAAAGTTTGCAGAAGGTACCCAATATGCTCACACAATGTTCCCAAGGAAGGATAAACACTGCTTACGCTTGCTTGAAGAAACAGGCATTGTCAACAGTGCCAGCAAAGTCAATGGGCCCACAAACATTGTATCACATTTCACGTCTGCTCAGGAAAACTCTGGTTCAGTTCAACCCCCATTAGATTACTGCACGACAAACATGCCTTTTTCCTCCCACTGATCATTCATTTCCCATCAGTCGGTGCCTGTCTACCAGAAATAGCACATACAGACATAATGTCAGATTTTACACTGCCTCTCTTCCCTCTTCTTTCAAACAGCTCCTTAAAAATATGAAAGAAGCACTCCAGACACGTTTCTGCTATCCCAAAGCTCCGACCTGCAGTAATATGCTATTTAGGGTGTATCTACACCAGACACAGGGAAACTTTGGCTCTCCAGCTTAAGCAGCTGAGGGGGGAAAGGAAGGGGCCTGAGTCTATTAGGAATGGTGGGAGTAGAAGTCCAAAACACCCAGAAGGCCAAAGTTTGCCCATGCCTGATCTACATTATATAATCAATGCAGTTGGGCACAATTTTAACTGCCATGGCTCAATGTTGAGGAGTCATGGGGGTTGTAATGTTACAAGGTCTTTAGCTTTTTCTACCAAGGGGTGCTGGTCGCGAGGGGGTGTCAGAGAGGTTGCCAAAGACCATCAGAAAACACAGTACTTTCTGTCGGTCATGGGGATAGTATGTGGGAAGTTTGGCCCAGTTTTATCATTGGTGGGGTTCAGATTCCTCTGATTGTAGGTGAACTATAAATCCCAGCATCTACAACTCCCCAATGTCAAGGTCTATTTTCCCCAAACTCCACCAGTGTTCACATTTGGGCATATTGAGTAATCGGGCCAAGTTTGGTCCAGATCCATCATTGTTTGAGTCCACAGTGCTCTCTGGATGTAGGTAAACTACAACTCCAAAACCTAAGATCAATGCCCACCAAACCTTTCCAGTATTTTCTATTGGTCACAGGAGTTCTATATGCCAAGTTTGGTTTAATTCCATCATTGAGTTCAGAATGCTCTTTGATTGTGGGTGAACTATAAATTCCAGCAGCTACAACTCCCAAATAACAAAATCAATCCCGCCCCCAGTCTCAGCAGTATTCAAATTTGGGTGTATTGGGTATTCGTGCCAAATTTGGTCCAGTGAATAAAATCATCCTGCATACTAAATATTTACATTATGATTCATAACAGTAGTAAAATTACAGTTATGAAGTAGCAACAAAAATGATTTTATGGTTGCGGGGTCGTGGGATTAGGAAGATTGAGAAATATTGCTATACAGGCATGCACATATGTATTAAATCCCAGTCCGACAAAGGCTTTCCATTCTCATGCTCCAATAACAACCTCTAGGTGTGCCTGTGGAATAATCGCTCTCTATTCTTTGCCTCACTATTATTTTCGGCTTCTCCTCCAGCAGTCCCACTCAGAGAGGTCTGCAATAGGAATGCAACAAAATGCTGCATTGGAGAGGGGTTTGGGCGCCAGGCCATAGCTCCGGATCCCCCATACACACAAAACGAAGAAAGGCTGGGAGTTGAAGGAGGGATCCTTGTGACGAAAACAAGGAGCACAAAGACCTTGGGACTGAAGAGGAATTCAGACACAGCCGGCCCCTGCTGGAGTTGGGTATTAGATTGACAGAACAGTTGCTTGCTTTGCTTTTGGAGGTCATGATGCAGCCAGGCCCGGCCCCTTTAAGGGGGGCAAGTCAGACGTAAACAAAAAGACTTGTCTCGAAAAGTCAAGATTTGGAGGGGCAATGGGGAAATTCAATAAACAAGAGGTGGAAAAGAGTGCTGGCTGTATCCTCACTACAGAATAACAGCAGTCAGATACCCTATCAATTGTATCCATGCTATGGGAGTATGGGATTTGTAGTTTGGTGAGGCAGAATTCTTCAGAAGAGAAGGCTAAAGACCTTGTAATCAGGAGAGGTTCAGTTTGGTGAGGCACCAGCACACTCTGATAGAGAAAGTATAAAGATATTGTAAAACTACAACTCTCGTGATTCCACATCCTTCAGCCGTGGCAGTTCTAGTGGTGTCAAACTGCACCAATTCTACCATGCAGATGCCTGAAGTGCCATAACAGACTACGAATCCCGTAATTCCACAGCATGGAGCCAGGGCAGCTAAAGAGGAGCCCCAAGTGCTATAATCCTGCAGTGTGGACACCTCTGTCTATGAGGGAGGAAAGTTTACCTGAAAAGCAACCCCCCCCCCCAAAAAAAAAGCTCTTTATAGACTGAAGACAATAAATAAAACTTGACCCTGTCTGGGCTGCAAAGGCAAACAGGGCAATTAGCTTCAGGGACAGGAGAAAAGGAAGCCTTGGTACTAGTGGGCGGGAGGAATAAATAACATAATGCAAAAATGGGGGAGGAGGAAGAAGGAAAAGGAATCGAGGAAGAAGAGAGGGAAGAGAAGGAGAGGAAGAAAAGGGAGCAGAGAGGAAGGAATAGAAAAAGGAGGAGGAGGAGGAGGAGGAGGAGGAAGAGAATGAAAGGAAGGAAGAAAATAATGGAGGAGATGAGCCAACAATGTGATGTGGCTACAAAAAAAGCCAATGGGATTTTGGCCTGCATCAATAGAAGTTTAGTGTAGATCCAGGAAAGTCATCCTCCCGCTCTATTCTGCCTTGATGAGACCACACCTGGAATACTATGGCCAATTCTGGGCAACACAATGGAAGGGAGATGTTGACAAGCTGGAATGTGTCCAGCGGAGTGTGACTAAAATGATCAAGGGTCTGGAGAACAAGCCCTATGAAGAGTGGCTAAAGAGCTGGGCATGTTTAGCCTGCAGAAGAGAAGGCTGAGAGGAGATATGATGCCATGTATATGAGGGGAAATCACAGGGAGGAGGGAGCAAGCTTGTTTTCTGCCTTGGAGACTAGATGCGGAACAATAGCTTCAAAACTACAGAAAAGAGATTCCACCTGAACATTAGGAAGAACTTCTTGTGAGAGCTGTTCAGCAGTGGAACTCTGCCTTGGAGTGTGGTGGAGGCGCCTTCTTTGGAAGCTTTTAAACAGGGGCTGGATGGCCATCTGTTGGGGGTGCTTTGAATGCAATTTTCCTGCTTCTTGGCAGGGGGTTGGACTGATGGCCCACAAGGTTTCTTCCAACTCTAGGATTCCATGAAGGAAGAAAAGGGAAGGAAGGAAGGAGAAGAGAAGGAAGGAAAGGAAGGAAGGAAGGAAGGAAGGAAGGAAGGAAGGAAGGAAGGAAGGAAAAGAAGGAGGAGGGGGAATAGAGAAGGGAGAACAGGGAAGAGGAGAAGAAGAAGGAAGGAAAAGAAGCAGGAGGGGGAGGAATAGAGGAAGGAGAAGGAGGAAGAGGAAAAGAAATAGAGAAGGAGAGGAAGAAAAAGGAAGAGGAGGGGAAGGAAGAGGGAAGAGAAGGAAGAAGAGAGAGGAAGAAAAAGGAGGAGGAATAGAGAAAGGAGGAGAAGGAAGAAAGAGTAAGAGGAGAAGGGGAGGGAGGAAGAAAAAGAAGGAGGAAGGGAGAATAAAAGAGGGGGAAGAAGGAAGAAGAGAATGAGAGGAAGGAAGAAAAAGAGGAGGAATAGAGGAAGGAGTAGGAAGAAACAGAAGGAGAGGAAAGATGAAAAAGAAGAAGGTGGGGGAATAGAGGAGAGAGGAGAAGGAAGAAGAGAAGGAGGTAAAGAAAGGAAAAGGAGGAGGAATAGAGGAAGGAGTAGGAAGCAAAAGGAAGAGGAGAAGGAGAGGAAGGAAGGAAGGAAGGAAGGAAGGAAGGAAGGAAGGAAGGAAGGAAGGAAGAAAAGAGAAGGAGGGAGGAAGAGAAGGGAGAGAAGGAGAGGAAGAAAAACAGGAGGGGAGGAGTAGAGGAAGAAGGAGGAAGAGGAAACAGGTAAGGAGTGAAAGAAAAAGGAAGAGGAGGGGAAGGAATAGATGAAGAAGGAGAAAAAAGAGAAGGAAGGAAGGAGAAGGAGGGGGAACAGAGGAAGGAGAAGGAGAGGACGGAAGAAAAAGGGAGGAGGAATGGAGGGAGGGGGAGGGGAAGGGCTGAAAGGCGTCCCCTCCGGGTGTGGCTGTGGGTCGGAAGCGGGGAAGCATCCCTCCGAGGCGTGGCTTCGGGGGAGGCCAAGGCTGCGAGCCCACTGCGGCCTGCCTGAAGCCGGGGCCGAAAAGGGGCGGCCTTTTGGGGGCCCGAAGTCACCCAGGAATGCATGTCCAAAGGCCTCCTCCTCCTCCTTTCCCCATGGAAACCCGAAGCGTCCCCTTCTTCCCTTCTTTTCCCTCCTCCTCCTCGTCCAGATGCCCGACTCACGTTCTCGGCGTCCCGCTCGTTGACGGTGGGCAGCGGCGTGCGGGTGGAGGACATCTTGTGGCCCCTTTCCGCCCGACCCACAGCCTCCCCCGGCGCCTGGGACTCGCAGGCCTCTGCGGCTTCTCCTCCCCCTCCCCCTCCTCCTCCTCCTTAGACGCCCGGAGCCCTGGCCATGGCTTCTGGCCCTCGCCGCCGCCCCCAGGGCCGGGCTGACGGCGGCGGCGATGGCCTCCCGAGGGGCGGCGCCTCCTGGCCTCCTTTGCCTGGCGCCTCAGGTGAGCAGCGGCGGCCGGCCGGCGAGGAGGAGGAGGAGGAGGCTGGCCAGGAGGAGGGGGTGCCGGGCTCTGCTCCCTCCGCGGCCTAGGGAGGCGGCGGCAGTAGTCCGACGCTGGACGCTGGACCAGCCCCTGCGACGGGGCGGCGACAATCTCGTCCGGCGGCGGCGGCGGCGGAGAAGCACGGGCTCCTCCCCGTGGCCCTCCTCCTCGCCCTCCTCCTCCTCCTCCTCCCGCAAGTGCGGCCTTGTTGCCTCCGGAGAGTGGCGCTGTCCGAGGCCGAGCCACCGCGACGAGGATTGCAAAGGACGGGCCCGGGCTGGCGCGCGCCTGAGTTCCCACCCTCTTCCTTTCTTTCTTTCCTCCTTCTCTTCCTCCCCCTCTTCTCGCCTCACTCTCCACGGCATTCCCGAGAGGAAAAGGCGGAGTGTGTCCCGAAGTGGTCCCGAATCCGGAGCTGTCCACCTGGCGCCCTTTTGGTTCCAGAAGGGGGTCAAGTCAAGATACCCAAAGTTTGCTCCAAGCACAACAAGAGTTAAAAAAAACAAACTGTGCCATACACTGGTTGGACATTCCTTCCAATCAATCCCAATCTATCCCAAATCATTCTCACAACCTCTAAGGATGCCTGTCATAGAAATGTCAGGAGAGAATGCTTCTGGAACATGGCCATACAGGCTGGAAAACTCACAGCAACCCAGTGCAAACTCTGATCCCAAACCAGAGTGCATCAAGAGTTCATACACATGGCCGTACAGCCCGAAAAACCTACAACAACCCAAATAATTCAATATCCAAAACTAGAAAGACTTCCCAAATCATCTGCATGGGTGGCAGAGGTGGGACTCCTTTGCTATCTAAAGCAGGCATGGGTCAACTTGGGCCCTCCCTCCAGGCAGGCCTGTAGCCATGATTTTGTTTCGGGGGGGGGGGGGGGATGAGTGAAAGAGGGTCTACCCTAGCAAACCTTTTGTATCGTTACCCTAATACCTCCATGCATATGAGATATATTGAGCATGGTGATCAGATCATGATATGAATAAACATAACACTTTAAATAATGTACCAGTAAGGCCTTCTCATGGACCACCATGAGAATTTCGGGGAGGGGGGGCTGAAGCCCCCCAAGCCCCCCCCCCCCCACATGCCTGCCTCGTACTATGGACTTCAAATCCCACCATTCCTAACAGCCTCAGACCCCTTCCTTTCCCCCCTCACCCCCGAGGCTGTTAGGAATGCTGGGAGTTGAAGTCCAAAAGACCTGGAGGGAAGGCCCAAGTTGGTCCATGCCCAATCTAAAGGGTTCAATGTACACAAACTTTTGTGTCAATCACAAAATATGTAAACATACTGTTGCCCTCCAGGACAAGAACAGCCTTCAGATTTTAAACACCACACCATTGAATGGAAAACAATCCTTTTGTTGAAGATAATTAAAAAGTAGTAAGGTAAAAACACTTTAAAGAAATAGGTAAATCCAATTAGGTAGGAAGATAAGCAGGGACAAAGTAGTCCAGGGTAATAGTCCAGCAAAGTCCATAAAAACAAAGTCAAAACTTCCCAAAGATAATGCAAAAAATCAGGAAACCCAAGGCATGAATATAGAAGCATGAAATCCAAGAATCAAAACCATGAAACAAATGCGCTTTAAACATGAATTTCCCAAGCAAAACTTCCATGAACAAGAACGAGAACTTGACTTGATTCCAAACGATGCTTAATCTAACTATATATCCTGTACTTGGGACTTTTATCTCCTTGTTAGCTAAGTCTCTAGCATTCAGAAATTGGTTTTGTTTTAATTGAGAATTTCTTATCTTTTTTTTCTCGGAGCCTGGCAGATGGCCGAAGCCACTGTTTGGCTCTCCTGTTTTGACTAATCTCCTCACATCTATCTATTTGCTCATTATCTATTTGCTCATTCATTTCTGCAGCTGGGCCAGGTGTCGAGCTGTTTTCATGTTTTCTATCATGGGAACTCTGGTAACAATTCAGAAAGCACACCATCATCCCCCACTCCTCAGGGACATTCTCATGGGAAACTACACTTTGAACAGGGATCTCCTGGTCATTCTCTTCATCAATATCACTGACCAAACCACTGCCATCTTGAAACTCATCTTGAAACTCATTGACAGCACTCCCCACATCCAAAGCACCCTGATCCTGGAACACAATCACAGGGTGAGCTCCAACACATACTACGTTATGCACAGTTTTGAGCATTCCTTATCTGGAATTCCAAAATCGTAAATTTATTTATTTATTTACTACATTTATATACCACTTTTCTCCCCCTGAGGGAACTCAAAGCGATTTCTAGCATTATAAAGGCAAAATTCAATGCCGTCCATACATGTGTAAACCAGAACATAATGGCTACACAATAACATAGTAGAAGAAAGGTGTTCCCTGACATTTAAGTCCACTGGATTATGCGGCAGTGTATAAAGGACCCGGGATTCCAAAATCAGAAATATTGCCAAATCCATAAATTTCTGCAGGCATGGCTGAGATAGTGACAACTTTGGTGCCCGATGATTCATTGTACGCAAAGTTTGCTCCAAGCCCAACATGAGTAAAAAATACTGTGTTATATAGACTGAGTATCATATATTACGGTGGCACAATGAGTTAAACCAGGCATGGGCAAACTTTGGCCCTGCAGGTGTTTTGGACTTCAACTCTCACAATTCCTAACAGTGGCCCTTGTACTGATGAATTGCTTACCTGAAGACTGGCAGTTCGAATTCATGGGATGGGTTAGCTCCCGCTGTTAGCTCCTGCCAACCTAGCAGTTCAAAAACATGGAAATGTAAGTAGATCAATAGGTATTGCTTTGGTGGGAAAAGGCAAAGATGCTCCAAGCAGTCATGCCAGCCACATGACCAGGGGAGCTTGGAAATGGAGAAAAAGCACCTCCCCCAGAGCCAGAAATGAAAGGAAAAGCTTTTACATTTGTCTGTGTATTTGTGTCTCTTTGTTTTGTCACTCCATTTCTAAGCCAAAGAGCCGGCGTTGTGCGGGAGCACCGTTGCCTTCCCGCAGAAGTGGTACCTATTAATCTACTCACATTTGCATACTTTCAAATTACTAGGTTGGCAGAAGCTGGGTTTAACAGTGGGAACTAATCCTGCTCCCCGGATTCGAATTGCCAAACTTTTGGTCAGCAAGTTCAGCAGCCCAGTGGTTTAACCCACTATGCCACCAGAGAGCCCTAGTAAAAGACACTGCTCATTGTAAAAGACTTGATAAAGTGGGTAGTAGGAAAAGAAGAAGATAGGAGGAGAGGAAGAAGGGGAAGAATTTGTAAAACTTGAGCTGTTGATGATAGTGGCTCCTGGAGGTCTCTTATTCAGACAATTGCCATCAGTTGAAGCAGACTTAATGGCAAATAACAACCAATAAGTAAAATGTCATGTAGTAGATTTATAAATAATGCATGTTCTGTAGTCAGCTTGTCCACAGTGTTACTTTTAGATTATAGCCCATTCTGCAGTAATTAGAAAACAAGGATGATCCCTGGCTTTTATTGTTTTTAAATAAGAGCTGCTGACAAAATATAATTCCATAATATCTTGCCAAAAGTTCAAATCTAATCAAAATGCCTTCTGCATTTTGAAAGGGCAGATTGCTCAGTACACAGCGCTTTATTTGTTGTGTTGTTGTTCCTTGATCTATGGGGAGAGGCAGGGAAGAAATTATTTTTACTATTTATTTATTTATTACTCACATCTCCCCATGGATCAAGGCAAAGAATGACAACATATTAAAATAAGGCACGTTGTTGTTGTTGTTGTTGTTGTTGTTGTTGTTGTTATATTTCACATAGCAAGCAAGATGTATTTATTTCACTCTCAAAGATTTCAGATGTTGCACTATATACACCTAAGAGTAAATCCAGCTGGATTACACTGGTACACTGTCAGGATGGGCTCATATGTGCAAATGGCAGCTGAAGTGGCTCAAGATTTTTAAAACTCATATTAAGAAAAGATTAATGGTTGGAATGTATGGTAAAATGGTGATCATCATGTATGCAAACCAAATTCATAAATAAGCAATTCATTAGTAGGCAAAGCGCGCAGATTCTCAAATGAAAATGCTTAAATTGCAGAGATTGTGTACTGTGCATTACACATAATGTGTGAACTATATGCATGTTGCTTCTATGTAGGAAACCCTGCTCACATCATCACAAAGAAGAGGCATAAATGTCAATATTAGTATGGATTTACTCTGTCAGAACCTTTTGCTTCTCAGTGCTTCCAACATGTATACAGCAATACAGATGAGACAAGAGAATACATAATATTGATTACTAATGATAACAGCAACCTACACAGGAAAACTGCCATGTGGGATTACAACAACTTTGGTTGCATTTTGGATAGGAGTTGTATACAAAAATGCCAGAAGAGTTTACAATCCAGACTGGGTTTCATCCATTTGGAGTTAAGATGGTGTTTGTGACTGGAACATCAGAAAGTTACTTTCCTGGACAATTCACTATCCAGTATGGTCAGTGGGGTTGTAGAACTTGTAATTCAAAAAATAATCTTTCCAAGGTCGGGTTATGATATACACCATCTGTCAGAGAAATCTGTTTCAGGCAGGGCTCAACAATGGACTTGCCCAATTTTCTCCATGAAGGTGGAAGAGAAGCACTGGGACAGGGTGGAAGTGGAAGCTGGAGAGACTTGTCTATGATTTTATTATAATTTATCCATTTCCTTTTGTGTCCTAGGTACTAGTAGGGAAGGGACATCATTCTGGGATTGATTCACTTTTGACAAGTAACTTAAGTAACCATAGCAATGGCAGGGGATATAGCTGGTGCTATTGCCTGCTGGCGAGCTGAGCTGGGAATAAGCAAGCACCATTTGTGTAGAACAGTGATTCCCATCCTGTGGTCCGTAGCCTCACTATTACTACACCGTTGCCTCGAAATTACCCAGTAATGAGAGAAACTAGTCTCGTGAAACCCTCTTATAGTGCCAAGGCAATGGGGATGTCGGGAAGGGAGAGGCTGACTACCCACAAAAGATTACTACTACCACATCAGCTCTAGATTATTAAATATGGTTTTCTGTGGGTGAGCAGATGACAACTGTTGGATGACATATGTTTTGTATCAGAAACTAGAGTTGATGTGGTTTATCCAATGAAGTTTTCCGAATCAGCATCCCAAATAACCAAACCAAAACGAATCTAAAGTTGATCAAAAACCAATTCGTAACCCTTTTGATACTAATGTTTGAGAGTGGTCCCTGGTCAAAGTGGTCCCTGTTCAAGTGGTCCCTGGTCAAAAAAAGGTTGGGAACCACTGGTGTAGAAGGTTCATTCCTTCTTATATACAAGTTCTGTCTTCACAGATTCAGCTAACTACAGCTCAAAAATATTTTGGGGAAATATTCAAACAAGCATATCTTAATTTTGCCATTTTTATTTTATTACACAATTCTATATATTCGGACGTGAATATCTATGGATTTTGGCATCCTAGGGGGGAGTCCTGGAACCAAACCCCAGTGAATACTGAGGGCCCATTGTAATGGTACAGAGTTAGAGCTAATGTAGCAGTAGCAAAATAACAACAAAGTCACCAAGCCATTTTATTAGCTTGAAGCATCTCTTGTAGTCCCCTTATACATTATGGAAATAATAGTGCCTGTTTTATATTATTGAATTGTAGGAAGTAATAAAACAGGACGGTGAAGAAATTTGAATTATATAAACATCACTGTGTTGTGTGCAGGTGATCTAATGTTTGTTCTCTATCTAGTTCCATTTCTGTACCCTGGAGAATTTCATTAGCATGCTGAGTATCCCCATTTTTAATCTGTTAAAAAGTACACCTCAGTTCTTCATGAATGCAAAAATAGACTTGTGAAATTGTTAAAGTGCTAAAGAGAGAAAATTGTGAAGCTTTTTTTTGGGGAGGGGGGGCTGTATTTCAACCGCCATGATTTCTGAGACACTGATACATGTTTTACATCTCTGATGAGAGGAAATTTATAAGTGTTGTAGAAAAAAAATCAACGTGTCCATTGACTTTAATACAGCAGTATTTGGTGGCTTCTGTGTGTATGAATCTGTGCTTGGGTTTAGTATGAAAGTTAAAGGAGATTTCCAGGGAACCGAACTTTATTTCTAATATAGGTTTAGGTGGATATCTCCTTTACTATGGGCCGGGTTTTAGCACAGCAGGTTAACCGCCAGCTGCAGTAAATCTTGCCAATTGAAAGGTTGACAGTTCGAAGCCCGCGTTGGGGTAAACTCCTGGCCTTTAGCTTCTGCCTATCTAGCAGTTTGAAATAAATTTGTGAGTAGATAAATAGGTACCACTTGAAAGCAGGCAATGGCGGCAATTTCATCAAGGAGAAAGTTTACAAACAAAGCTCTTCACCAAGGAAGATGGAGTGACATTACCGTCCTCAATGGCCAGAACCAAGCACAAGCCTTCAAGATGCCGAAGATGGGAAAAGCCTATATATATAGCTCTATCTATGTACAGTTGTCTGTTTTGTCAGTGTATAACAGCATTGAATGTTTCTGCATGTGTGTCCTATGATCCACCCTGAGTCCCCTTTGGAGTGAGAAGGGCAAAATATAAATCCTGTAAATAAAATAAATTTTGGATTTAAATCTAGAGAAGATTCGTCCTCTCATTGACATGGAGCTGCTAGTTGCCACTGGAGTCACATTGTTTACAAAGCTATGTAAAATAGATCCAATATATTCATTGCTATTTTATATAAACCTAGACTGCTATTTCCAAATTTTATTTCAGTACAATCATCAGTGTTTATTGCTGGTTTATGGAAAATACGAATATATTGTAGAATGAAGATCAACCCAAATCTCACAATTTACAGAAGAAGACACTAGAATGGAAATTTAGCTAAATATCCCTCTTCCTGACAGAATGATCTCCTCTGTAAAAATGGATAGATGTAAATACCCTAAATGTATCAGGTTGACTGATCTTAAAAGTTAAGCAGGCTCAGCCTTGGTTAGTAGGATGGGAGACCGCCAACAAATACCAGGTGTTGTAATCTCTATGTGTATTTCAGAGAAAGGAACTAGCAAAACCACCCCTGAATACTCCTTGCCTCAGAAAATCTCTATGGAATTAATGGGATGTCATAAATCAATAGACAACTTGAAGGCATGTGTAGGCTTTATATTATATTTCAGTCTGGAATGAACAAGCCAAATGTTCCTATCGGTTCCCATGCACCAATGGTTTATTCCTTGAAACCTCCAATTATCTTCTTTGCTCATAAAACAAAATCACAAGAATTTCCAAACACAAAAAGGCACTCAAAAATAAAAAAATACAAAGTTATTTCCTTGAAATAAATTATTGTAAAAAATTATGCAAGTTCACCATCAATGAACCAAAGTGAAAATGAGTTTATCTGGGTCTGAGTACAATGTAAAATGAATAGAGTGCTCAAGTAAAAGACAAGGATGGAGCCAAGCCAGGAACTCCCTTCCCAGCGAGATTAGATCAACTCCTTCCCTCCTGACCTTCAGGAAAAAACTAAAAATGTGGCTATGGGACCAAGGGATCAGTGCAATAAGTGAATACAAAATAGTGCAATGAATCTGGATTATGTTTTTGGACTTCGTGGTTTTAATGATTGGTTTTAATGTTTGATGTTTTAAACTTTTGGGTTTTTAATGTATTTGTTAATTTTATTTGTATGTATTTGTGTGGCATCTAATTGTTGCCTACCTGTAAGGCCACTCTGAGTCCCCTTCGGGGTGACAAGGTCGGGGTATAAATATGCTAAATAAAGGGTGAATAAATACACAATAGGTCTAATGGTGAAGACCACTTAGAAAACTGTCGTGGCTGCCTATTTCAATACTTTTTATTTTATGTACACACAGCTTTCTACAAAGGGGATACATTGCATTTGAAACAACATTCTTCTTATTTCCTTCTCCTCGGCACATTCTTAAGAGTCTTGTTTGTTTCCAAGCGGAAGCTTTAATTTTGAAATGCTTAGCACCAAAGGAATTTACAGGTTAAATACTGATATTTTGCTAAGTATCTGTCTCACCTTTCATTTCCTCCCTCTCTCTTCCTAGGTCTCACCTACATGTCAAGGGCTCAGCACTGACTTTCTTGCATTTTAAATTGCTTTCCCTCCTACTCCCCAAACGCTTTGTTCAGGTTTTTAGCACTTCGGTTCAGTAGTGTAAATAAGACAGCCTATATAGAATTTGCAGTGACATTCCCTTATCACAACAGCTCTCATTAGCATCTCATTTTCATACAATAACAGCTTTACAGGCATTGTTTACTTTGGGAGAATGGGTGTCCATGATAAAAAAATATTATTTACTCAGTTGTTTAATGTATACATAGATGAAGCCGTAGGACACTGGAAATGTTTAACTTGTTTATATCAAGGCATAAGGTATGACTGCATATAACTGGTTGGAGAGCAATCCTGGAATATCTTTACTGGGTCCCCTCCATCTTGAATTATTGCTTCCTTCTTTGTCATTTCTCCTTTTCTTTTACTGAACCTTTTTCAGTCGCCTTTCAGCCAAAGCTTCAAAGGCATCTCACAACAAACATTTCTAACATAAAAAATTAAAATGAGATACAAAAGCAGTAAGAATGGCTGAGAGACAGCGAGAAAAAAGCAAGCATCATTTCAACGATCAGGCAAATACAATTGTATTCATCTGGTACTGAAAAGTAAATAACGTAGGCACCAGCTAAATGTATTTTTGAAAGCAGTCAATGCCATCCATAGGATCCCATTCTTGGTTGTTGCCAGTCACACCTCATCACATTAGAGTGGTGTTTCTCAACCGGGGGGGGGGGGGGCACAAGGAGGCTTCAGACGGGTCACCAAGACCATCAGAAAACACATATTTCCGATGGTCTTAGGAACCCCTTTGGCAGAAAAGGCTGAAGATCTCTCCATCTGTCTTTCTCTTCCTTTTTGGAAACAGACAGCGAATCCTCCCAGCAAAATCCCTCCACCTGGATGTAGGTGAACTAACACTCCAAAACTCAAGGTCAATGCCCACCAAACACTTCCAGTATTTTCTGTTGGTTGTGGGTGTTCTGTGTGGGATGTTTGGCCAATTCTATCGTTGGTGGGGTTCAGAATGGTCTTTGATTATAGGTGAACTATAAATCCCAGCAACTACAAGTCCCAAATGTCAAGGTCTATTTTCTCCAAGCCCCACCAGTATTCACATTTGGGCATATTGAGTATTCGTGCCAAGTTTGGTCCAGATCCATCATTGTTTGAGTCTGCAGTGCTCTCTGGATGTAGGTGAACTATGTGAGGATTTGAAAAAGGATGCTATGATATGGTGGGTTAACTGGAGAGACATGTGTCAGCAGCTGATTGACTGAGCATGCCAGGAGCCAGAGTTCTAATTGGTTGCTGCTTCTGGCTAGCTGCTGAGACCAATGGTTCTAACTGCCATTTCTCATCTTTGGAAAGTGAAGAGGAAGTGCTGGCTGCCAACTATCTTGGTTTAAATACTGTGGTAAAGCTGCTTATTCACATTTACCAACCCGCACAAACTACAACTCCAAAACTCAAGATCAATGCTCACCAAACCCTTCCAGTAGTTTCTGTTGGTCATAGGAGTTCTGTGCGCCAAGTTTTTCAATTCCATCATTGGTGGAGTTCAGAATGCTCATTGATTGTAGGTGAATTATAAATCCCAGCAACTACAACTCCCAAATGACAAACTCAAGTGCGCCCCCCAACCCCACCAGTATTCAAATTTGGGTGTATTGGGCATTTGTATCAAATTTGGCCCAGTGAATGTAAATACATCCTGCATATCCAATGTTTATATCCAATGATTAATAACAGTAGCAAACTTACAGTTATGAAGTAGCAACAAAAATAATGTTATGGTTGGATGTCACCACAGCATAAGGAACTGGATTAAGGAGTTGCGGCATTAGGAAGGATGAGAAATACTGCACCAGAGAATGAATCCACTTTAAATCCGGTCTCTGCCTCCTGCAGAATTCTGGGGTTTAGGCAGGAGCCTTTAACAGCCTCACTAACTACAAACCCCAGAATTCTGCAGGAGGCAGAAACCGGATTTAAAGTGGATTCATTCTCTAGTGTGATGAGCACCATATAGTTAGGCTCTAGGTACAAATGGTAAAGGGTGGCAGGGTTGTGTATATACTCTTCTGCTGCCTTGATGTTCCTGGTTGATACTTGGTTATAGGGAAGGATGTAACTGTTACTCCACAAACTTATTTACACCAAGGATGTTTCTTGCTGTTATTATTGTTACTGTCTCTTGTATGTTGTAAAAATGAGCCCACACTGAAATCCGGAGAGAGCACATTGTGCAAAGGTCTAGTGCAGGTAAAAAGGGTAATGTGCCGGCAGCAGAAGTGGTAGCAATTTAGTAGGTCATGAACTTGGGTCACAAAACCAAAGAAACCTGGTGAGATGTCATGATATAAGTAACTTGTTAAGAAGAACTAGCTGTTAGCATTTATCTGCAGTCTGATTGCACCACCTTCTTTTTAAAATATGGGGACTCTTAGAGGTGATGTTGCTTGATCTGAAACCTAGCACTCCATCGGTTTTCTTGATTATGCAAGTGTTATTGCTGGATTCCTGAGTCATGGCATTTTAACAGTCAAAGCAACCAAAATCTGTATAGAAGCAAAGCCTTGATACAAAACTGCTGCAGATCTTTGGGAAAGAGCCAGAATCCAGCTGGGAAACTAGTGTTCAAATCCCAGGTTGGCTTTGGAAATGCAATGAAGACTGAGTAGAAGCAAAACTTTAGAATTAGGGTCCTTGGTGAACAGACAAAGTTAGTAACTCTTCTGTAAAGATGTAGAGCTGAAGAGAGAAGAAATGCAGAGTGGTATTCATCATTTAAGGGGGTACCGTCTAATCCTTGGGAATATTTTATGTGGGACAATGGAATTGCTGCACTTTGAGGAATGAATTATCAGTTGGGCAGGTGTTTCATCCTGCTGCGTAACACTCATTTTGAGATTAGAGAAATTTTGGACTCCAAGGTGTCTCGAGGAAGGCTATATTATTTGGTCCAATGGGCTTCTTGGGCCCTCCACCCTGAACGGGTGGCTGCTGAACATGTCAGGGCCCCCAGATTGACTAGACTTTTCCACAAGAACTTTCCCCACAAGCCTGGACCTTAATATGCTTGTTTAGCCCATTCTCTGCTTTTTGTTCTCTCTCCACAGGACCATCTTCATGGAGGGGGAGTCATGTCAGGATGTGTCCATACCAGCTAAACCAACGTGTTTTGTCCATAATGCATTTTCAAACTATATTATATAGCATGAGACCTAAAACTGCAAATTTCTTCTGGTTCTGCCAAAAAAAATGTATTCAGTATTTTCTTTACAATAATTTTAAGAATACATAGAACAACAACAACAACAACAACAAAAAACAACCCCCTAACTTGGCCCCATTTCTTTGTAATTGGGCAAGACCTTGTCCCTTTTTGAAAGAACTCTGGCCTGAAAATATCTTCCAATTCTGTTAAAGAGAATAAGAACTACAGCTATTTTTACATATTTGTGGTTAGGCAGTGTGAGATACAAGTCCTGATCTGCTGCTTACAGTTGTTACATTCTAAAGTGGACTGACTCTGAATCATTTCAAGTGAAAACAGATCACTTTCAGAAGTGCTGTATCAGGATCTTAACTACGTTTCTGGGTCTGTGTACATGCAGAGTATTTATGATATTCATCTAGTCCCATCAGCAATATCATATTAGCAGGAAGCGGTTAATACTGACAGCAAACTGACTCACACTTACCTATGCTCCTGTAATATGGTAGGAGAAACATACAACACATTCATTATAGAAAGACTGATGTGGATGTGAAACTTAACACTCTGCAATGGACAGAACAATCCTGTGTTCTAATTATGCTAAGTATGGATGGGATGAGAAATGTGCTACCGCCAAATGAGCGGTAGCACATTTGCTCATTGTATCCCATAGGCAGGTGGGAGAAAACACATGGTTGTTTGTGATTCTGAGACTGAGAGAATGTGACTTGCTCAGCTCTACCTCATAAATTTTCAAGATCATGCTAAAATTCAAACCCTGGTCCCCCTATGATTTAGTCCAGTTTTCAAAACATATCCCATTGGTTCTCTTATCTGACTTAGAGCAATTATTATTAAATAGAAATAAATCTATGCATGTACATCCAAACATTTCTCCACCCATTTTTGGTGTTGATGTTTGCTTCATCTCTTTCTCAGAAAACTAAAACTGAATTGTTGGATCATACTTTCAAGCACCAGTAAACATAGCAAGAAACAAGCAAAATCAGACAAAAAGTGTCTTCTGCTCCATTATTTTCATGTAGTGGCCAAATAAGTAAGTGAATATAGTGTAGTAGCCTTAGCATGCCAGTTCCAGCAGCTGCCAGGTAGAAAACTTTGGCAGTTCACAGACTACATTGTTCTCCTATATCCCCTGTTCTTTGTCCCTTACAGCCCAATAATAATAATAATAATAATAATAATAATAATAATAATAATAATAAGAACAACAACAACTTTATTTATGTACCACCCTATCTCCCCTAGGAGACTCAGAGCGGTTTCCACATATGCAAAATAATACAAAAACATACAATATAAAACAAAAAACATAGGCATAAACTGTGAACACAACATATACATTAAAATCAATTAAAAACCAGTTCCGCTCTCTTCTTCATGCAAGGTAAGCTGCCAGGGGCCAAGATTTCAATAAGGGGCCTGGACTATTTGGAACAGGCTGGGCCAAGGCTAGTGCAAAGAGAAGGGGAAAATGGAGCTGGCTGAATGCTACAGTGCAAGGATCGGTCTCTGCAATGGCCCTACTAGGAGACCGGGGCCACTCAATTCCAGGGCCAATTAAAGGACTATAAAAAAGGTCTGGGCCAGAATAAAAGGTGCCCTCAGATGACGGGGAACTGGGGAATGGATGGGGTACAAAGCCAAGTCCTAACTGTTGGACCAAGGGCTTGAGACTTGAGACTAGTCATTATCGAAGGTCTGATGAAACCACCAAGTCTTCAAGTTCTTATGGAAGGAGGTGAGGGATGGGGCCAGCCTTATCTCCTGGGGAGGGCATTCCAGAGGCAGGGGGCCACCACCGAGAAGGGCTTGAGACGGTGGTGGGAGCGAGAGGAGGGCCTCCCTGGTGGATCTTAGTGTTCACGCCAGTTCATAGAGGGAGATGTGATTGCGGAGACTATAGGTCTTGAAAGGGAGATTCCGCTAATTAAATTAACTGTACTCAGGTAGCTAAAGGTAGTTTGTTGAAGTGCCTGGCACTACAAGCACAGCATTATTTATTTCATGGAGTTCTTGGCTTCTTGCAACAGCTTCACAATCCCATTACTGATGGAAAAATGTGGCCGTTTTATTATCTTGTTTCAGAGAAAATAATCCTGTTCCATTGTGATTAGCTCTTGCCCCTTAGATGGGATAATGTTGTCTAATTCCTGTTTAATTATCCTACATTCCCTACAGAACACTACAGGCACATTTGGAACAGATGAGGTTTTGAAATTGGGGATTCCATTTCAGAAGCGATTCCAAGAAGAGCTTAATTAATTGAATCTGGTAGTCAACATGCTCATTTGTAGAGATTGAAGGGGAGTAGGGAAAAAAAATCTCACCCTAAGGCTTTACCATAAGATAGACTGCTTGGTTTTTCCAGCACAGCACAGGTTTAGCATCTAGAATTCTAGAATCCAAAAGACTCCAGAATCATTCATAGGTGGCCGAGACAGAGACATCTCTGTTTTCCAATGGTTCAAACTTTGTCGAAGGCTTTCATGGCCAGAATCACGGGGTTTCTGTAAGTTTTTCATGTTGTATGGCCACATTCCAGAAGCATTATCTCCTGATGTTTTGCCTTTATCTATGATGCCTGCCATAATTGCAGGTGAAACATCAGGAGAGAATGCTTCTGGGACATGGCGATACAGCCCAAAAAACTTACAGCAACCCTGCAAATTATACTGTAAGGAATTTCTGTCTTTTTCTGTCTAGCTGTAAGGAGGATGAATGATAAGGAAAACAAATATCAATTGTTGGAATAGAATCATGTAGACAGAAGACCCAAAATGCTTGCGCCTGCCATCAGCATTCAGACCCAGTCATTTACATTTTTGATTGTTATCATTATGGTGCCACTGCTATTTATTTATCCATATTTGTTATATCAATATTTGCACTAATTTTACAGACAAGGAACTGAAACTGGCAGAGTAGTTCCATTGCAAAGATTAAACCTGAACTTATCACTTCCTAGGCAGTCTAACAGTCTAATAGGGTTGCCAGATCTCAAGGCCTGGTCCTTCTTTTGGTCATCAGGGAGAGGAGGAGAAGATAAGTTCTGCATGTTGACCACTCAAAGATAAACCACTCAAAGTATTTGAGAAAAGTATTGTTATTGTCACTGAAAACTAACAGTGTGATGAAAAGAGGGAGCAAGTGAGAGATTTCACTTCCCCCCCTTTGCACACTCTGTTTCAAACTGAAAGTTTGCTCTGTAGATGTTATTGTGATTAGAGCTTTAAACTGAATCCAAGTGAAAAATATACTTCCATTCATTTGGGCAGTGGTGGCTCCCAGTCCTCGTTCTCACTATTGTTGCCCTTAATGAACTTTGAATGTGCCAGTCTACTGTATGTCACTGAATATCCGTCGCTACTCATCTTCTCATTCAGGAAATTCTGAAATGCTTCCAAGGAATGCCAGAGCTATTCTCTTTTGCCTCATCCTGCCATTATCACAGTGAAACAGCAAGAGGTTGTAACATCTATCAGGCTCAGCTGTGAGCAGCTGAGGGAAAGCTGTGCCATGATAACTACAGTAGTCATTTCTGTGCAAAGGAGAGATCATTCAAGCTGGCAAAATGAATGGATGAAAAACAAAATCCATGGATTAATATGCTATTTCCATTGGTTAAATGAATCTGTGTTGGCTTTTAACCTGCATTGCCCTGAATTAAAACTGCCATCTAAGCATCGGCATTGCTCAGGAAAGTTACTTCTTCAACAAATGTACCGTTCCAAAATAGTCATGTGATGGGAAATTCTGGAAGCTGTAATCCAAATAAGATAAGATAAGTTCTGATAAGTTCTAGAGAAACCTCCAAGGGTATGTGATAAACATCAGGAAGTACACCAGCTTTATATCCCATTTTATTATTGGAAAAACCAGGAATCTCCACAGGCTTTTGGAAGCATGACCCTTTTGGAGATTAACTGATATTCACACTATTTGGAATAACCATAACCTTTTGGAAAGGATATGACTTTGCTAGAGATCATAACCTTTTGTAAAGTATGATCTTCCTGAGAAGAGGAAACTTGCTTGAGACAATCTTCTCCTCAGTGGTAAATATCCACTAGTATTCATGCAAGGCAATTTAGGTTTCTCAGCTGTTAGACTGATATACCTGGTTATCTCTTTGAATTGTTAGGAACAAAGATATGTCAGTGCACCAAATATATAGCAGATTTTCAGAAGTGTTATTTCAGTTGCCCAAAAACATTTACTTTCCCATAAAATATAATGCTTTCAAAAAAATAAGTAGTCTTTGTTAAAAGTTAACATAGTTGATTTTTTTACAAACTTCATGTATTTAGCATACAGGTACATTGCTTATTGGTTTCATGTTGACTGAATTATACTTAAACTGTACTATACTGTACTATGCTTCAACTGACTGTACTGTACTGTACTATACATCTGCTGCAAAAAGACTCATATATTGGGATGTTGTAGATTTTTCGGGCTATATGGCTATGTTCTAGAAGCATTCTCTTCTGACGTTTCGCCTGCATCTATGGCAGGCTTCCTCAGAAGTTGTGAGGATATATGTTAACTGAACATCCCACTGCAGCATACTGACAATACTTCTGCTCTGACATCAACCAATTTAACTGACTTCTAACTTCCAACTGACTCAAACCTCTACTGACTTCTGACTCCAATTGACTTCTGATTCAAATGCATTCTAAAATGGAGTCTCACTCTGAACATTGTAAGAACAGGGTCATATGGTCTATAGTCCCTCCCACAACCTCTAACAACATAGAGTTAAGGGGAAAACTGCATGCCAATATATGCATACAATATAGTGCGCAATCTCAATTAAATACTGTACATAAGAAATAACTAGTATAGGAGGCTGGCAGAAGGTTGCTATTTCCAACATTTATTGTGTTCCATCTACACTGTTTGAAACTGCATTATATGGTCAATGTAGATTCATATAATACAGTTCAATGCAGCTAAACTACATTATATGAGTCTTAATTGACCATGGTCTGAGGGCAGGCTCTCTGTGTGTTTTACAAGCATGGCCTTTTGAGATAAAAACAGAAAACACGGAGCCAGCAAAGACATTTAAAGAATAGCTGGTGTCACTTAAAAATAAACTTTAAATGCTTTTATGAGCTCATGTTTCCTCCTCCTGTTTAATGTTTTGGTTCTTCCAAATCTCAAGTGAATTCTCAAAGCCTCTGGTTCCTTAAACAATGATACAGATACTGAGGTTTTGGGAATGATGGTTGGCAAGTGCACTCTAATGTCTTCAGGTACTTGGCACTTTGCCATGACGTGGCCCTTAATATTTAATCATGTCTATAAAACCTGAAAGCAGCAACAGGCATAATAAAATCATAGTCAGTGTCATGTGACCTCTGGCCCATTTCTAATTCTTTCCATTAGAGACAGGGCTGGAGACAAAAAAATATGCATCATTACTTAATTTAGAATTTAGAAAATATGTGTTTTCTCCTGCAGGAGATTTCTATGAGGAAATATAATGGTGGGAAATGATTATATTGTTCCATCCCTGTTAGTCTCTGCTACAGCTGGAACCCAACTCCTATTTACCTCTTCAGAAAAATGGGACATTTCATCAGGATGTCCTGGCTTTTCCAAGCTTTTTTAATATCCTGATGGTACAAAGCTTGGCATTTTGTTGATCAGTCATGATGGCATGGTTAGTCTTATATCTATATGGAGATCGGAATTCTATTCCAAAAATGGAGTGACCAAAATCATGGCCAACTCGCTTTGTGAGCAGTACAGTCTCAACAATACATCCATTTCTGTGTTTTCAGAAAGGAGAAGGAATTTGTAGGGACATTTCCAAATATTTTCGTATAGCTGGACACGCTGCAATGATGTCTTGTGCTGGGATGCTCCTAGTGTAGTCGAGCATGACCCCCCCGCAAAAGAAAATATAATTTATAATTAGGAAACTTAATTCCAGGACACCAGACTGGAATGGTAGAAAAAGGGGTTAAGTCTTGGCCAACTTGAAAAAGGACTAACAATAACAAGGACCCCTTCCCATGTTAGATCTGTGTACATTTGATCAAGGTTTTATATTTTATATATCTATAGCAGAAATGGACAGGTAACAAATATACTGGTATCTATGTTACAAAAGGCATTTGACCTTTGCTATGATGTTGTTGAAGTCTGGGTTGCTGTGAGTTTTCTGGGTTGTATGGCCATGTTCCAGAAGCATTCTCTCCTGACATTTCACCCACATCTATGGCAGGCATCCTCAGAGGTTGTGAGGTCTCTTAGAAACTAGGCAAGTGAGGTTTATGTTGGAGGCTGCAGATATAAATAAATAGAAGCTTTACCACAGTTACCACAAATATACTCTGCAGTATAATAAAGTGTCACTCGGGCTTGTGTAACAAGTAACAGTATCTTTAATTCCATTCAAAAGATCAAACAGGGAAACAATATATACAGCAGTCTTTCTGAATTCACATAGAGGACAGAGGGAATAGACAGTCCTTTAAAACAGTCTTTAAAGTATGCTTCATGCCTTAGAAATGATCAGGCTTCAGAGAGTTGGCAGCCATTTTCTTCCTGGCTGTTTCCAGTCAGCGCTCTCTTCACTCTCTGAAGTTAAAGTGGCAGTTAAAACCATTTGTCTCAGAAGCAAGCTAGAGACAGTAGCCAATCAGAATTCTGACTCCCGACATGCTCAACCAATCAGCCGCCGACACATGCCTTTCCAGTCAACCCATTATATCATGGTGCCTTTTTACAAATCCCCACAGTTTATATAGCTATGGAATGTCCAGCGTGGGAGAAAGAACTCTTGTCCGCCTGAGGCAAGTGTGAATGTTGCAATTGGCCACCTTGATTAGTATTTAATGGCTTTGCAGCTTCAAAAAACTATTGCACTTATTTCCCAAATCTAAAATTTAATTTGACCTCCCTTGGTATCAGTTGACCCTCATGTGTTCATTGGGAACATTGGATTGTTACTTCTTTGTCTCTCCAGACATGGCCTACAGCAGCTTATTTATTTATTTATTTATTTATTTACAGCATTTATATTCCGCCCTTCTCACCCCGCAGGGGACTCAGGGCGGATTACAGTGTACATATATATGGCAAACATTCAATGCCAATTTTTGACATACAAACATATACAGACATACACAGAGGCTATTTAACTTTTTCTGGCCGCCAGGGGAGCTGTCGCTTTCATCGTCCATCTGCGACACTGATGAAGTACTTCCGCATTCCCCGCATGCTTTTTTGCTGGAGTGCTTTGCTGGAGTCTTTTTTATGGCCTCATAAATTAGTTAATTTAGCCTCACCACACTTTAAGGTGAAACCTAATTTTGCTACTTGACAGATGCAACTGTCTTTCGGGTTGCAAAGGTCGACAACAGGCTACACAATTGGTTGGAAACCCACTCCAACCCGGTCTGGCTTCGAACTCATGACCTTTTGGTCAGAGTGATCTTAATGCAGCTGACACTCAGCCAGCTGCACCACAATCCCGGTGCATTCTGGATCTCAATATTCACAACCACTATAAATTGTTCTATTTCACTAGGATCTAAATGTCTCTGCAGATACCTGCTGCAGCATATGAAGTTACAGAAAAATATCTAAATTTGTCCCTATCCCCCCTCCCACCTCTCCAACAACACAGCAGGTGTGCATTGCTTATAATGTATGTTTGGAGGGAACTAACATCATGTAGCTATGGCGATCTTGATATGTTTTTGATATATGATTTCTAGGGGTGTGTGAAACAGCACATAATCAGTTAAGTTTTTGTTCTGTTTTCAGGTGCTCCCCTTCCCTTGTTCTGTTTTTGGGAAGATTCTTCCCGAAACGGAAATGGAACTCAGGGTTCCAAATTATGAATCCGACTGACCCCTCTCCGAATCTCCCAGAATTTTCCTAAAAACAAAATGGGGGACACATGAAATTCAGAATGAAACAAAATGAAAACAGAACAGATTCACACACCCCTATTTCATATCTCTCTATTATTTATTCATCTAGCTATCATTTGCATAAGACTTATTTAGATCAGGTAGATGTTTATATATAAATTTCTCATTATACTTTGCTTTCACATCATCACTATAAATTGCCCATACATCTCATCTTACTTTACACAAAGCATTTCGTGAAGGAAAGTTTTCATTTTTGAATCAGTAAATGCCTTTGAACTTGAAAATTACTGATCTTACCCATTTCCCAAGTCTCTGACCCTAACATATTAATAGACACCAAAAATGTGGATATGCTTCTGTTGGTGACAGGGTTACAGCCATTTCTAGTGGTTGTGAGGAAATAATTGGCTGTGTTGGGAATTAAGGCAGCACATCTAGCAAGGGAGGTCTTAATACATAGACCAGCCTTCTGCAATCTAGCATTTTTCAGATGTGTTTGAATAGAGCTCCCAACATCCCTAGCATAATCCATTGATTCATCTAGTTGGGGATGATTGACATTGTAGCCAACACATAACTGTTATAAACCAGAATATGCGATTGGTGGCGCAGTGGGTTAAACCACTGAGCTGCTGAGCTTGTTGATCGAAAGGTTGCAGGTTCAAATCCGGGGAGCGGCATGAGCTCCCGCTGTTAGCCCCAGCTTCTGCCAACCTAGCAAAACATGCAAATGTGAGTAGCTCTAGCGGGAAGGTAACGGCGCTTCATGTGGTCATGCTGGCCACATGACCTTGGAGGTGTCTATGGACAATGCTGGCTCTTTGGCTTAGAAATGGAGATGAGCACCGACTCCCAGAGTCGGACACGACTGAACTTAATATCAGGGGAAAACCTTTACCTTTAGTATGATGGAAGGTAACAGCGCTTCATGTAGTCATGCTGGCCACATGACCTTGGAGGTGTCTATGGACACTGCTGGCTCTTTGGCTTGGAAATGGAGATGAGCACCAACTCCCAGAGTCGGACACGACTGAACTTAATATCAAGGAAAAACCTTTACCTTTACTATGATGTAATATCATGTACTTATTGCTCAGGTGTGTGTTCTGAATTTCTATTTTATCTGTTTGCAGAAAAAAGGCTGCATTTTTTCTCAACTTTTTTTTAGTCTGGCATCATGAATTAAGTTTCAAAATTAAATGAAGTTCGTGCTTGTTGTTTTTAATTAAGGCTGCAACAATATGCATATTTACCTAGGAATCAGTCTCAGATGGACTTAATTGTGAGTATCAAATTGTTCCATGAAGGTGCTGAAAATATTCCCATCCCTTCCCCCTTTCAAATCCAGCAATTTTGATAAAGGGGTAAAGAGAACAGAGAGGTAATGGAGTAGCTTTGCAATATTAAGGTGCAGGTTGAATTAAAGTGATAGAAATATTACTTTGGTTGTCATAGAAATAAGTCACTTCCATTTTATGTAAAGAAAGGAAAGGAATAAACAGCTGGAGACACAATTGAAAATACATGTCAGAGAGGCATGTCAGAACAAGGCTTCTAGAAGGAGCTAATGCTGTGACTTAGCTGAGATTTATAAATGCGGGAACACAATGGGTAAGAGCTGTACAATAACAAGGACTATAATTCAGGAGGATCTATGGCGCACTCAGCTCAGGAGAGTTATGCACTTTAAAACAAACCAGCACTTAAACATCCTAAATATGAATCCAGTTTAGAAGCTGAAATGTCAGAAAGTCTCCTTGGAGAATAGGCTGCTCTGACTGCCTACTGGGCCAAGAGCTTTCAACTTATGGGTACTAAACCTACTTTACAGATGCACTTTTAATATAGTTAATATTCTAATGTGTTAATTGAGCTTTTCATATTAGGATTGTAATGTGAGCCTTTGGTGTCCACTGGGGTTTGGTTCAAGGACTCCCCGTGGTTACCAAAATCCATGGAGGCTCACACACACAATGGCATAGTAATATGCAATCTTTTATATAAAATGGCAAAATCAATAGTTTTTTTTTAGATTTTGAAACAAAATTCAAACCATGGATTGTTAAATCTGTGAATACAGAATTTCTGAATATGGAGGACTGACTTTTACATAGCTTTTGTTACATTAACAGGAATTTCCCCCCATTTGTTTTACTTTATAAAAAGTAGTCTGAATAAATAAAGCAAAGGAGAAAGGGTGTCTGCACTCATTCTCATACCCTTCAATGTTTTGCAGATGAAAACCGAGACATGTATGACCAAGCAACATTGGAGTGGCTTTGCCTTGCATTTTACAAGGGTTTTGCTTAGTTCAGGAAGCAATTTGGAGTCATACAACACAAGATGTTGTATTCAAAGATAGGAAAGGCAACAGAAATTTGCTTTTGTTTGAACCTACTGGTAAGGGCAAGTCTTCCGTCCTTTTTTCCTTCCTTCCTTCCTTTCTTCCTTCCTCCCTTCCTTCCTTCCTTCCTTCCTTCCTTCCTTCCTTCCTTCCTTCCTTCCATCCATCCATCCATCCATCCATCCATCCATCTCTTCCACCACTCCTACTGAGTGCAGCACTTTGAACTTCGTTTGCACAAACCGAAAAAGCCAAAGATGAAAGAGGAAGGTGGGAGGAGGAGAAAGAAACAGGGACATTTTTAAAAATAGCTGAGGAAGTGGGATGGTAGAATATTTTGTAGGATTCTTTGTCCGGTCATAGTATTTATAGTCCATCCTTTCATTAAACATATCAGAGCACTTGACAGTAATAGTTATCATCTAGCTATGAGTGAGTGCCCAGGCTGAAATGCCTGACACCATAATATGCCATTGTACTTTTCTTTAATGAAGTACATTCACATCAAGTTTTATATCTGAAAGTATTCTAAAGGATCTGTGCTTAAAACCATTGGCACAGTTTCATGACCTCCCTGAATAAAAAGTTCTGGTAAAAGGAGAACAGAAATGGGCCCAGGCTTGTATCCCTTGAGAGGTGGTTTCACAGTTCTGTTTAGAAAAGTGTTTCTGGGTTACCATTCTAGGTGACATGCTTTGAACCAATGTAGTTATCCAAAGATTGCCTCATGTACAATGTGTTACAGCAACATAACCTAAATATTTCATTCTTTCATTAGAAACACAAGCATACCGCCTTTTGCTAATGTTTTCAAAGTGGTTTACAAAAATTAAAACAAGAAATGAAAGAAATAAGAATACTTATGAACACTAATTAAAAAATTCAATGACATGTTTGACAGTTTTAAATATCTGAGATAATAAAAAGTGGTAAAGTATTGAGAGTACAAATTTTAATCTCATGCTTGAAAGTAGAGCTTGCAAAGTTAACTTTAATAAGAAAGGATACTATGGCACACTAAAGCCATCCATGACAATGCAGCGATAGGTTGATGCCCTGTGTAATCCCCGGTATTGTAGGGTATCTGACTTTGGTTGGCACACTTCTGAATTCTAGTAAAATACAAAGTAGATCCAAGAAACCTTGAGTCTGCACTTGGCTCTATCCACAATCACAATGCTTTAATCCTCAATTCACTATGCCTTGCTCATTTTTAATGCTACAGTGTCAGATTTGCACTGCTTTGTTGATGTTGTTTGCTTTCAAGTTGTATCCAACTTATGGTGACCTTAAAGCAACCCTATTATTTGTTTCCTGCAGAACAGCAGTTGGTGGTACCTCTCAATGATCCACAGCGTGGTGCATAATACCTGAGATCAGTCACATTATTTTAACATAGGAGGCCGAAAAGCCCACAGGCACATTTCCCCATCTATAGCAGTATACATATGATACTAAAAATAATGAAGAAGCTTATATCATCTTACAGAATAACACGTTTTATTTGGCTTAAAATTTCATGGTCTGCATCAGATGCAATTTTGAATGCTTTGCATTAACAAAGAAATACACTAGCCACTTGCAATTAAGAACTAAGCAAGAAGCTAATAATCTTCCAGTCTTTTGTGAAAATCCACATCTTGTTTGAGGCAGACACTTCAGTCTGTCCATTGGTAGATCTTCTTGCTCTTCATGTTTGGAGCATGGCCCAGGAAATGTGCCTGAGGAATGCACTGAAGTCAAGCCCTGTACATCCCTTGGAGACAATGAGGACTGTTGTGACTGAAAAGCTGTATTTAAATACCATAATTATCTAAGGAAGCATTTCTAGTGATAGTTTTTTAAATTTATCTACGTAGTGAGTATATATGTTGGGCATGTTACACCCTGTCAGCCTTAGAGTTTGCCTTAGATGCCATACATCAGAAATTATTTGAAGGCACATAACAACAACAAACACTTTGTGTGTGAGTCTTCCTCTCTGTTTCCCTACATCTAATGAAGGGCAGACGTTCACCATCTCATCATACCTCCGGCAGCCCGCAATGGTGGTGCTTCGCTTCACCACCGCCCAACATCGCCCTGATCCAAGGGAGGGCAACCACATGGAGGGAAGCGTGAGTGCGCTTAGTGCATGTAGCTTAAGCCCATAGACTGTATGGCAACACAGGAACTCCATCCTGCTTCATCCAGGGAGGCGGCAGAATATCATGTGATGGAAGCTGGCCAGCTCCGTGGGTGACCTAGGCTAAACCGCATCTCGGCCTACGAGCCCACGAGGACCTTGAGATCGTCTGGGGAGGCCCTTCTCTCGATCCCGCCTCACAGGCACGCCTGGCGGGGACGAGAGATAGGGCCTTCTCGGTGGTGGCCCCCCGGCTGTGGAACACCCTCCCTGTAGACATCAGACAGGCGCCCTCCCTTATGACATTCCGCAAGAGACTAAAGATGTGGTTGTTTGAGAAGGCGTTTGACTAAGTGCTACAACAATTGGCAATGATGATTGGAACGGAATATGGATAACGAGATTGGATTGTGATTCTATGATGAGACGTCGCGAATGATTTAGTGTAATTGTATTATTGATAGTGATGTTGTTATTGTTGTTTATGATATTGCCTTTATTGTAAATTGTTTTTTATATGTTGTACACCGCCATGAGTTGCCCTAGGGCTGAGAACGGCGGTCTACAAATGCAGTAAATAAATAAATAAATAAATAAATAAATAAACTCAGCACATGCCACTGATTTTACACAATATGAGGTCATTAAACATCTTTTAAATGTCACTCTGATATTTATTGCAGCTATGACTGTACCTTGCTAGTAATGATTACTGTAGAGTTACAGGAGCTGTTAAATTGGCTCTTTCTGTAAGTCAAAAGAGTTTCTGGTTTCTAATGAAGACAGCCATAGTGTGCAGACTGGGATCTTCTCTAGCACAGTATCATTTAAGAGCTGAAGACTGATCTCTATTGTAACGCACTATTTTCCAAACTTAAATGGTACTGAAAAGGCTTTGTGTGTGACTGTTCATGTACATACGCAGATTGTGCAAATGTCTGCTTTTGACTGGAGGGCTCTACCCTATGCAGTATATATGTAAATGTATGTTACTTGAGATACTAACATCTTCCTCCTTTTTCTGTAGAATTGATCTACTTCTCAGATTGTCCCTCCACATTTGCGGTTTTGACTTTTGTGTATTTGACAATTCACAGAGTTGATTTAAAAATGTTAATGCTAGGAATCTCTATGTCCTCCATTTTGACTCTATGGTCAATTACCTCCAGTCATGCAGGGGGACCTAGAGATTTGTGTAAGAATCTGTAGGTCCTCTAAGGCAATTCTGTGTTCAGCTTCCCACAGAAGTCGACCATGCTGGGAGACCTAGACATTCCTAGAGATGTAGTCTCTCCGGTTAATTTTACCCCCGTTATTCACTTTCACAGGAGTCCTGTGTCCCTAACTCTAGTGAATGTTAAGGGATGATTGTTTTTCTTGAAACTTTTTTCCAAGACAGCTCCGTTCTTCCTATGACATTTGGCAGCATCAACAATTGCTCCAAAGTTGTCCTAACCCTCTTTCTGGCTTAGGCTGGAACCAGCACTCCATGAGAGCCATTGTTGTTGCACTGAAGGCAGGGATCATACTGGGATTGTTGTGTCATCAGGACTAGGACTGAGACTGTTACTGTATAGTAATCATATTTTTGTCCGCACAGGCATGGCCATCCCACTGTTTCTCCTGTCATTAATGTGAATATTTGTATTTGTTAAGCAGGGATGTGCTTAATCATGACTTTGCAGCTGCTGCTTCACTAGCTCAACTTTGTTGCCCCGCTTCTACTCCCCACTGCCTGTCCTTCCATGCCCTGTCAAAAGTGCCAGGCCTCACTCCATTTACTACCTCCCATAACACTCATGCTGCTGCTACCTGATTTTAAACTCCTTTCCAACGATTACCATCCTCCCTTCACTCCTACTGTCACATTTTAAACCCCTTTCCCAACAATCATTCCCCCCTCCTAAAGAAAGAAGCACATGTTGCCCAGGTCCCCTCCCACCAACCCAATCCACTTACCACTAATTCCTGCCTTCAGAAACATACTGGTATGATGCAGCCATGAATGAATGACCACACACCAAAAAATCTGGATTTTCGAGAAGGCTGCAGGGCAAAATGAAGGTTTATTTGAACTGGATTAGAACCTAAAGAACTACATTCCAATTGAATAATCAAGAACGTCATGTGTCCAGATTGTAGCGGCTACCAGGTATGAATTTTTAGTATGTAAAGACAAAGCCTGGGGAAAACCCATAGGAGGCCCACAGCAGGCAAGTTCCTTCTGATCTGGGTTTGGACACATGCTCGTGTGGGTCACTTTGACACCTCCTGGCCACAACACGAGATTTATTTATTTACTACATTTCTACCCTGCCTTTCTCAACCCCAGAGGGGGCTCATAGGCAACTATTTGATGCCATTAGAAACAATATACAATTAAAAAGAGCGTTTTAAATAGACTTATAAAATACATAAAAACATTTAAGCCAATGTATTTATTTATTTATTTATCAATTTTATATATCACCACTCCCCGAAGGCTCGGAGCGGTTTACAATATACACATGTGATACATTACATATAAAATCAAGAAGAACTTCAGTCAGCAAAATTCAAATGCCACCCAAAATAAATAAGTTTTATTTATCACTATTATTAAACCATGCTATCCATAATCATCATCCAAGCCATTCCAATAGTCTTTGCACATAATTCTGTATCTGTCTATTGCACAAGTTCTCCAAAGACTTGATCAAAGAGCTATGTTTTTACTCTATTATGGAAAGTCAGGAGGGAGGGGCCTGATCTAATATCCTGGGGAGGGAATTCCACAGCCAAGGGGCCACCACTGAGAAGGCCCTGTCTCTCATACCTGCCAGTAGTGCCTGTGGATGCGGGAATGAGAGCAGGGCTTCCCCAGACGATCTTAAACTCCGAGATGGTTCATAGGAGAAGATCCGTTCAGACAGGTAACCTGGGCCAGAACCATCTAGGGTTTTATAAGCTAAAGCCAGCAAGCTGCAAGTATCTTGTAATTTGAAAAATCTTCTGACAGAATAGTCAACACATTCTTAGGAATAAACACTATACCACTCAGAGATTGTTTGCGAGTAGAAAAGTAGGACGCGTTAATTATGTATGAGAAAAATGCTCCAACCTATTTTACTGTGCAGTATATTTGCCCATATCCATGTTGGAGGGCTGAACTCCCTGGTCCTTTTGCTAGGCTTCTTTGCACAAAGTTCCTCCATACAGCATTCTGAACTCTTACTCAAACGTGCTTTGCTGACATCTAGTACTGTTCTCATTAAAGGCCACAAACATTGGAGGTATTGTCTCCCCCCTCCCCTTGCTCTTCCACCTCCTGATCATATCCCTGCTGTTTCTTTCAGATCTGGGACATCAAAGTCTTCCTCTAATGAATACAGGCACTGAAAAGTTGCACTTCAAATGCAGCAAATGAATATTTTTGTTTGGGTGACGGTTTCTTAACAAGATAGTTATGGTACAGAAGATGGATGTGTCAGCCCTGTTTTGAATGATGACATGAAAGCACAGAAGACCATAAACCTTTAAGTACTTTTCATCAGGGGAATTCTGAGCCACACTTGCCAAAAGCCCATGGACGAGATGAATTTTTAATCCTTGGTGGGGAATTGTTTCTTGCACATTTCAAAACAATATTCACCCAACTTGCATTGATGGGATATCTCTAAGGAACAGTCTTACCATCAGGCAGGATAAGATTGCTGCCTCAGGCATACAGTGGCCAGATGCTACACCTACTAAAGTCCTCTCCTCTTCCCAAATACCAAAAGCGCAGAGAGTCTTGTCTTCTTCTGCATCTGGCCACCCCATGCAAGCAGCACGTTTTGGAGTGGCTGTGTAGTAAACTGTCACGTATTTGAGACCATTACACTTTATGCATCAATTGGCTTCTCTGTCCTCCGCTTCACTAAATGCCTTGGGACCATCTTTCTGTCATTTCCATATTGCATATGAAAGACACAAGATTCGGGAAAGATGGGACCAAGGGCGTCACTGTCTGGCTGGAATTCAACACAAAATCACACCACACTCTTTATTACTATATTTCCTATATTTCTGTTTTATTTTTTCAGACAAGTATTGCTTTTTCAAGCAGTTACATAAATAAAATATCCGAGATAACACTGCCCTGAAGCTTAGACTTAAAAGAAAAGTCATACAAGGGGAAGAGAATGAAGGAAAAAGGTTGAGTAAGCCAATATATCTGACAGTGACCAAACAAATTGGTGAGTTATGAGCAGGCATTCATATTTATTTGGCCAGGCTTCTCTTCATTTCCTGGTGGTTCTTGCTTGGACAGAAGTGGTGCAATTACCTAGTGGTTTTCAGTCCCCTGTCCTGTGGCAGAGAATTAAGTTTACAGTATATACAGTTGGCCCTCCACATTTTCAGGGTTTGGGGTCACAGGAAAGTGGGAAAACCATGAATACCCCCACCTTTTTTTAACCTGAGAGAACATCTCTCTAAGAACCTCTAGGTCTTCCAGGGCCCATCCACACAGCCATATAAACCCAGAATATGAAGGCAGAAAATCCCACAATATCTGCTTTGAACTGGGTTATCTGAGCCCACACTGCCATATATCCCAGTTCAAAGCAGAACGGGATTTTATTCAGCTGTGTGGAGGGGCCCCCAGTCTCACTATGGCCAACCCTTCACAGGAATTTCATAGTTTTCACAATCCTGACTCTAGATGGACATTGGAAGGTGCTGGGAGAACATGCATCACTTAAGGATTTGACTGATCCAGGTTCCGGTTCCCTTGGCCCTTTAAAGTGAATCATGTAGGAAAAAAATCAAATGTACGTATCACTGCAGATTGTTTGCTGATACATTATTATGCTTGATGCAGAAACATCAAATAAAGGTTTTGACTATAGCCCTCAAAGTGAAATGTGCTTCTAGAGAGAACACACATTTCCCATATTTAAAAGCTACCCAAAACATTTTGCTGCCTGAAGCAGAGCTCAGATTGCACCCCCCCCCCCCCAGAGTCAGATATGACTAGACTTAATGTCGGGGGAAACTTTTACATTTTTATATACATAGTGATGCATCTTGAAGCTGTGACCCAGATCTAAACAAAAAATCCAAAAGGAAATTTTATACACAGTCGTTTATATAATTTTCAGCGTGAAAGAAAGGATACATCTACACTGTAGAGTTAGTGCAGTTTACACCACTTTATGTACCAGGGTTCAATGCTATGGAATCATGGGAGCTATACAGGTTGTCCCAATACGATACGTAGGAAAAATGAACAAATTCATATAATATATGTTTATAATAGTTTTATATTTATATATTTTACACTGGAAGAGTTTGTAAAAGCGTGTGATTAATAGTTTGTAAATAAAGGTACATTTAGCTACATTTCCCCATTTTCCTCCATGTATTGCGACATTTGGGACACCCTGTCGTTTTACAAGGCCGTTAGTCTTCTCTCCCAAAGGCTGGTGTGGTGCCTCACTATGGGGTTAAAGTGTTGTCAAATTGCAATAATTCTACAGTGTAGATCAGGGATGGGCAAACCTTGGCTCCCCTGGTGTTTTGGACTTCAACTCTCACAATTCCTAACAATCTGCAGGCTGCTTCGAATTGTGGGAGTTATAATAATATAATATAAAACTTTATTTATATACCGCTCTATCTTCCCTAGGAGACTTAGGGCGCAGGCCCGTAGCCAGGATTTTGTTTGGGGGGGCTGAGTTTGGTTCGGGGGGGGGGGGCTGAGTCTGAGTGAAAGAGGGTCTACCCTAGCAAACCTTTTGTATCGTTACCCCAATACCCTCATGCATATGGGATATATTGAGCATGGTGATCAGATCATGATATGAATAAACATAACAGTTTAAATAATGTACCAGTAAGGCCTTCTTGCAGACCACCATCAGAATTTCACAAGCCCCCCCCCCCCCGGTTACATGCCTGTCAGGGTGGTTTCCAAATAGCAAAACACCAACATACAGAGTATGCAAAACATGAGTATAGAATTATCAAAACAACACAAATACATTAAATACCAATCCCACCCAATTCTTTGTGCAAAAATTACTGTTAGGGCAAGAATTTCAAAAATGGGCCTAGGTAAATTAAAAAAAAGTTGAGTTCCAAAGTTTGCCCATGCCTGGTCTAGATGCACCCAATGTTTGTGTGCAATGAACTGCCAGAAAGCAAAGGTGACTGTGGTTAGCACAGCCGGTTAAACCTCCAGCTACAGAAAATCTTGCTAACTGGAAGGTTGCCAGCTGAAAGCCCCAGGTCGGGGTGAGCTCCCGCCATCAGCCCTAGCTTCCGCTTACTTAGCAGTTCAAAAAGATAAATAGGTACTCTTTTGTTGGTGAGGTAAAAGGCGCCCCTGAAGACATGCTGGCAATTCAATCAGGAAGGTGCCCATGGCATGGAAAATGGAACAACAATGCCTCCCCATGACCAAGTCAAGCACAGCTTCCAGATGCCAGAGATGAAAAAGAGGGATGCCTTACCTCTGTCTATGTACTGTCTGTCTTCGTTAATTGTATAATGGCATTGAATGTTTGTCATATATGTATTCTGAGTTCTCTTGAGGAGCTAGAGCGGAATATAAATAAAGTATATTATATTATTATTATTATCTGGATTTTGGAATTCCAGGTAAGAGATGCTTAACCTTATCAGTCCATAGCCAAGCTATAGTATAACCAGCTATGTAGTGCAATAATAATAATAATAATAATAATAATAATAATAATAATAATGATGATGATGCAAGGATGGAGAACTGAGGGTCCTCCAAATGTTTTGGATTTCACTTCTAAAAGCTCAAAGCAACACTATTGCTAATAGATTATGGGAGCTGTGGTCTAAAACACCCAAAGATTCCCTATTCCAGTATTAGAGCTTGGTTACGATTAAAAACTCTACATTTGAGTGGAAGAATGAATGGCCTAACTGAAAATGCCTGTGTATTTAATTATTGTGGAGAAGAGGGAATTTTGGCAGATGCTCATAACAAAAACCAGACAATTCCTACTGCAATTCCCCCATCCATTGAAGGTGCAAAAGCCCTCTCCGATCGTCCTTCCTACCATTTGAACCAACTGGACCATTTGAAAACAATTGCATTTGATGCCTGAACTTTCAGATGTGCCATTCAGTGCTTAATTTTGCACGACTCTCCATCTCTCAAGTGTTTATACCACTTTCAGTGCATTGGGTATTCCCCGGAAATGTAAGATGGCCTTTCTTAGATGCTGGTGGCATTTATGTGATCTTTCCTCAAATGAACCACATATATTCTAAAATGCTGGGTTTTTTAAACTATCCGCACACACGCACAGTTGATTCTTTTTAAGTACTTTAAAGGCTGGATAAATTTCAATTAGCTTGAGTGAATTTCTCATTTTAGAAAACAGCTTGCCATGGTGGGCCCTTGGTTGCTAAGCAACAGCAGGTCTCTGTACAGTAAATCTGGCCTTGAAAGGTGAAGAAGAAGACAGAGCTATTCCCTCCAGGCCTCAGAATTGCATAAGCCCTGTGTAAAAGACATGTGTGTTTCGGAAGGAAAGGATGGCTTTTCTGGAGTGTATGCTGGGGAGAATCTACACTGTAGAATCAGTGCAGTTTGACCCCACTTGAACCGCTAATGGCCAATGCTATGGAGTCGTGCAAAGTTGTAGCTTGGTGAGACACCAGCACTTTTTGGCAGGGAAGGCTAAAGACATATTAAAACTTTAAGTTCCCCATTATTCCATCACATTGAGCCATGACAGTTCAAGTGGGGCCAAACTGCATGACTATATAGTATAGATTAGGCATGGGCAAACTTGGGCCCTCCAGGTGTTTTAGACTTCAACTCCCATGATTCCTAATAGCTGGTTTTCCCATGCCTGGTATAGATGCACTCTTGGGCCAATAACTTATTTATTGCAAAATAATTCAGTGAAAATATTTTTTGATTATCCAGATGGGAATCACATAGAAGTAGATAAGAAGAAGGGTGTGGTAGTTGGCTCAAGGACCAAGAAGCAAAATGCAGGTTAGACATCCATTTCCTGCAATTCAGAAATCATCCATAGGAGACCCTGAGAGTACATACACACTGGAGAATTAAGGCAGTTTGATACCGCTGTTACCACGGCCATGGCATGATTTCACTTCTAAATGCCCAAAGCAAAACAACCATTGCTAAGGGTACTCTAAGGGTGTATCTACACCAGGAGTCCTCAAACTAAGGCCCGGGGGCCAGATACGGCCCTCCATGGTCATTTACCCAGCCCTCGATCAGGGTCAACTTAAGTCTGAAATGACTTGAAAGCACACAACAACAACAACAACAACAACAACCCTATCTCATCAGCCAAAAGCAGGCCCACACTTCCCTTTTAAATAATAATTTTATATTTGTTAAAATTGTTCTTCATTTTAATTATTGTATTAAGTGTTTTTGCACTACAAATAAGGTATGTGCAGTGTGCATAGGAATTCATTCATGTTTTTTTTCCCTTCAAATTATAATCCGGCCCTCCAACAGTTTGAGGGACTGTGACCTGGCCCTCTGTTTAAAAAGTTTGAGGACCCCTGATCTACACTGTAGAATGAATGCACTTTGATACCATTTTAACTGCCATGGCTCAATGCTATGGGATCCTGGGCATTGTAGTTTGGAGTGGGGCACCAACACTCTTTGGTAGAAAGGGTAAAGACTTGTAAAACTACAGCTTCCATGACCCCATAGCATTAAACCATGTCAAACTGCATTAATTTTACAGAGTAAATGCACTCTCGAACAGTAACACTTTTGCTTTCTGGTGGTTCAATCTACAAACTTTGTTTCATGCCCAATATTATTGAAAATACTTTGTATAAAATTACCATCAGGATATGTATATAAGGCAGGCATAGGCAAACATTGGCCCTCCAGGTGTTTTGGACTGCAACTCCTACAATTCCCAACAGTCCAAAACACCTGGAGTTTTCCCATGCCCGGTATAAGGTATATATTAAACATACTGAATTTTGTGTTTAGAGTTGGGTCCCGTTATGTACATATATGCAAAAACAGGTATTCCAAAATCAAAAGAAAAATCTGAAACCCAGAATATTTCTGGTCCCAAGCATTTTGGGGAAGGGATACTCGAAGCATACCTCAGTTAACAAAGCCTGTGGTTCTGTTCCATGCAGAATAAGTAATTTTATTGAATTATTTATTGCCTTGTTTTTAATGCATTACTTAATATCAAATGCATTGGTAAATTCTGTATGCACATTGGAATTCAAGCGAGCCATTGCAGAATTCAGCAGCGCTCATTACAATCTTGTCTCTGCGAGATAAAGGCAGAGACAAGTGTCACTACACACAGATAAACAAGCCTGTCATTGGCAGCAATCCAGAGCACCATTGCTTTACACATAGATCTTGCTGTCAAAGACTTAACTTTTGTAAAGGAGAATATCTTGTATGAGGGCAACCAACCAAGATAATGGAACAAAGATGATGTAACAAAAGAAATGGGCTTCTTTTCCATTACTTTGTATGGAATGACGGAGAAGGGACTGCAGTCAGGAAAATGGAAGGCAGCATTTTTTGAGTTTGAGGCTTCAATGCTGCATGTTTCTTACCTGGTAAGTGTTTCTGCACTCTGTGGGACTTAATTTCTTTTTGAAATAATTAATTTTAAAATTATTTCCCTATTTTAACACATTTAACATATTAAAATTGCCATTGTTGTTCCTTCGTTCAGTCGTCTCCGACTCTTCGTGACCTCATGGACCAGCCCACGCCAGAGCTCCCTGTCGGCCATCACCACCCCCAGCTCCTTCAAGGTCAAGCTAGTCACTTCAAGGATGCCATCCATCCATCTTGCCCTTGGTCGGCCCCTCTTCCTTTTGCCTTCCACTTTCCCCAGCATAATTGTCTTCTCTAGGCTTTCCTGTCTCCTCATGATGTGGCCAAAGTACTTCAACTTTGTATCTAGTATCTTTCCCTCCAGTGAGCAGTCGGGCTTTATTTCCTGGAGGATGGACTGGTTGGATCTTCTCGCAGTCCAAGGCACTCTCAGAACCTTCCTCCAACACCACAGCTCAAAAGCATCTATCTTCCTTCGCTCAGCCTTCCCTAAGGTCCAGCTCTCACATCCGTAGGTTACTACAGGGAATACCATGGCTTTGACTATGCGGATCTTTGTTGCCAGTGTGATGTCTCTACTCTTTACTATTTTATCGAGATTGGACATTGCTCTCCTCCCAAGAAGTAAGCGTCTTCTGATTTACTGGCTACAGTCTGCATCTGCAGTAATCTTTGCACCTAGAAATACAAAGTCTGTCACGGCCTCCACGGTTTCTCCCTCTATTTTCCAGTTGTCAATCATTCTTGTTGCCATAATCTTGGTTTTTTTGACGTTTAGCTGCAACCGGCTTTTGCGTTTTCTTCTTTCACCTTGATTAGAAGGCTCCTCAGCTCCTCCTCGCTTTCGGCCATCAGAGTGGTGTCATCTGCATATCTGAGGTTGTTAATGTTTCTTCCAGAATTTTCACCCCAGCTTTGCATTCATCCAGCCCCGCACATCGCATGATGTGTTCTGCATACAAGTTAAAAAGGTTGGGTGAGAGGATGCAGCCTTGCCGTACGCCTTTCCCAATCTTGAACCACTCTGTTGTTCCATGGTCAGCTTCTTACTGTTGCTACTTGGTCCTTGTACAGATTCCTCAGGAGAGAGACAAGGTGGCTTGGGATGCCCATCCCACTAAGAACTTGCCACAATTTATTATGATCCACACAGTCAAAGGCTTTAGAATAGTCAATGAAGCAGAAGTAGATGTTTTTCTGAAACTCCCTGCCTTTCTCCATTATCCAGCGGATATTGGCCATTTGGTCTCTCGTTCCTCTACCTTTTCTAAACCCAGCTTGAACATCTGGCAACTCTCGCTCCATGTATTGCTGGAGTCTTCCTTGCAGGATCTTGAGCATTACCTTACTGGCATGAGAAATAAGGGTCACTGTACGGAAGTTTGAGCAGTCTTTCGCATTTCCCTTTTTTGGTATGGGGATATAAGTTGATTTTTTCCAGTCTGATGGCCATTCTTGTGTTTTCCATATTTGCTGGCAAATGGCATGCATAACCTTGACAGCATCATCTTTTAAGATTTTAAACAGTTCAGCTGGGATCCCGTCGTCTCCTGCAGCCTTGTTGTTAGCAATGCTTCTTAAGGCCCATTCAACCTCACTCCTCAGGATGTCTGGTTCTAATTCATTCACCACACCGTCAAAACTATCCTCAATATTATTATCCTTCCTATACAGATCTTCTGTATAGTCTCACCACTTCTCTTGATCTCTTCAGCTTCTGTTAGGTCCCTGCCATCTTTGTTTCTTATCATACCAATTTTTGCCTGAAATTTACCTCCAATGTTTCTAATTTTCTGGAAGAGGTCTCTTGTCCTTACTATTCTGTTGTCTTCTTCAACTTCCATGCATTGCTTATTTAAAAATAGTTCCTTATCTCTTCTGGCTAACCTCTGGAATTGCGCATTTAACTGGGCATATCTCCCCTTATCACTGTTTCCTTTTGCTTTCCTCCTTTCTTGGGCTACTTCCAGTGTCTCAGCAGACAACCATTTTGCCCTCTTGGTTTTCTTTTTCTTTGGACGTACTTTGTTGCCGTCTCCTGAACAATGTCGCGGACTTCTGTCCATAGTTCTTCTGGGACTCTGTTTACTAAATCTAGTCCTTCAAATCTGTTCTTCACTTCCACTGTATATTCGCTAGGAATGTTAGTGAGATCATATCTAACTGGTCTGTGTATTTTCCCTGATCTCTTTAGTTTTATTCTAAATTGGGCAATAAGAAGTTCGTGATCTGAGCTACAGTCAGCCCCAGGTCTTGTTTTCACCGACTGGATGGATGTCCGCCACCTTTGGCTGCAAAGGATGTAGTCAATCTGATTTCGGTGTTGACCGTCTGGAGAGGTCCATGTGTAAAGCCGTCTTTTAGGTTGTTGGAAGAGAGTATTCGTTATACACAGCGAGTTTTCCTGGCAAAATTCTATCAGCCTGCGTCCCGCTTCATTTTGTTCTCCCAGACCATGCTTGCCTGTGATCCCAGTTGTCATTTGACTTCCCACCTTGGCATTCCAGTCTCCTGTAATGAAAATAATGTCTCTTTTTGGTGTATTATCCAGTAGGTCCTGCAGATCCTCATAGAACTGATCTACTTCTGCTTCTTCAGCAACTGTGGTTGGGGCGTATATTTGGATCACTGTAATGTTGAAAGGCTTTCCTTGCACTCGAATTGAGATCATTCTGTCATTTTTTGGGTTGTATCCAAGCATCCAAGGTTGTGTGTACCTAAAGCTTAATCCATAAGAAATACTCCATTTCTTCGATGTTCCTCTTGTCCGCAGTAGTAGATCTGGTGGTCATCTGATGTGAAGTGGCCCATTCCAGTCCACTTCAGTTCGCTGACCCCCAGAATGTCTATCTTTAGTCTTGACATCTCGCCAATAACAACATCCAATTTGCCCTGGCTAATAGATCTTACATTCCAGGTTCCTATGGTGTGTTGATCTTTAGAGCATCGGATTCGTCGTTCACCTCCAGTACCGTCGGCCGCTAGCCTTCCTTTCGGCTTTGAGCTAGCTGCGTCATCACATATGGGGCTAGTTGAACTTATCCTCTGCTCCTCCCCAGTAGCATTTTGGCCATCTTCCGACCTGGGAGTCCCATCTTCCAATGGCATACCGACATATCTCTGGTTGTACTGGTCCATTTAGTTTTCTTGGCAAGGATACTGGAGTGGATTTGCCATTGCCTTCCCCAGGGATCACGCTTGGTCTGACCTCTCTGCCACAACCGTCCCGTCTTGGGTGTCCCTTCACGGTTTCGCTCATGACATCATTGAGGTGCTCAAGCTCCAGCGCCCCGACAAGGCGGTGATCCTTTGCTGGAGATGCCATAACATATTACATAATTGCCATAACATATTACATAATCTCTTCCCAGATCTATACATGCCCCACCTTCCAAAATCATTTATATAGCTTTATAAAAGCACAGCTCTGTAAGTTCTATTAGTTTTACTTATTCTGATTTCATCCACTGCATATAATTATTGTAATATATTTTCTAATTGTTCATCCACAATTGTTCTTGTTCATTTTGTTGCACTCTAGCCTTGAGAACACCATTTCACCCAGCACCACATCAAAGTCCAGTAGTTTCTAACTACAACAGTTTATTTGCAAAAGCATATACAAAAGGAAAAAGGGGCATCTTCCAAAAAGAAGCAGAAAAAGTGCTCTAAAAAGCAGTAGTCCCTATATACAAAGTTCAGTAGACAAAAATAGTAAGGTACATGGAATCCAAGAAGTCAAGATCATAGGCATAAATCCTTAAGAATGAAAACATGAACTTTTCCAAGGCAAAACTTCAACAGGAACATTGGTAAACACAGGAGACTCGAAGCATGAGCTGGAAAGCTGAAACGGGGAATGGAATATATGACAACGTTGTCTGCTCTGGAGACACCCAAGTAAACATCACTTAATTTAAGCTAAGGCCCAACCAAGAAGACAACCAAGGTCTCTTTCACACCAGGATCTCAAGGACTTCTCACAAGTTTTTCTGAATGTCTAAATAATCTATCCGTCACTCCTTTCGTGCAGAGGCCTAATCTGATATCACAGGAAACCGCCACATCTTCTGCTGAAGATCTATTCCCAAGAGAAACTGACTATTCCCCGGTTGCTAAGGAACGAACACTGGAATCCCAAACACCCTCTGACTGAACTGAAACTGCTGGCACTTCTCTCTGATATAAGGCCTGCAATTCACTTTGATCACACACAGTCTTCTCAGCAGAAAACCCATCATCCCCCTCGTCGTCTGAGAAATCCCCAGCATCTTGCTGCTGAGCCCCAACACATTTGGTGGTTTGAATTCGTCAAATAGTGGGGGAAACTGTACACTTCAGGGAAGCTCTACTAATGCTTTCAGTATTTTAAAGTCTGAATAAAGATTTGATAAATAAAAATCTTATATTCTTCATGTTATGTTCTGCAAGACTCGAAATTGAACCTGGAAAAAAGTAGATAATGTATTGATTAAGAATTGGTTAAGTAAGATATGGGTTGTACTTACATACTTCACTTACTTAGGCGATCCCTCATTGTCTGAGTAGGATGGTCCCCCAGGGTCAGTGTGCAGTATGCGGTGGATCTGTAGGTGACTGTGGAGCCCTATTCTTGATCTGCATCGTCTCCCGCAGTGAGGGCATTGGTTTCCAGGTGGAAAGCAGTTCCGGTCGGGGTTGGCTTGACGTGCCTTCCTCTTGGCACATTTCTCTCTTTTGCCCGCCATTCGTGTCTCTTCAAATTCTGCAGCACTGCTGGTCACAGCTGACCTCCAGCTAGAGCACTCAAGGACCAGGGCTTCCCAGTTCTCAGTGTCTATGCCAGAGTTTTTAAGGTTGGCTTTGAGACCATCTTTAAATCTCTTTTCCTGTCCACCAACATTCCATTTTCCGTTCTTGAGTTCGGAGTAGAGCAACTGCTTTGGGAGACAGTGGTCAGGCATCCAGACAATGTGACCGGTCCAGCGGAGTTGATAGAGGAGGACCATTGCTTCAATGCTGCTGGTCTTTGCTTCTTCCAGCACGCTGACATTTGTCCACTTGTCTTTCCAAGAGAATTGCAGGATTTTCCGGAGGCAGCACTGATAGAATCGTTCCAGGAGTTGCATGCGACGTCTGTAGACAGTCCATGTTTTGCAGGCATATAGCAGGGTTGGGACGACAATAGCTTTATAAACAAGCACCTTGGTATCCCTACGGATGTCCTCAAACACTCTGTGCTTCATTCGGAAAATGCTGCACTCACAGAGCTCAGGTGATGTTGTATTTCGGTGTCAATGTTGACTTTGGTGGAGAGGGGGCTGCCAAGGTAGCGGAAACCACTTATTAGCTTCATGTATAAAAGTATCTAACTTATTACTGAATAATTAGATACATATATACTATGGAGCCCCTGGTGACGCAGTGTTGAGCTGCTGAGTTTGTGACTGAAAAGTCACAGGTTCAAATCCAGGGAGCAGCGTGAGCTTCTGCTGTCAGCCCCAGCTTCTGCCAACTTCGTAGTTCGAAAACATGCAAATGTGAGTAGATTAATAGATACCACTCGGGTGGGAAGGTAATGGCACTCCATGAAGTCATGCCGGCCACATGACCTTGGAGGTGTCTATGGACAATGCAGGCTCTTTGGCTTAGAAATGGAGATGAGCACCACATCTCAGAGTCGGACACAACTGGACTTAATGTCAGGGGGAAATCTTTAACCTATACATGACAGATAGGAGTGCACATCCACAGATTTATTTTCCCCCTTTCCCATGGATTATGCTATTCTTCTCCAGCACTTTATTTTGCATAATCTTTCACTTTCACATAAAGCCTCTTGGCCCTTTTTTGTTGTTGTTGTCAACTGCTGTCAGCCTCGACTTACAGCTTCTCCATGAATGAGAGAGATCTCCAAGTTTTGTTGAAGGCTTTCATGGCCAGAATCACTGGGTTGCTGTAATTTCTTGCGCTGTATGGCCATGTTCCAGAAACATTCTCTCCTGACATATCACATCCTCAGATAGATGCAGGCAAAATGGCAGGAGAAAATGCTTTTGGGACATGGCCATACAGCCTGAAAAAACCTACAGCAACCCATCTCGAAGTTTTCTTCCAAACAGCTGTCTTCGCCTCCTAGACAACCCTGACTTTATTATTTATTTATTTATTTATACACTTGTATACCGCTAATATCTCAGCCTAAGTCGGCGACTCATTGCGGTTTACAACAGTTAAAAACAATATCAATTTAAAAACATCAAACACATTTACAATACAAATTATTGGGCCACCAATAATAATCCCATGCATCTCGTAACTGAAATCCCAATCCAAAATTCGTCGTCCATGATTGCCAGTCCTTTAGTCATCAACATTCGGTTGCAACATATTAGCCAAATGCTTGTTTGAACAACCATGTTTTCAATCTCTTCCGAAACACCATCAGCGAGGAGGCTGATCGTACCTCTATAGGGAGGGTGTTCCAAAGCCGAGGGGCCACCACAGAAAAGGCCCTGTCTCTCGTTCCCGCCAGCCGCACTTGTGAAGCCGGCGGAATAGAGAGCAGGGACTCTCCAGAAGATCTTAGGGTCCTGGTGGGCTGATAGGCTGAGATACGTTCGGATAGATAAGTTGGGCCAGAACCGTTTAGGGCTTTAAAGGCCAACGCCAGCACTTTGAATTGAGCCCGGTAGCAGATCGGCAGCCAGTGGAGCTGGTGCAGTAGAGGAGTTGTATGCTCCCTGCGCCCCGCTCCTGTTAGTATCATGGCTGCCGCCCGTTGGACTAATTGGAGCTTCCGGACTGTCTTCAAAGGCAACCCCACGTAGAGAGCGTTGCAGTAGTCAAAGCGGGATGTAACCAGAGCGTGGACTACCGTGGCTAAGTCAGACTTCCCAAGGTACGGTCGCAGTTGGCGCACAAGTTTTAATTATTCAGTGAAATAACCACAGGCTGGGATGGCCATCTGTCAGGGCTGCTTTCCTTGCATGGGAAGGGGTTGGACTAGATGGCCCTTGTGCTCTCTTCCAACTCTTTAAGATTCAATAAAAATTTTCAAGCTTGAGGATATTACCTAATATCACTTTTTTAAGAGAGCAGCTACACTGAAGAATGAATGCTTGACATCACTTTAAGTACCTTGGCTCAATGCTATAGCATCATGGGAGTTGTAGTTTTAGAAGGCCTTTAGCTTTCTTTGTCAGAGTGCAGATACCCAACCAAACTACATAAGACTGAGCCAGGGCAATTCAAGGGGTGTCAAATCACATTAATTCTACAGCACAGATGCATCACTAGACTTCTGATTTCTAAGCCTTAATGCATTCGGTCATTGATAGGAATGGAGGCCACAGTCAAGAAATTATTTTATTTATCGTGTCAAGAGCAAACCAAACAGTTCTATTGCATTTTTAACAAATAAACAAAACACAAAGTTTGCAAGCTTGGTAGTTGATTAGATGTCCTTTGACCAGTATCTGGCCACTTGGAGTGCCTCTGGTGTTGCTGCAAGAAGGTCCTCCATTGTGCATGTAGCAGGGCTCAGGTTGCATTGCAGCAGATGGTCTGTAGTTTGCTCTTCTCCAAACTCGCATGTCATGGATTTCACTTTGTAGCCCCATTCCTTAAGGTTGGCTCTGCATCTCGTGGTGCCAGAGCGCAGTCTGTTCAGGGCCTTCCAAGTCGCCCAGTCTTCTGTGTGCCCAGGGGGGAGTCTCTCATTTGGTATCAGCCATTGATTGAGGTTCTGGGTTTGAGCCTGCCACTTTTGGACTCTCGCTTGCTGAAGTGTTCCAGCGAGTGTCTCTGTAGATCTTAGAAAACTACTTCTTGATTTAAGTCATTGATGTGCTGATACCCAAACAGGGGATGAGCTGGTGATGTCACTGCCTTGGTCCTTTCACTACTGGCTGCTACTTCCCGGCAGATGTCAGGTGGTACAATACCAGCTAAACAGGGTAATTTCTCCAGTGGTCTAATCAAGAAATGAAAAGACGGCTTGCAGAGTAGGCCAAAGACCTTGTAAAACTATATCTCCACTAATCAATATTAGTGCGTGTGGGTTTTTTTGGGCTATAGGGCCATGTTCTAGAGGCATTTCTCCTGACGTTTCGCCTGCATCTATGGCAAGCATCCTCAGAGGTAGTGAGGGCTGTTGGAATTAGGACAATGGGTTTATATATCTGTGGAATGGCTGGGGTGGGGCAAAGAGCTCTTCTCTGCTGGAGCTAGGTGTGAATGTTTCAACTGACCACCTTCATTAGCATTTGAAGGCCTGGCTGAGCCTGGGAAAACCTTTTGTTGAGAGGTGTTAAGATGTGCCTGGTTGTTTCCTCTCTGCTGTTTTGCTGTTGTAATTTTAGAGTTTTTTAATACTGGTAGCCAGATTTTGTTCATTTTCATGGTCTCTTCCTTTCTGTTGAAATTGTCCACATGCTTGTGGATTTCAATGGCTTCTCTGTGTAGTCTGACATGGTGGTTGTTGGTGTGGTCCAGCATTTCTGTGTTCTCAAGGGGGTCAGTTGAAACATTAACACCTAGTCCCAGCAGAGAAGAGCTCTTTGCCCCACCCCAGCCATTCCACAGATATATAAACCCATTGTCCTAATTTCCAACAGACCTCACTACCTCTGAGGATGCTTGCCATAGATGCAGGCGAAACGTCAGGAGAAATGCCTCTAGAACATGGCCCTATAGCCCGAAAAAACCCACAAGAACCTAGTGATTCCAGCCATGAAAGCCTTCGACAATACAATATTAGTGTAGTTTGATATCACTTAACTGCCCTGGCTCAATGCAATACAATTCTGGGATTTGTAGTTTGGTGGGGGCAGATGCACTGTTTTGGTAGAGGACTGGTAAAACTACAACTCCCAGGATTCCTTGGCATTGAGCCATGACAGTTTTAAGTGGTGCCAAATTTGCATTAACGCCTAGGGAAACCTTGAACTCTTTAAGGCAGGCCTAGGCAAACTTGGGCCCTCCAGGGGTTTTGGACTTCAACTCCCACAATTCCTAACAGCCTACCGGCTGTTAGGAATTGTGGGAGTTGAAGTCCAAAACCCCTGGAGGGCCCAAGTTTGCCTAGGCCTGCTTTAAGGCGGTGCAAATACGCCATGCCAACGCCTTGCCTCCATTCCTCATGGAGGGAGAGCGCGTCCCGCACGCGCCCTTAAAGCTCTCCCTCCCTCTGAAGGCCACGTGACCAGAAGTGCGCCTCTGCCGCTCAGGGTCTCCTTCGGGACAGACTCTTTGCTCCTCCCTTTCCTGGTCCGCCTCTTGGGCCGCGCCTGCGCAGTAGCCTCGGCTGAGACGCCGACAACTTCCGGGTGGGCGGGTTGGCAGGCAAAGCGAGAAAAGCTGAGGCGAGGTCGTGGTTCTTGTCAGGCAAGCGGGGCGAGCAAGCGAGGGGCGCGGATGGCGTGCGCGCTGGTGCCTTTCTGCACCTTCCAGGACCTGGAGTCGGCGAGGGACTTCCTCTGCTCGCACCTCCGCCCGGTTGGCAAGGAAGGAGGCGGTGAGTTGGGAGAGGGTGGGTGCTTATAAGAGGCCACCACTGGCATACTCAAAGCCACAGCCTTCAAGGCCTGCCAGCCAGAGGGAGCCTCCATATGGGAGTCTGGTGACTGCAGTAAGGAGCCCGGATGTCCCCTGTATTCCTGTACTTACAACTTATGGCAGTTTGTCATCTCTTTAACTGCCAGGGCCCAGTACTGGGGAATGGTTGGCTTTGAAGTTTGGTATTGATTTACCGTGTCAGAAGCGAATTGAGAATACAGTTATAATGTATTTTCATAGAATCGTAGAATCAAAGAGTTGGAAGAGACCTCATGGGCCATCCAGTCCAACCCCCTGCCAAGAAGCAGGAATATTGCATTCAAATCACCCCTACAGATGGCCATCCAGCCTCTGTTTAAAAGCTTCCAAAGAAGGAGCCTCCACCACACTCCGGGGCAGAGAGTTCCACTGCTGAACGGCTCTCACAGTCAGGAAGTTCTTCCTCATGTTCAGATGGAATCTCCTTTCTTGTAGTTTGAAGCCATTGTTCCGCGTCCTAGTCTCCAAGGAAGCAGAAAACAAGCTTGCTCCCTCCTCCCTGTGCCTTCCTCTCACATATTTATACATGGCTATCATATCTCCTCTCAGCCTTCTCTTCTTCAGGCTAAACATGCCCAGCTCCTTAAGCCGCTCCTCATAGGGCTTGTTCTCCAGACCCTTGATCATTTTACTCGCCCTCCTCTGGACACATTCCAGCTTGTCAATATCTCTCTTGAATTGTGGTGCCCAGAATTGGACACAATATTCCAGGTGTGGTCTAACCAAAGCGGAATAGAGGGGTAGCATTACTTCCCTAGATCTAGACACTATGCTCCTATTGATGCAGGCCAAAATCCCATTGGCTTTTTTTGCCGCCACATCACATTGTTGGCTCATGTTTAACTTGTCCACGAGGACTCCAAGATCTTTTTCACACGTACTGCTCTCGAGCCAGGCATCCCCCATTCTATATCTTTGCATTTCGTTTTTCCTGCCAAAATGGAGTCTCTTGCATTTGTCACTGTTAAACAAAAGATTGTTAAGGAATTGAGAATACAGTTATAATGTATTTTTTTAAAAAAACCGCAAAGAAAGTTAATAAAACCACAAACAAAGTTTTAAAAGTATTGTCGAAAGCTCTCATGGCTGGAAACACTGGGTTGTTGTAGGTTTTTTGGCCTATAATGTTCTAGAAGCATTCTCTACTGATGTTTTGCCTGCATCTATGGCAGGCATCCTCAGAGGTTGTGAGGAAAATTGGGTTTATATATCTGTTTATATATCAAAGCCATGGTATTCCCTGTAGTCACCTACGGATGTGAGAGCTGGATCTTAGGGAAGGCTGAGCGAAGGAAGATAGATGCTTTTGAGCTGTGGTGTTGGAGGAAAGTTCTGAGAGTGCCTTGGACTGCGAGAAGATCCAACCAGTCCATCCTACAGGAAATAAAGCCCGACTGCTCACTGGAGGGAAGGATACTAGAGACAAAGTTGAAGTACTTTGTGTTTTTTTGGGCTGTATGGCCATGGTCTAGAGGCATTCTCTCCTGACGTTTCGCCTGCATCTATGGCAAGCATACTCAGAGGTAATGAGGTCTGTTGGAAATAGGAAAAAGGGGGTTCATATATCTGTGGAATGACCAGGGTGAGACAAAAGGCTTTTGTAAGTGGGCTAGGTGTGAATCTTTTCAACTGACCACCTTGATTAGCATACAATGGGCTGACTGTGCCTGGAGCAAACTCTTCTTGAAAGGTGATTAAATGTCCCTGCCTGTTTTTCTCTCTGCTGTTTTAATTTTAGAATTTTTTAATACTGGTAGCCAGATTTTGTTCATTTTCATGGTTTCTTCCTTTCTGTTGAAATTGTCCACATGTTTGTGGATTTCAATGGCTTCTCTGTGTAGTCTGACATGGTGGTTGTGAGAGTGGTCCAGCATTTCTGCGTTCTCAAATAAAATGCTGTGTCCAGGTTGGTTCATCAGGTGCTCTGCTATGGCTGACTTCTCTGGTTGAAGTAGTCTGCAGTGCCTTTCATGTTCCTTGATTCGTGTTTGGGCAATGCTGCGTTTGGTGGTCCCTATGTAGACTTGTCCACAGCTGCAAGGTATACGGTAGACTCCTGCAGAGGTGAGAGGATCCCTCTTGTCCTTTGCTGAACGTAGCATTTGTTGGATTTTCTTGGTGGGTTTGTAGATTGTTTGTATGTTGTGTTTCCTCATCAGCTTCCCTATGCGAGCAGTGGTTCCCTTGATGTATGGCAGGAACACTTTTCCTCTGGGTGGATCTTCATCTTTACTCTCGTGGCTTGTTCTTGGTCTTGCAGGTCTTCTGATGTCTGAGGTGGAGTATCCATTGGCCTGTAGAGCCCAGTTGAGGTGGTTCAGTTCATCTTGGAGGAGGTGGGGTTCGCAGATTCTTTTTGCACGGTCTGCCAAGGCTTTAATGGTGCTTCTTTTTTGACTTGGGTGATGGTTGGAGTTTTTATGTAGATATCTATCTGTGTGTGTGGGTTTTCTGTAAACGGTGTGACCCAATTGTTGATCTGGTTTGCGGATGACTAGGACATCTAGAAAAGGCAGTCTTCCTTCTTTTTCTTTTTCCATAGTGAACTGGATGTTAGGGTGGATGCTGTTAAGATGTTCCAGGAACCTGTTGAGTTCTTCTTCTCCATGGCTCCAAATGGTGAAAGTGTCATCCACATATCTGAACCATATCGTGGGCTTTTTGGTTGCTGTTTCAACCAAAAAAAACTCCAACCATCACCCACACAGAGAAGCCTTTCATGCAGGACATAATACCAAGAACTCCTGTAGAAAGTTTCGTCTTCTACGGCTTGGCCGGGAGATACAGCCCCACAGCTTGGCCGGAAGATATACAGCCTTACAGCTCCTTCGCTGAGGGACTCCAGCCAGCCAATCACTGAAACCTGAACTCCTTTTCCCCCGGAGGTCTACAAAGCTCTGCTTGGTAAGGGTCACTTGCGGCAGCCAGAAGCAGTTGGTACCGGGTGTAGGGGCTCCACGCCATCAGAGGCAAAGACAGACTGCCCAGATTAGAAATTAAGGATTTCCCCATTAGTTACAGTTATGAAGATAGTGCCTGTTCCCTCTGGACAAGATTGAGAGAGAGCCAATAGACTGTTAAGAAAGCCTTAAAGTACCTGTTTGTTTTCATTAATAAAGAACTTTGTTGAACCTTTAAGCAATCTAAAGATTCTGTTTTAAGGAAATCCAAAGGCCTTTAATCTGAGGCTGCCCCGGCGTTCCGTTGGGCACACAGAATTTATGTCCTGTCTACAGTTTTATGCACAGGCCCAGCGTGTGACAGCACACTTAGATATGCAGATGATACCCCTTTGATGGCCAAAAGCGAGGAGGAGCTGAGGAGCCTTCTAATCAAGGTGAAAGAAGAAAGTGTAAAAGCTGGGTTGCAGCTAAACATAAAAAACCCCAAGATTATGGCAACAATGATTGATAATTGGCAAAGAGTGGGAGAAGACGTGGAGGCAGTGACAGACTTTGTATTTCTAGGTGCAAAGATTATTTCTAGGTGCAAAGATGCAGACTCCAGCCAGGAAATCAGAAGACACTTTCTTCTTGGGAGGAGAGCAATGACCAATCTCAATAAAATAGTGAAGAGTATAGAGACATCACATTGGCAACAAAGATCTGCATAGTAAAAGCAATGGTATTCCCCGTAGTCACATGTGGATGTGAGAGCTGGACGATAGGGATGGCTGAGCGAAGGAAGATTGATGCTTTTGAACTGTGGTGTTCTGAGAGTACCTTGGACCGCCAGAAGATCCAACCAGTCCATACTTCAAGAAATAAAGCCTGACTGCTCACTGGAGGGAAGGATAGTAGAGGCAAAGATGAAGTACTTTGGCCACATAATGAAAAGACAGGAAAGTTTAGAGAAGACAATGATGCTGGGGAAAATGGAAGGAAAAAGGAAGAGGGGACAACCAAGCGCAAGATGGATGGATGGCATCATTGAAGGAACTGGGGGTGGTGACGGCCGACAGGGAGCTCTGGCATGGGCTGGTTCATGAGGTCACGAAGAGTTGGAAGTGACTGAACGAATGAACAACGTATCTGTGGAAAGTCCAGGGTGGGAGAAAGAACCACAGATATATAATAAACCCAATTTTACTAGTTTCCAACAGACCTCACAACCTCCGAGGATTCCTGCCATAGATGCAGGCAAAATGTCAGGAGAGAATGCTTCTAGAACATGGCCATATAGCCTGAAAAACCTACAACAACCCAAAGTTTAAAAACTTGGCATTACTATATACAAAATGTCTGGTGTCGCTGTGAGAAGGTCGTCCATTGTGCATGTGGTAGGGCTCAGACTGCATTGTAGCAGTATTGTTTGCTCTTCTCCACACTCCACTTTGAAGCCCAATTTCTTAAAGTTGGCTCTGCATCTCATGGTGCCAGAGCGCAGTCTGTTCAGTGCCTTCCAAGTCACCCAGTCATCTGTGTGTCCAGGGGGGAGTCTGTCATTCAGTATCAGCCATGACTTGAGGTTCCGGGTTTTAGCTGTCACTTTTGGACTTTCGCTTGCTGAGGTGTTCCTGCAAATATCTCTTGTTGATCTTAGGAAGCTGTTTCTTAATTTAAGGTATTGGCATGCTGGCTGATATCCGAACAGAGGATGAACCGGAGATGTTACTGCCTTGGTCTTTTCATTACTGGCTGCTATTTCCTGGCAGATGTCAGGTGGTGCAATACCAGCTGAACAGTATAATTTCTCCAGCTTTATAGGGCGTAGACATCCTGTGATAATGTGGCATGTCTCATTAAGAGCCGGATCCACTGTGTTAACGTGGTGAGATGTATTTCGCACTGGGCATGCAGACTCAGCAGCAGAGTAGCAAAGTGCAAGGGCAGGTGCCTTCACTGCATCTGGTTGCGATCCCCAGGTTGTGCCAGTCAGCTTTTGTATCATATTATTTCTAGCACCCACTTTTTGCTTGATAATGAAGCAGTGCTTGTAAATTAGAGCATGGTCCAGGTGACTCCCAGGTATTTTGGTGATCTGCAATGCTCCAGTGGGATTCCTTTCCAGGTAATCCTCAGAACTCGAGATGCTTGTCTGTTCTTAAGTTGAAAAGCACACACCTGCATTTTAGATGGATTTGGAATCAGCTGTTTTCCCCTATAATAAGCAGTAAGAGCACCTAAAGCTTCAGAGAGCTTCTGTTCCACCATCTCTAAGTTCCCTGCTTGGGTGGTGATGGCACAATCGTCAGCATAGATGAAACTCTCTTTCCCTTCTGGCAGTGGCTGATCATTTGTGTAAATATTAAACACTGATGGAGCAAGCAAGCAGTATGAAGTTTGTTGAAGCACCAGCAATCTTTGGCAGAGAAGGCTAAAAAACTTGTAAAACTACCAACTCCTGTGATTCCATCACATTCAACCATGGCAGTTTAAAGTTGTGTCATACTGCAGTCACCCTATTAGTTTTTCCCATTGACTCCAGGTCAATAATTAGATGTGAAGTACAGGTTAAGCTTCTCTTACCTGAAATGCCCATGACCAGAAGTTTTTTGGATTGTTTGTATACATGTATAATGGAGATGGGACCCAAGTCTGAACACCAAATTTATTTATGTTATGTATATACCTTATACAAAGGGCATGATGGTTCAGTTGAATATCCTTGTTCTGAAATGTATGGGACCAGAAAACGTTTGTATTTTGGATTGTTTTGAGATTTTGGAATATTTGCATATACACACGTGCACACACACACACATACATACAGAGATATCTTTGATATGGGGACCAGGTCTGAGTGCAAAATTAATTTATAATAATAATAATAATAATAATAATAATAATAATAATTCTTACCCACCTTTCCTCACAGCTAGAGGCGGATCACAGCACAGTCAAAAACACACAAATACTATAAAAATTCTACAAACACACATATTAAAATGCATTTCTATAAAAGATACATATCAAAACATTTCTGTAAAATACATATTAATCACACAGGACAGAGACCAAAACACAGGACATGAGTTTAAAATTAATGCTTTCAACTGACTCGGTATGTTTCATATGCACTTCATACACATAGCCAGAAGGTACATGTTACCTATCCCTCATCCATCATGCTTGAGACCAGAAGTGTTTTAAGTTTGGGGGTTTTTTTGGGGTTTTTTGTATTGTGGAATATTTGAGTATGTATATATAGGAATTTTGGAAACTGAACCCAAGTCTGAACATGAAAATCATTTATGTTACATATATGTCCTACATACAGAGCCAGAAGATAATTTTATATACAATATTTTGTAATATTTTTGTTCATGAAACAAACTTTGAGCCATCAGAAAGTGAAAGTGTTGCTTTCTCAGCCTCCCATGTCGACAGTTTAAGATTTTGGAGTACAGTATTTTGGAATTGGAAAAGGGATGCTCAAGCTGTATTAAGATTTTTTAAATTCAAAGTTGATATCCTCCAGTTGGTTTTGCTTCAGTTATCTAAATTCAGTTACATCAAAATATTACAAACAGATGTAATATGCAAAACTGATCTGTTATACAGCACCTAAATATATTTTCATATTTTATTCTCTTTTTAAATTGAAGTTCTCAAAAACTAATGAAAATATATAGCTATAGAAAAGGAGAGAGAAACAAGGCATCAAACCAAAGTCAATAGGCACTTGATATGCTCTCAGATGATACCAAATGCACTGGTCAACCAAGGCCAACATGTCCATCACTGAATTGATCGTGTCCTGCTTCTCTCAGAAGTAGTTAACAACTGGATTTTATTTAAAACATATTTAGTTGAAATGTATGCGTCCTTCAGAGTTTGAGACTCCAGTTCTTTACTTCATGGCAGTAGTTAGGCCAAATAATTATGGAAGGGGTTAGGTAGTGCCTAGAAAGTGGATTGACTTTCTTTGTCTCTCTGACATCTGCCTGAAAGTTCACAGGAAAGAAATTGCAGCTCATATTTCTAACCATGCTGACAATATGTGACTTAATATTAGAGTTCTGAGCTTGCTTACTGAGTGGTGAGATTTGATTGAATTCCATTGGTGGTGGTTGTTGTATGTCTTCAAGTCATTTCTGATGCATGGTGGCCCTAAGGTGACCTTATTATTTTTCTGAAGCTGAAAGCATTTGCACAATTCAGTTCTCAACACAAGAAAACTGATAAGAACTGAGTAAGCATATACAATGAAGGTAGGAAGGTCATGTCTGAGACGAAGTTCCTGTCTTTCTATAGGTTTAAATGCAGTTTGACACCACTTTAACAGCAGTGACTCAGTGGTATGTAATTGTGGGAGGTGTAAAATGGTGAGACACAAATATTATTGGCAGAGAAAACTGAAGACCTTGTAAAATTGCAGCTCACATTGTTTCATAGCATTGAGCAATGGCAGTTAAACTGATGTCAAACTGCATTAATGCTACAGTGTGATGCAACCTAAGACTTTAAACAGCATAACAAGCAATGCAGTTTCAAATTTGATAAAATTGTTAGACACCTACATACTTTGATAAAAAGTCTTGTTTAAATTTGCCAGTGAAAATCACTATGGTGTAGCACTTTGAGTGCTGGACATCGGGAGACCAGAGTTTGACTCCTCACTCAACCTTGAAAACAGTTGACCTTGAACAAGTCATATTTCTTAGTCTCAGGCAAAGGCGAACTCCCTTTGGACAAATTCTATCAAGAAAATCCCTTGTATACGTTTTAGGGTTATTATAATTCAGAAGTGGCTTGAAGACACACAATCAAGAATAAAAATGGCAATACTTATTCCGATTGGGTGTTCAAGGGAAGAACCTTATATCATTGAGATTTCACAACAGAGGAAATTTCTGATGAAACTTCCTATTGAAAGAATTGACCTGAATTCCAAAGGGATCCCTTCCCACCTTGTTCCAAATTGTGAGTTCCAAGAGCATCGGCAATGACTCTTAACTCATCAACTCAGCTCCAATACTCACACACAAAATACAGTTCAACATGTCTATCTATCTATGAAGCAATTTCTTACTTAAGAATAGAACTGAAAACCAAATTGATTATTTCTCACTCAAGGAGTCTTGCTTGAATGTCAGATGCAAATGGGAAAGGGTCAATTGAAAAAGTGTGCCTTAAGAAAAACCTTAACAGTTGGGTTTAAGATTTTCCATTTGAAATATTATAGTGAAGATTTACAATTATGATAAAGAGTCATCAACAGAATAAACCTTTAAAATTAACTATTTAATATTTCTAGCTGCAAAAGGAGCAGTGATGCTTCTAGAGCAGGCTTCATGCTAATTGCAGTGAAAGCTTGCGTGTATTCCTATAGGAATTAGTGTTAGCAGGTATTGGAAAATCATCTCATTTAGGATGAGATCAAGAATAATTTGAGCAACTACATCTTCTCACTCAGAAAAATAAGCAGTGATTAAACATAAGGATCTGCTTAAATTTGATTTTGGTAATTTTTCTCATTATTTGGTTGTTTTCTGATATAAATTTTATGTATTATAATATTATCATTATTTTTTCTCTTTAGTTCGCTCCTTACTATTGTTGCTTTGTACTGTTTTTAACTGAAAATCTCAAAGATTTTTTAAAAAAAGAAAAATAAGCAGTGATTAAACATAAGGGTCTGCTTAAATTTGATTTTGGTAATTTTTCTCATTATTTGGTTGTTTAGGGGAATCTAACCAGCTTCCAAAATGTTCTAATTAACATTCAAACTACAATTGATTTTATTGCACATGTGTGGAAAATTTAAAATCAAAATATGATTATCTAATTCATATCCCTTGTTTCTTTTTAATAGACAAATGAATTAATTATATTTAGAGTTAGAAGTAGATTATATGTTTAACTACATTGCAGAATTTGCAGTGTTTTACTTATTGTTATTTAGAATAATTGGAACTTCATTATAAGAATAGATATAATAATTCTATGAAACACACTTACCGTAACACATTTCTAGTTTGGATTTGTTAACTTGTGCGTACAGGAGGATATATGGCTGGATTTGAGTCACAAGTGGCAATGAGAAACTAATCCATGTAAACATGGTGTTTATGAGGTGCCTGAAATAACTACATAATCAAATTAATTCTGATGATGATGTACAAAAGGATGAGTGACTCATTCCCTGCAGACTGTAGAGAGCTTTTTGGTTCAATAAATTGGCCTACCGTGACAGTTTTATAACAAAGATATATGTGTCTGTGGTAGCTTTTTAAAGTAGCAGTATTAACCTATAAAATGGCTTAGTCATTACTAGCACTAATGAACTCTTGTTAAAAATATATAGACATAATAATTTTACTTTGGTCTAACTGACTGAGCAGTTGTACCGGCCTGGTTATTGTCCATGTGGCCTAGCATTGTTATCTACTGTCACAATAACATTGTTGGAAGAAAAATACGAAAGGGTATCAGGAATCCCAGGTGCCACGTACGGTGCTAATATAACTAGATGACCTGGAGGGGAAATGAAATAAATGCTCTTGGTGAAAAACATTTTGTCCAAAGACCTTTCCTTCTAAAAAACAGAATATATATATCGATATGATAACTTCTTTAATGGTTATGAACAACAAAGTGTTTTACATGTTCTTAAGTTCACTTCTAAATTATTTTTTAAAAATGAGGTAGATTTTTTAAACATTCATACAGTTGTCTGATACAGTTCACAATATTTATGGAAAAATATTTATTTTTGATTACTTTTCTGGTTTTGGATTCCTTTTGTCAGTGCTTTTTAAGGGAATAGTATTTCATGTCTACTCAACACTGAGGAGAACTGGAGGAGAACAAACATTTTTTGTTTTATTAATACAAAAGACATAAAGTAATCCAATACTGCCTTCTGAAACTTACCTGGGAATGTGTTGTTGAAGGCTTTCATGGCCAAAATCATTGGGCTGCTGTGAGTTTTTCGGACTATAAGGCCATGTTCTAGCATTCTTTCTTAACGTTTGCCTGAATTTCCCCCACCCTGGACAGTCCACAGATATAGATACACTCCGCTTTCCTCATTTCCAACTGACTTCTGAACCAACCTCTGATGCAGGTGAAATATCAGGAAAGAATGCTATTGGAACATGGCCATACAGCCTGAAAAACTTACCTGGGAATAATTTAAGAATATCTTCATTTCATTAACTTCATGAGACTGGAGGCTACAGAATAGTAATCTAGACTGGTTGTCCTGAGACCACAAATTGACAACCGTGTTCCCAAAAATTATCTTTACAATCTCAATTGTATTCTGAAGATAATTTTGGCCACTCGGTATTTAAAGAGGAGATTATTTTACAGATTTGGATCTGACTCCTGTTGAAGGCTATACTAAAGAAAACAGTAACCACTGAATTTGCTGGTGCCACTGAAATTTGATAGCAACTGTGAGAGCTAGCAGTGGGCTGGAGGAGTGCCAGAACATCCTCCTACACCATAAATGTTTGAGGCTGCCAAGCTCAACAGTAAGAATTTAAAAAAAAGAAAAAAAGAAACAGAATTTGGTTCCATTTTTTTTGGTACGGACGTGTGGCTGCTGCACTTCAAGGTCAGCAGCAGAGGTGCAACTGGATTCATAAAACAATGGTTCAAGAGCCATGTGTGGTCCACAGGCAACTTGTACTCTTCTGGTATATTAAACTATTAATTTGAGTGATTTCAACAAATCTTGCATCTGTATAGAGTGTGTCATCATGTTTGATCATAGCACCCTGTACTTAAATATGGTTCGAAAAGCTTATATGGAAGCCATCATGGATTCAAAAGCAGATGTGCATATCTGACAATGAAATAAATAGAATATAGCCCACAAAAATGCATAGTGTCCTTTAGGGGAGCAGATAAACCTCTTTTTTTGTTACCTGCTATTTTAAAAATAGTGAGAGAAATTCCTGGCATAGACTTGATTCTTATCAGTTTTCTTCACTGTCCAGCTTTAACAGCCATACTTAGAAATGGGGAATACAGTAGTACGGTCCATTCGCATTTTAGTGTTCAGTAATACAACTTTATGTTTCAGAATCTGTTGTAGGTCCTTCAAAGCTCCCCTTCCAAGTCCTAATCTTTTGATTACTTGCTTCTAGTCTCCATTTTGATTAATGACTAAACCAAGGTATTGAAAACCTGCAACTATTTCAATATATTTGTTGTCTACTTTAAAGACATGTAAAGCATCTGTGGTCATTATTTTTGTTTTCTTAATGTTCAGCTGTATTCATACGGTCATCTTTTACTTTTGCTACTCATCAGTCCTTTGCCATCCAGTGAAGTTTTTCTTTGTTTTTAGCTGCAGATAGTGTCTTTTTTAAAAGATGTAATGCAGTGGATTCCAACCTGTGGTCTGTAGACCACCAGTGGTCCGCAAGAACAAAAATATGGTCCACAGCCTCACCATTACTACACCGTTGCCTCAAAATTATGCAACAACAAGAGCAACTGGTCTCACGAAAGCCTCTTATAGTGTCAAGGCAATGGGGATGTTGGGAGAGAAGAGGCTGACGAGCCACAAAACATTATTACTACCACCTCAACTCTAGATTATTAAATATGGTTTTCTGTGGGTAAGCAGATGGCAACTACTGGATGGCATATGTTCTGTATCAGAAACTAGAGCTGATATGGTCTATCAAATGCAATTTTCTGAATCAGTACCCCAAAATAACCAAACCAAATCTAAAGTTGATTTAAAAAAAACCAATTCATAACCCTTTTGGTACTGATGCTAGTGAGTGGTCCCTTGTCAAAGTGGTCCCTGTTCAAGTGATCCCTGGTTAAAAAAAAAAAAAAGGTTGAGAACCATGGATTGTAATGCATTCCTTGATGGAAGATATTGCTATAGTTTTATGAGGACATAAATGGAATATTTCATCTCAGCATAGAAAAAGATCACATTTATGATTTTCCTAAACCAAACTTTTTTTTAATGCTAGGTAAAGCATCAAATTGGGAAGAAGATGGCTGGGGAGCCTGGGACGAATCAGAAACACAAGAACCCGTAAGCATTCATTGTTAATTATCTCTCTTATAAATGAATAATAAAATCATAGAATCATAGAGTTGGAAGACACCACGAAGGCCATCTAGTCCAATCCTTTGCCATACAGAAATATATGATCAAAGCATCCTCAATAGATGATCATCTAGCCTTTGCTTAAAAACTTCCAGAGAAGAAGGAAAAACCAATCCCCTTTCTCAACATGACATTCTGTCAAATAGCACAATGGGTTAAACCGTTGAACTGGTGAATCTGCTGACCTAAAGGTTGGCAGTTCAAAGCTGCAGGTCGGGTGAGCTCCTGCTGTTATCCCTAGCTTCTGCCAACCTAGCAGTTCGAAAACATGCAAATGTGAGTAGATCAATAGGTACTGCTTTGGCGTGAAGGTAATAAAGGCTCCCATGCAACCATGCCAACAATGTGACCAGGAGGTGTCTATGGACAACATGCTCCTCAGCTTGAAAAATGGAAAAAGAGCACCTCCCCGTGGCTGGAGTTAAGTACCCTCTCCAGATGCCGGAGATGAAAGGGGAAGCCTTTACCTTTGTTCTTTGTATTTGTGTCATTATTATTTCACTGTATTAAAGACATTGAATGCTTGCCTATCTGTGTATGTTGTAATCCGCTCTTGGGGAAATAAAGCGGAATATAATAATAGTGATGATGATAATACCATGGCTATCATGTCTCCTCTCAGTGATGTCATTGCATTGTTTCTCAGAAATTGTGAACCATCTGTTTAATACCTGTTGAAGTGTGCCCCTTTAATAATTAAATTTGGAAGATTTAGTTCACATATTTAGTTTACATTCTGGTTATCATAGAGCTTTCCTTCCTTTTATTGGTGTGATTATCTTTATTTTATTGTGGTAAATTATTTATAACTTGCCTTGATATTAATGGCACTTCATGGTTGCTAGTAACACTTTATTTCCATGAGTACTAACTTCAATGTGAAAAAATTAAATTCTTTGTTCCACATGTTTGGACATTGGTCTGAATCTAATGCTGTCTTCTCTTGCCTTCTGCAGCTCTTAGGGGGGGAAACCTGCCCTCTGGATCAGGTTTTGGAGGATATGGGAGACTGTAGTGAGAAATCCTGTTTCTGTTGGATTTCATTTATTAATCACTGCATCCTGCCCAAATTAATAACTTTTAAAAAATCTGTCTGCAGGAGGAGGAAGAGGAATCAACTGCCAAGACACAGGCAAATTCCTGGCTTCAGGACTGCGTCTTATCCTTATCACCAACAAATGACCTCATGGTAATTGCTCGTGAGCAGAAAGCTGTGTTCTTTGTGCGTAAGTATGTTATATGCATTTTTTTTAGTTTTGCTGCTATACCTTGAAAGTCAGTAGCAGTTTTCAGATAAAATTTATAATTTGCATTGGGATTCATAAGTAATGTTCAAAATGAGTTTGAAGCTGTTGGGGTTCATCCCTGGACTGCACAAGTCTTTGTGTCCTCAAGTTTCCAGTCCTCAGTGAGTAGCTAGCCTAGAGGCAGGGCCAAGCTCAGGGATTCGTTTCCCCCAAATTCATATGCGTGTTTCCTAAAGGGCTTTCTCTTTGTCTTTACTGCTAGCCACTGTCTCCTTCCCTTTTGGTGACGTAGTAATGGAATTCTGTGAGGGAACTTCCTTTTAAGTTTAAAACTGCCCTGGGAAGGCCATGCAGTCTTCAGCATTGTTACTTCTGCTTTGCTTTCTGTCAGTGAGGACGCATTTTACCTATCTGTAGGCAAAATGTAGCTTTTGCCTTTTACCTTCTTTAGAAGGTAAAAGGCAGGGCCTTTTCTGTGGTGGCTTCTCGGCTATAGAATTCCCTCCCGAATGAAATTAGATCTGCCCCCTCCCTCCTGACCTTTAGGAAGCTAGTGGAAACTTGGCTGTGAAACGAAGCTTTTGCGGAATGATGTCTGAAACCGACAATTGACCAAAGTTACTGACCACAATATATGGACTGAATATATGGACTGAGTTGACATGATTTTATCTTGGTGAATGGCTGTTATGTAATTTATCCTATATGTATTGGTTAATTTTAATGTTGATGTATGATATTTTAGATTTTAGTGTTAGCATTGAATTGCTATCTGCCAGTCTGAGTCCCTCTATGGAGGTAGAGAAGATCAGGATATATAAAAGTTTTAAATAAAATAAATAATAAATAATAAGATGAGATTAAGCTAGTTAGTGCCAAGACTTTTCTATCAAGAATATATTTCTTTTTTACTTTAATAAATCTTTTTGAACCTAAAGTTCTGACTCTGCAATCCTAAGACATTTTAAAGATTAGAAGGCTATCCCTTCTCATTATACTAGTTATGGAGTATACTCTTAGTACTCTGCTATATTTTGGTGGAATTACCCTAATGGAGGGTTATTTTTGAGCCTAACAGCTCAGATTCCCCAACAAAAGCAGTGGGAATTTTCATCATTCATGTTCTCTACAGCTTTCTGTTATTCCTGTGATGGATGAGCATGAAATTCATAATGGTTTGCTTCAGAGTTCCATAACATTTTGCTCCTGTTTTTTCTCACAGGAAAAACTGAAATAAACAGCTCTCATTCTTTCCTCATTGTTATCCCTTTTTCTTGCTACAGTCTGGTAAACTGAAGTTTTGATCCGCTGCCACATAATCTGGGCATATGCGTGACTGACTAACGATTTCAAATAGTTGTGCTTTGTTAATATAATTCAATTTGTCCGTGATGTGTGTTTTATTAATAACTTGATATACATTATTATTCTTAAAAAAGCATTTTGATTGTAAAATAGTCTTGTTCATTCTAGAACATTTTTCTTTGCGAACAGCCTCTGTGAAACATTTTTGAAAAAAAACCCAACAGTGGTTGACACATTGAAATGTGTTTCCATCACATTGTTTTTGACCATGTTTGCTTTAGTATTTGGCCTAGCTATTATAAATGGTTACTGTGAAAAACATTTTTTTGTACTATGCACCACTGGTCATGGAACAGAGACAACTTGGTGGGTGACTTGTGTCAGGAGCTGAGCAGGAGGAATGTGTCCCTTATTCCGCTGGTCTCACAGCAGCTTTTGATTCCATTGACCATGGTATCCTTCTGGGTCATTTTGCTGGGATAAAACTTGGGGGCACTGTTTTATAATGGTCCCTTCCTTTCCTTGAGAGGCAAACCCTAAGGTGGTGCTTAGGGACTTCTACTCAATCCCCTAGTCACTAAATGGGGTGGGAAGGGGGATTCCATCAGGATTCTTTTTCGCCTCCTATACTATTTGACATATATATGGAACTTCTGGGAGAGGTCATCTGGTTTTTTTAGGTATGCAGATGTAACCTAGTTCTATTACTTCTTTCTACCTCATTGCAATGAGGCATCTAAATAGGTGTCTGTCATTACTAATGGACTGGATGCTCCTGGTCAGTTCAAAGGCAGATCAGGGAATAGGGATTCCGCTTTCATTAGACTGAATTAAACTCCTCCTGAAGAGATAGGTTTGAAGTTTGATTGTACTCCTGAACTCAGCCTTGAACGTTGAGGCCCAGGTTTTTGTGGTTACGTGGAGTACTTTTGCACCTTTAAAGCTTGTGTGTCAATTGCACTATTTCATTAAGATGCCAGATCTAGCCATGGTGATAAATGCCTCAGTTACATCCTGTTTGGATTATTTTTTGGACTACATGAGGCTGCCTTTGAAGAGTGTTCAGAAACTTCAGCAAGTATAAAGAGCTGAAGCCAGATTTCTAACTGGGACTAGCTGGGACTGTACAACTCCTCCGTTGCAACAGATCCACTGGCTGCCAATTCATTTCTGGAAACAATCCAAAGTGCTGGTCTTGAGAAAAAGCCTATATGGCTCAGGACCTGGCTATCTGACAGAACATATCATCCTATACTGACATCTTCAAGGGAGGATATTCTCTCAGTCCCACCATCGTGACAGACACGAGATAGGGTTCCTGGACCTTCCATCTCACTCTGAGGACAGCCAGAATAGTTCTCTTCTTGACAAAACCATTTTACAAGCTTTTAATACAGAAAGTTTTAAAAGCATGGGCTAAAGAGTGCTATATTGTGTGAAACTCCTGTTTTTATTGCATTTTATCGTTTAAGTATATATCTGGCCTGTTTTAATACTGTGACTGGTTTATCTCCATTTTCGCTTGTTTTCATTTGTTCTTTTTAAATTATATGCTACCTTTAGTACCAGTTTTAGGAGAAAGATGGGGTATTACTTCTAATGGTGATGATTATTTACTCTTTCTTAATTTTCTACTAGACTTTTCTAAGTTGCAGTCACTCCCATGAACAAAAATAAGGCTTTCCATTTATATAGAATCTGAAACAGAATCCAAGAAAAAAATTATTTAGCTACAGATTTAATGACAACTGAATGATCCTTCTGTTAGTTCTAAATAAGTGTGCATATGATTGTTCTAGAAATAATGACAGAGGAATTCCTTTAAAAAAGTGAAGCACAGTCCTTGTTTGGAGGAGAAGAATTCAAGAGTTCAGTGATTAGATTTTGTCAACAAATACATTTACAGTAAAGATTCATTGCCAATCTACACACATCTAGGCTGAACAATACATGCAATGAAATTAAGCAGGTTAACACCATTCAGTATTTTAAAACCGTGTTCAACAGCTTAGTCTGCCAGCATTTTTATATCTCTGTTCACTTTTGATGTAAAGTCAGAAATTGCAAGCTCTGAACTACAGGATAAAATTTTACAGCATGTGTTAACATAACAGGTCATATTGTAAATCTCAGAAGTATCTTAAATTTTCACAAATCCCTCTGGATCTCAGATTGCTTTGGAGATGCTTTAATTGTGGGGAAATCTGAATGGTAATATTTGATGTGATGTAAAAGTCTAGGTCGATTCTGCACTTGTCCAGATCTTCTTAACACCCAAATGACAGATAATTGAGCAGTTCAATCTTATAAATAAACTTGAGAGAACCTGTCTTGCAAGCAGATGTCTCCTATATATGCATATTACTCTTCTTTCACCAGCCAAATGGAAACACAGGGAAAAGGGAAAAGAAGAAATGCAGTATGCTGTTGGTTGGAGTGGCTCCTTGAATGTTGAAGAAGGGTAGGTATGGAAATCAGAATATGCTGTGATGAATGTCACTGATTTTTATGCTCCCTTCTAAATCTCTGAGATGACCTAACATGCAAACAAATATGTTTTGCTCTATTCTGCTCTGTATTACCTAAAGTAAGTTGCAGTGGCTTTTACCAGTTGCTTTCTACTTGCGCTATTAGGATACTTATATTTTTCAAGCTGCCAAAAGTTAATTATGGATAGCTCCTATCTTTGATGACATTTGGGTAGACTTTTGTAAAATACCGTATTTTCCAACCTATAAGAAGACTTTTTAACCCTGGAAAATCTTATGAAGAGTCAGAGGTTGTTTTATACGCTGGGTATAAAATGTTCTTTCAACAGTCAAAATGTGGCCTGTGGTTACATCTGATATTACTTCATATTTAACAGAAAGTTAACACAGCCATTTCAAACAACCAAGGAGATTTGAAAATGTACATACTAAATCAAGTCCCTTAGCGGCGCGGCTTGAGGAGGCGGGTGGAAGGAGCAAGGGCACGGGGAGGAGAAGCGGCAGGCTGCATTGCCATGGAGATCGGCCGGGGGTGGTGGCCTGCTGGGCTGTCCCCGCCCCCCCCCCATTGCTCTAATTTCAAGGCCCTCCTCCGCCCCCACCACTCTCCCTGCTCTGCTTTGAAGCAACTCCTTCAACATCGCCATTTCTGGGCAACCGGGAGAGAGAGGAAGGAAGCAAGGCCACCCGATCGGCTGGCAGAAGCCTTTGAAGACCACCGGGCTCGCCAAGGCCCAAAGGAGCACCTCCAGACTACGACTCCCAGCAGCCCCGGGTGGTGGCATGCCTTGGACATGCCTGCTGAGGCATTCTGGGAGTCGTAGTTCCTGAATCACTGCCATGTTGCCCCGCTTTCAGGGTTTGCACTTGGGATTTCTTGTGACACATAATAGAATTGCATTGGAAGAGGGGTAGTCTTATATGGTGATGATATCCCAAACTCTATATTTTAACCTGAAAAGTTGGGGGTCGTCTTATACGCCCAGTCGTCTTATAGACTGGAAAATATGGTATGTACTGTAATAATTTGATAATATATGTCAGTTTCATTAATTTTATGTTAGTTTTATCTAATGTGTTATTGATATTTTATGTTGTTGTATTGCATCTTATATATCTTATATATCTATGGCACCACTGTGTGTTGTTTTGTAAGCTGCTCCGAGTCCCTATGGGAGATGGAGGCGTGATATAAATAAAATGTTGTTGTTTTGTTATTATATATTGAAGTTTTAAATATAATTACATCTATAAACGTGTTGAAATTGCAAGCCTTAATGCTGCTGCAACCACATCATATAAAATTTGCATTAAAACTTCCTCCCAATAATATGGGATTTTTGAGAGCTATGCATTCTCTCCTGTTTCTGTTGTTGTTGCTGCTGCTTTTCTAACAATATGGAAACTCTTTGTATCCTCTCAATATGACTTCTGATTTCCGTTGCTTGTATCCACTAGAATTGTGTGAAATTTTCACTTCCACTTAGGTAGCATGGTGTTACAGACACTGAGTTGGATGCAGGACAGTTAGGAAGAAGACAATGGGTGTTGAGAGGTATTGCTGAATTAATCACTCCAAGTGGTGATTAATATGTGTGGTTATTCACATTTTCAGATTCAAAACTTACATGGAAAATGTATTTTATTTTTATATATTGACAGCAGTAAGTTGAAATAAAGAGCATTCTGTTGGAGGAAAACATGAGCACACTCAGTGATGCATATGCAGAGAAATGCCTTGCATTATAGATCTACCTCTCACGTTTTACTGAGTAAAGTTCCATAGTGCTTGTCCCACTGTGGCTGCCATGTGGGAAGGAGAGCCTATATTTGTTCATCTAATTGTTAAGATCGTTGAAGAACATTGTGAATTTAAATTTTCACAAGCTTTAGTTTGTTCACAGTAGTCATCTAAAATCCAACAATAATACCATGACATCACTTTTCAGCCTTGTTTGCAATTGTTCATTATTGTATGATATGTGCAGTGTAATTTCCATGGGCTGTGCTTTCTGTTGGGTTATATGTCTTAGAATACATCTGGGCAAGTGATTTCTCATCTATTTTTCTGACAAATTTTAAAGGGGATATCCAAAGAGTCTTTCAATGTCATTAATATTTGCTTGTTTCATGATCTTCAGGAGGTCGAAAGTGTCTTATTACTCACATTAAAATTACAACAATATCCTAAACATTTTGGCAGAGGTGGCATTGGGGATAGGAAATATACAAGGATTAGTAACAGGACACTAAGAAACAGGGTTCCTTTGTGAGAGGTTTGTTCTGGAGCTGTGTACAGATTGTATTAACCAGATTTTATTTTTTTTACAAAGAACACCAAAATTACGTAAGCAGTAGGTAGTTTTGCATTGTCTCATAATTTTACTGAGATTAACAGTTCTGATCTCTGTGACAGTCTTGAGAATAAAATGTTTAATACCATGTTATTTTATTTTGTTTCTAGTGAATGTGTAAGCAGTGTATTGTGCATCCCATTGGCAAGTCAAAAGAGGTAAGAATTATTTTTTAACCAGATAAAATGCTTTAAAGAGCCTTGGGTGCTACCGGATAACATGCCTGATAATTCTCATCAAAATTATGGCAGCTGTGCTTTAACTGAGAATAAGAGTTGATTCTTTTTACTTTCTTTGCATGAGACAGGAGCTCCACAGGCCGCCCTGATTGGACCTGTATTGTTGTAGGCTTCACCTCTGGCTATGTTCGCTTCTACACTGAGGTGAGTTAGTTAACATTATTATCTGTTTGCTGAGGATGGTTTCACATATCACACATTTTCTGCACAGAAATAATCAAGTTTGCTTTAAAGATGGATGCCTCTATTTTTTGCTAATTCTGTGAAAAGAGAGCACTTACCAAGATGTTTATTCAAGTGTATTCGCAGCAAAAGCAGAGTAAAAAGTTCACTGCTCAAAAGCTATATACCGTATATACTCGAGTTAACCCGGCCCGAATATAAGCCAGGGCTCCTAACTTTACCACCAAAATCTGGGAAAATGTATTGACTCAATTATAAGTCGAGGGTGTGAAGTGCAGCAGCTACTGGTAAAGTTCAAAATAAGAATAGATATCAATAAAATTACATGAATTGAGGCATCAGTAGGTTAAATATTTTTGAATATTTACATCAAACTGTAATTTAAGATAAGACTGTCCAACTCTGATTAAACCATTATTCTAACCTTCTTCAATGTAAATGTGCTTACGTATCCTTTTAATAATAATAAAGAGAGTAAAATAATAAATGTAATACAGATAATAATAGAGTAAAATAATGGAAATGTAATAGTAACAGTAATAATAGAGTAATAGATGTAATAATAATAAGGTAAAATAATAAATGTAATAATAATAAATAGAGAAAATAATAAATGTAATAACAACATCAACAACAACAGAGTAAAATAATAAATAACCTTGACTCGAGTATAAGCCGGGGGGGGGGGGGGGGGCTTTTTCAGCCTAAAAAAGGAAAAACTTATATTTGAGTACATACGGTACATTTTTTCTGTCTGGAAAGTGTTAGAAAAAATGTTCTGTGTGAACTGATGCGTTGCGACTTGTAGCTTAGCTGTTAAACCACACATTGTACATTTCCCTCTCCCTCATTAATAACATATGTTTACATTTACTGTTTTCACATTTTAGAATGGAGTACTGCTCCTGGCACAGCTTTTAAATGAAGATCCAGTCTTGCAGCTCAAGTGCAGAACGTATGAAATTCCACGACATCCTGGAGTTACAGAACAGGTATATATATAAAACAGTGAAACTATTCAAAAAATAAAGTATAGTTGCCCCCTGTTTAAATCTAGTTCATATGAATCAAATACAGTAGTGGTGCACAGATATGACCCACAGTCATGGCTATAGATTTGTTTGTGCTCCTTTCTTGTTCAGATCCATCTTTCATAGTTTCTTTAATCATGGTTCCTCATGTTGTTGATGTTCATCATGGTTTAGGCTGATCATTGTTTGAAACTGATTACAAATTACGAGATTTTGTTAAATACAGTCAACCCTAGATTGGTGTATTAGTTGCAGAGATAACTAGATCAATGAGTTGCTACTGTGTTCACTGAGAAAAATGCGTTAATGTTTTATTTTACAATCTTCCCCGAGTTACTTGACTATTAGCACAAAAGTGTCAACTTATATTCTGTTTGGGAGCCTGGGAGTTTTTTAGTAAATGTAATAAACTTACTGGATTTGTATTTATTAATTGCTTACGGAATATTTATTCTGTTAAATTAAGTAACAGAATTAAGTAATTGAGTAATTAAGTTACTGTGTGTTTATTATATTGTGTTATTTTTGGCTTGGTCTCATGTTAGCCGCATCGAGTCCCCTTTGGGGAGATGGTAGCGGGTTATAAATAAAGTGTATTATTATTATTATTATTATTATTATTATTATTATTATTATTGTGATCGGTGATTTTTCTTGGTTCAGAATGAGGAACTGAGCATCCTGTATCCTGCAGCGGTGGTGACCATTGATGGTTTCAGTTTATTTCAGTCCCTCCGCGCATGTCGAAATCAAGTAGCAAGAGGTAGGTTCACATTCCCACATAAACCTGATCCATTTTGATTTCCAGTATTGAAACAATATTTGTTTATTCTTCATTAATATTTACAAGAATGCCATTGTGAATTTACATGTTGGAAGAAAATATTTGCTAGTTGTATTTGCATCCTGTGTTTTCATCATTGAGCTCAAAGAGAAGCTTTCTATGTTCAACTTAAAACACAATTAAATAAAATTTCTATCCTCTCTATAAACAAAAAGTGCAGACTTTTGTCATTCCAATATATTTCGAAAGTAGTAGTTGTACTAAACACTTTCATCAAAAAGATTCAGTAAGTAGGCAAATCATAAAGATTTATTATAATAAGACACATTTGTGGGCTACAGTTTACATGTTTTTCCCATTTACTGCAGGCCGGATACAATGTAATATCCATGTTGTGGAAGTCCAGGGTGGCATAGGGAGCGTGGGGCTCCTAGTGTGATGGCAAACAGTTCGGCAGGCACACGTGGCTTGCAGAATGTTCCTTCCCAACTCTCGGTCTATAGGGCTATATCAATATCTTGTTTCTTGGATTAAATTTTTATGTGGTCATACAAGTTGGGTAGCCCTTGTATAAAATGTTTGGAATCAGATTTTTTTTTGAATTTTGAATTTTTTCAGATGTTGGAATATTTGGATATATTTTATGTCTTGGAGATGAGACACAAACATGACATTTATGTTTCATATATACCTCATACACATAGCCAGAAGGTAACATTTTAAATAATTTAATAACCGAAACAAGGTTTGTCTGCATTGAACTATCAAAAAGCAAAGGTGTCATTACCTTAGCATCATGTGGACAGTTTTGGCTTTTGAAGGGATGGTCAGCCTGTATGCATTGTACCTTTTGTACATTACTTTACGTAGTGTAATAAAGATAAAAAATAAATATATTTCAACATTTTAGCTATTCAGTTAAAGAATACTGGGTTGCTGTGAGTTTTCTGGGCTGTATGGCCATGCAGCAATCAGTCAGGCTTTGAAGCTGCAAGACCATTCAATGCTAGTTAAGGTGGCCAATTACAACATTCACGCCTGCCTCAAACAGACAAGAGTTCTTTCTCCCACCCTGGATATTCCACAGATATAGTATAAACCTCACTTGCCTAGTTTCCAACAGTCCCCTCAACCTCCGAGGAATGCCTGCCATAGATGTGGGCGAAACATCAGGAGAGAATGCTTCAGGAACATGGCCACACAGCTCGGAAAACTCACAGCAACCCAGTGATTCTGGTCATGGAAACCTTTGAAAACACCCTTAAAGAATAGTTTGTCCCCCTTCTCCATATTGTAAGCTGGCTGAACGATGACATTTTCAATCTGACGAACAGCTTTCTGTAATCTGTTTCTTTCTGTTTAACAAAATGGGCAGCTGCAGCTTCAGGCAATGAGAATGTTCAGCCTCCTCCATTAGCCTATAAGAAATGGGGCCTGCAAGATGTGGATACCATAGTTGATCATGTTAGTGTTGGTAAGTAGTATGTTGGTCAGCATTATATAATGGATAACCGTGTTCTGTTCCACAGTGTGAGAACACAGCAGCCTGCAATAATAATAATGAAAAATCATTAAAATTATACTGTAACATGTTTAAAGTTCATAAAGCTTTAGGGTAAGCTAATATTATTCCCAGTGCTCTATTGCCTTTTTAAATTGTTCTTGTTTCAGAAAGGGTTAAATTGATATTGTTACTTGTAGGTATTTGTACTGAATCTTCGTTTGTGAAAGTCCCTGAGCACATATTTTGGTCACTTCAAAAAACTATTATCAAAGATTATTTGTATGTATAATGTGTGTTTTGATGTACTTTAGTAGCACATAGCTATTAATGAAATGTCAGTGTAAAGCACTCTAAAATATATCTATTTCTTTTAAAACAAAACAGGCATCATGACTCTATCACCTTTCGATCAAATGAAGACTGCTTCTACTATTGGTGGATTTAATGCAACAATAAAGAACAACCCTCCTGCTATGTCTCAATATATAACCGTGGGATCAAATCCTTTCACTGGTTTCTTTTATGCTCTTGAAGTAAGTATACAGTGTTCCTTTGTTACTTCACAGTTCACTTTTCACGGACTCACTGTTTTGCGGTTTTTCAATAAATATGAACTTAAAATATTTTTTGAAAATACTTTAAATATTCTCCTCTGCAACTTCCTTTCCTTCTCCCCTGCAACTTCCACGCACCCTCTCAGCCCTGAGCCGTGAATCTCTCCCGTTACCTGTGAGATGTAGATCATTTATAAACAACCTGTGATTTTTCCTTTAGGGTAGTTCACAGCCATTGTTGTCTCATGTTGCCTTAGCAGTTGCAAGTAAGCTGACATCTGCATTTTTTCATGCTGCCAGGTAATGCAAAATAGACTGAAAATATAATTAATTAGCTTCTTGTGGGTTTGTTGTTTAAGCTGAGACTATGATTCTATTGAACTCTCTTTCAAGTGGTTGGCTTGGTTGGAAGAACAAGCAAGAAGAAGAGCCTGTGCAGAAGCAGAAACCCAAGGTTGAGCCTGCCACTCCTTTAGCTGTCAGGCAAGTATTTATAGGACAAAATCTAGAAAGCTTAAACCTGTTGTTTCTCCTAATGCTGCACTGTGGATGAGATAGATGCAAATCTGAAACTTTTTATCCAGGTACACATTAGCATTCAAACAAAACCACTTTATTCAGCTGTTACATGGCACGCTCTTTCACTTTGCCCAATTTGCTCTTACCTCTGGCCACCTTGGGAGTTTATAAAGTGCTGGTGGAATTGTTTCAGGCCTAGGTCATCAAGGTTTAGTAATATATGAATAAAAAAAGAAGGCGCCTCTTATCACATGCATCTTCTTTCCCTTTCATAGTGCCATTCTCTTCCTTTGAAATGTTTTTTCCCTTAAACTCAAAGACTATATAGTTTATCCTGGCAAACTATATAGTTTATATATGTATTTATTAGGCAGTAAACTACAGTATAACCTCTGTATCTGCAGGACTGGTAGCCATCATTTCATGTATCCACATTGAACAAAATATGTCATCTAGGCAATTTCTATGTCCTACAATATGGCTCTATGTTACTTTGGGCCAGAGGTCCCTTCATTTCAGTAGGGTTCCCTGTTTTTTAATTGTTATTAGTTTTGCACATCCAGATAAAGTCTGAGAATGTATCCTGTGTGGATAGGGCATTATCCTGTTTATCTTTGATTAGAATCATAGAATCATGGAGAGAAAGGGTGTTTTTGTTCACATTATACCAGATTATAATACAAAACCACATATTTCTCTTTATGTCTGAAGTAATATATTGTGGACAAGCTAGCTGTTTCTCACAAAGGCTTGGAGTATGTATGTATGTATGTATGTGAGAGCAAGTTTAGCTTCTTGACAGTCCCTTCTGACCTGTTTCCCTTGTCTTTATCCTGTCTGCATTGTATACAGTGCAAACTCTGGCTACCAGTATTAAAAAAATCTAAAATCAGAACAGTAAATGAAGAGCAACACTCAAAAAACAGGGGAATTCCAGACCGGAAACAATCAGGGCCAGATAACACCTCCCAATAAATGACCCCCAGACAGGAAGCAGCCAGACTTTGAAGCTGCAAGGCTATTCAATGCTAATCAAGGTGGCAACATTCACGCCTGCCTCAAACAGACAAGAGTTCTTTCTCTCACCCTGGACATTCCACAGATATATAAACCTCACTTGCCTAGTCTCCAATAGACCTCACAATCTCTGAGGATGCCTGCCATAGATGCAGGCAAAACGTCAGGAGAGAATGCTTCTGGAACATGGCCATACAGCCTGGAAAACTCACAGCAACCCAGTGCAAACTCTGATCCCAAACATGAGTGCCTGAAGAGTTCATACGCTTCCCAATACACGAAGATTTAACATTTGAAATGTTCAGTCCTTCCTTGCTTCAGTGGTAGGTTCAAATAGATGGGAATTTCAGCAAAAGCACAGGAAGAGTATGTATGTATGTATGTATGTATGTATGTATGTATGTATGTGAGAGCAAGTTTAGCTTCTTGACAGCTTCTTGAAGTACTTAACAAACTTTATGTTTAATAGCATGAACGCTGGGAGTTTATTTTTTTTTAAAAGAAGTTTGTTAAATTTTAATCTTTTGATTCATGTTCCAATATTAGGAATGCCAGAAAAGTTATGACAGTATAATTATTATTCTATGAGTATGTTGTTACACTGAGGAATCAATACTGCCATTTTTGGAGAGCAACTTACATGTTTAATTTTATTTGCTCTTAGGTTTGGAATTCCAGATTCTCGTCGCCATGGAGAAAGGATTTGCCTTTCTCCTTGTAACTCTTTGGCAGCAGTAACAGATGATTTTGGACGAGTTCTTTTACTGGATGTTACAAGAGGACTTTCTGTTCGTATGTGGAAAGGTTAGACATATTGATGCATCTTGTGTTATAGTGTAGTGGCTTACATAATTGAGAGATGGTGTGGATTTCATTTCAAGCTGTCAAGTTGTCCCAATGATTACTGGTAATTTTAAAAAGCAAATAAACAGTTCATAAGGTTAGACTTCAGGTCTGATATTACAGCATCTGTAGTTTAGTTTTGAATGTTGTTAGAGAATAATCCCTCTCTCTGATGCACATGTATTCATGTGTATGCTTAATACAATTCACACGTGGTAGAGTATTCCCTTTAGGCACTTTAGTCTCTTCCTTCCAATTTCAAATCATGACATATCTTGATTGAACATCTTGAATGTGAAATGAGAAAGCCTTTAACAGAGCTTTTGCTTTCCTTGCAGACTCCTGGAAATAGATTTTTTTCCCTGTGACTCACAATGTGTGGTTGAGATGTATAATATGACTCTGTTGGCACAACAAAAATATCTTCTGTGCACATTTTTGGAGGGGAAGGAACCTCATTACTTGTTTCTCAGAATCATTGGGAAGAAATCAGTGGTAGCAATTAGGTGGCCCTTTTGGTTTTATTTTGCTCACAGCATGAATCTTGTTAAGGGCTACTTGCTAGCTATAACAGCATTTCACAAAGTATGCATGCATTACAGTAGATGTGAGAAACTTAGGATATTGACACTTATCAGGTATTCTAGGAGACCAGTGAGGAATGCTAGAAAATCTTTGCTTGGAATATAAAACTGAAAGTTGTCTAAATTAATTCCACAAATGGTCAGATTTAACTTTTCTTCCATCAAGCTGATTGGTGTTGGAATTCAACCCCACACTGCCCAAGTCTGAAGTCTTCAATAAGAAACAGTTTAGTTAGCTTAGAATAGGCTAAGGGTTTCCCTTCCCCCAAGTCTCTTGTATGACAGTTGGGAATGTATCTATTTCTTCTCTCCTCTCTTTTTCCGCTCTCATTCTGATTGGTTGTGTAGAATGAATACCTTTCTACTGCAAGCCTTTACTTTGCCATCTGTTTATTACATCTTGGTATGTGCTGTGTGCTTTGAGATCTCTCTCTGCATGTGTGTCAGAGATGTAGTGATTGGTGTTTTTCCCCTCTCTTTGAAACCTTAGAAGAGATGGGTGTTAGAGTAGCTCAGACCCAGTTCTTTACCCATGAAGAAATGTACTTAGTTCTTTATTATTGTAAATAAACCTTTTGTGGTTTTTAAGATTGGACTCTGCATCTTTGCCTGCCCAAGCTCTAAATTCTTTATAGCCACATCACACGGCACTTCATGCTCTTCTCGCTAATGAGCTGATGCTCAACTTTTGTATCCTGTTTGTTTTTGGATGCTCTGCTATATTTTAGGGTAGTTTTCCCTAACAGTTGACACTTTCGATGATCCCATGGGGATACATAAACCACATTTGATTTCTGACATTTCAGTGGTACATTTAAATAAACTCTGTTACCTCTTTCTTGGATTTTCTTCCTGTCCCAGACCACAATCTGGAGTTCACTGGAAAAGCAGATGGAAAGGAAGAGTCCATGTATTTGGTTAAGAATTAAGTTGTTGAAATGCAGCAATGTAGGGGATTCTGAATGATAAAAAAAAGATTCCAATCTTGTGGCCACCAGCATATATAGTAACAGGCACTGAAATGGCAATATACAGACCATTCTGCCTCCCCCCCCCCCCGACACTAATTAACCCATTGCCTTTTCAATTTAATTCGTGCACACTATAATGCTATGTGTGCAAATGTACTTTGTCATTATGTACTTCTCACAAACCTGGAATATTTACTACTTTGCATACATAAGCTTGTTTAAGCACATATGGCCAGTGCAATTGCAGTTGACTAGAATCAGATTAAGGAGCAATTCTGAGGCAGGAGAACAAAAAAAGTAGCCATGTGCCAGGGAGCAGCCAAGACAATTTATTTATTTATTTACTTATTTCCTATATTTTAACCTGCCCATCTCCCGGGGGGGACTCAGGGTGGCCTCACAAAAGCACCATAAGATGCCGACATCATAAAAACAATCAACCATACATTAAAATATTAAAAACAGTAATTAAACAATTGATTAAAACACGCCTGTTAAAATTAGAAAAACAAAACCTTGCCACAGAATGCTGATAGGTTTAGTTTGGATTGAGTATCCAGATGAACACTGTATTGTAGTTTAGACATAACAATATCGATAACCTTTATGCTTAGACTACTTAATTACTTTGTTTTCGCTTTCAGGCTACCGAGATGCTCAGGTTGGTTGGATTCAAATAGTGGAAGATTTACATGAAAGAGAAGCAGAAAAGATGGATTCTTCTCCATTTGGCACTCCCCAGGGGCCAAGCAGAGTTGCCCAATTCCTTGTGATTTATGCTCCTAGGAGGGGGATTTTGGAAGTGTGGAGCACACAACAAGGTCCAAGGGTTGGAGCCTTCAATGTAGGGAAGCACTGCAGGTAAGAAATCACAAATAGGATGTGTGATGATAGGCGAAAAAGAGTAGAGTAGGAATATAGCACAGTATTTTATACCTGAATGTGTTTTATTGCTCACTTCTACCACAAAAATTAAAGGTTTAAGCATGCTCTAATAGTTTTTGAAAATTTGAAGCTTAAAATCTGCTGGGGAGGCCCTTTTCTCGGTCCCACCTCTGTCTCAAGTGCAGTTGGTGGGGGTGAGAGAGATGGCCTTCTCAGTGGTGGCCCCCCCGGCTTTGAAACACCCTCCCTAGAGAAATTAGATTAGCCCCCACAGTTCAACTAACTTGGAAACATGGCTCTTCAAGGAGGTCTTCTAACAGGATTAGAACTTCCAACGTTCAAACTTGAGGACCTATTAATTTGTCTCACTCTGGCACTTTATGTGACTAATATTGGATACAGTCTTTTATATTAGCAGCCACTGCTTTGTTTTATTAAATCTTTTAAATCAATAGGGGTTTTATAGGATGTTTTATGTATATTTATTTATGTAAATTTACATGTTATTGTTTCTATATGCTCATGCACTTTATTGTATTTTGTGTATTTTTGTTGCACTGCTAAGTGTTTTTGTAAGCCACCCTTAGTCGCTTCCGGGAGGCTTTATATAAATAAAGTAGTAGTAGGAGTAGTAGGAGTTGTTGTTGTTATAGACTTGTCCTGCTTTTTATAGCTATGTGCTCTGCTGATAAACAGTTGTGAAGTTTGTCAGATGATAATTTTAAATATTTCATGTTTGTGCGTGTACAAAACTTTTTAAAGACTGTACAAAAAATGTGGTGTTGCTTTTCACTGTTTCTATCAAACCTTTGTTTAGGTTGTTGTATCCTGGCTATAAAATAATGGGTCTGAACAACATAACGAGTCAAGGTTGGCAACCACAGACTTATCAGATCTGTCTTGTTGATCCTGTTTCAGGAACAGTAAAAACGGTTCACGTACCTTTTCATTTAGCACTGAGGTAAGACTTGTTGAGCTTCACACTGTATAATCAGTCTGACTTGCCACTTAATTCAGTGAAATGATGTGAGACATTAAGCCTTGCATTAGTCTCTAACACCGCATATTCTGCCTCTGTTTCAGAAAAATGCCAGAGCCTTTCTAGAATATTTTTGTGTGCTATAAATTTGCCATTATTACTCACTTGTAATAAAAAATACATTCAGGAAACATAAACATCTTTACTTGAAATACCTCTTGCAGAAATATTGTATTTTTTATCACCTGAACTGTAACATTCAGTTCTTGGAAAATAGACGCTTCATATAGGAAAAAACCTTATTGTTGTCACAAGCAGTTATTAGGTAATGCCTTTGTCACCAGTATGAGGTGACACAGCCCCCCCCCCCCGGTTTTTAAAAATAAATTATGTGGTCTTTCAGAAGTGTTTGTCCATCTGCTGTTGGAAACATTTCTGGACTAGAGGATCCATAGCTTAATCTAGAAAGGCATTTCTTGACTTCCCTTTCCTCATTGGTATAATACTGACTTTTTGCTTTTGAATAAGTTTCAGGGTTTTGTGCTATGCTCTCCTTCACCTGAGTTTATCCACATTGTTGTGTTAATTTTGTGTTTATCTTTATCTTTCAGTGATAAGAAGAGTGAGCGAGCAAAGGACATGCATTTAGTGAAGAAGTTGTCGGCATTGCTAAAAGCTAAAACATTAAAACTGGGTAGGTTTGGTTTCATTTTCTATTTTGGGACAAAAATATGTTCTTTGAGGAGCACTCACATCACAGGTGGAAAACGACCCTGGTACACTTTATAAAATGGCTTACAATTAGATGAAAAATGCAAAACACCTTATTTTCTATTAGTTCTAAGTTGACTGAAATATTCTACACCCGGGAGGGAGATAGTTTGTGCTATTAGGCCAAGCTTTGTGAAAGGCAAAATGCAAATGTTATCAGAACCTTTTGGTTCTGTGGTGTTAACAATTCTGTGTTTTAATAACTGCAAATAACTTAGAAATGTGTAAGACTGGGCCTGGTGAATCAATAATCCAGGCTTTATTTTGAGAATGAAGTCCACTTCTCTCTCCCATTCTGACAAATCAGAATCTGAACAGGAACTCTGAGCCATTAACTCTTATATCCTAATAAAGTTGGTTAAGACTGCCAAAATTCCATCAATCTAATGAATAACATAGAAGTTAAAACTTCTTGGCATCTTCTGATCATGTGCATCATTTTGTAAACAAATTATGCTATATGTCGGATTGTTCTTTTGGAATAATTTCCTTCGCATCAAGATATACAAATAGGATGGGAAGCATTCTCTTGAGTTAGTACATATGTAGCCATTTGAGGTTCCTCTTCATAGCAATAAGAGGCTTGTGTAACTTCTCATTTATCCAAATCATGATATTTTTTATGTACAAGTCCATTTGACACTGATGGGAATTACAATATTACTCCACTTCCAATAAGTCCAGTGTAGTTTATGGAGCTGTAATTATAAAATGTGAATCAAGCGGTTATTGGATATGACTTAAGGCTGCTGTCTGCTGTGGATGCCGCTTTATGCTATGGTGGAATTTCAAGAACAGCAATCTTTTTTAAAATAGGTGCATTGTGAATTATATAAAATATCAGGTTGTGTATAAGTCAAATCTTAAGGGAGGAATGGCTGAAAGACAGAAGCAATTAGTGTTCCATAGAAAAGTAGTTGGTTTATTTGCCAACTACAGCATTTAGTAGGCCTGTGAATGCTCTTTTCTCCCTGATTTCATAACATTCATACATTTAAAATGGTCTTCTTTAAAAACAAATACAATTGGGCTGGGCTTTAGCACAGCAGGTTAATCATCAAGCTGCATTAAATCTTGCCAACCAGAAGGTTGATAGTTCGAAGCCCAGGTCAGGGTGAGTGCTTCACCTTTCAGCCCAGTTTCTGCCAACCTAGAAGTTCATAGAACACATATGTGAGTAGATAAATAGGAACCACATTAAAGTGGGGAGGTATTTTAGACATGGCAGGAGGAAGTTTATCAACAAAGAAAAATGCTCTTCAGCAAGATGGAGAGACAGCACCCCCCTGTGGCTGGAACCAAACACAGCCTCTAAATATGCTGAAAGATGGGAAAGCTTAAATATATACCTCTATCTGTTGTCTGTCTTGTCATTGTACAACTGGTATTGAATTTTTGCAGTGTATGTATTCTGTGATCTGCCCTGAGTTCCCTTCGGGGTGAGAAGGGCGAAATAGAAATACTGTAAATAAATAAATAAAAATGATGGAGTATTCTTTAATAGGAAAGAGAATAAAATAATCCTGCTATTAGTATCTCTTCTTAAACTTTGTATTACACAACACTTGGTTATATTAAATTCTCTTCATGTATTGTTGCTGTTAATAATAATAATAATAATAATAATAATAATAATAATAAGTTATTTCTTTACCACCTTTCCTCACAGCTCAAGGCAGGTTACAACATTGTAAAATACACCTTCACCTAAAAACATTCTTTAAAATAAACAGTTTCCGAACTTGGTACAAAAGTAGCCCAATGTAAAGTGCATGGCAGAAGTCCAACCCTTAGGTTACCAAATCATGCACTACCATCTTAAGGTCCATCAAATCTAGGAAGGGGTGCAGCTGGCAGATCACCTGAAGCTGGTGGTAAGCACTCCTGACACATCTACGTGGGCTGACATTTGGAAGGACGGATCCAGGTGCATTCCCAAGCTAGTTTGGGATCAAACCATGAATATAATATTTCCTAACAGTTCTTTAAAACAAATCAGAGCAAACAACCCAGGTTGCTATTCTGCTTGTCCTGCTTGGATCTGGCAAGATCTATCCAGAACTTTTCCCTTAAAAGCCCCACAGACTTTTTCAAAGTCTAAAATAAAAGTTCCAGCTAGAGTTATTTGTTTCATCATAAATTTCTGTGAAACAGAATTTTGTGTGTTTGTTCATGCATGTAGGCTGAAAGGATTTGGCTGGATGCATTTGGGTAAAGGGAATTATTTTACAAGAGTCGACAAACTCTGGGATGGATGAAAAAATGATGGCAGGCTTTATTGAACACAATTGCAAGACTGTATAGAAATATGGGAAAGAGACAGATTGGATAGATCATGGGATCACATAGGTTATCTTTGGATATTCTACTAAAAATATCCAAAGATTTGATCTTTGATATTGCTGTTTTAAATTGTTTTAAATTGTTTTTAAATTGTGTTAGATTTTAGCCTGTTCTTGTAAGCCACTCCGAGCCTCAGGGGAGTGGCGGCATATAAGTTTGAATAATAAATAAATAAAATAAAAAGGCAGAGCTTTGAGGAGCATGGTTACATCTCATGTTTGGCATATCATAGCAACCAGCAATTTTAAATGAAGATATTTCCAGTGAAAACATGTATGCTCCTTGCTCTGCTCCAAGGTAGGCAGCTGGCAAATACTAGGGGCAGCATTAGACCGTGCAGGATGATACAGCATGCTGTCAGCCACCAGCGAGGCATTTTCATGCCATTTTAGGCCTAGAAGATTCTTCAATAAGAGGAAGTCAGTTTTTTTAAAGTCCTCTGCTGAGCCTAAAATGGCGTAAGGGAGCAACATTTTGTTTTCCTATGTACTAGTTATGATAATGGCTACAGGAACCCAATGCTGCAAGATTTTCTAAAGGTCACCATGAAGGCAGGAAAGCAAACATCTGTAAGGCCAACTATGCTTCTTGGAAAAATTGTTGTGGAACCAGTTTATGCCTACCCAGAACCTTGAGTAACATTAAGAGCCTCTCAAACAAGTGAATAGCAGTAATTTTACTTCTAGGGTTTAACTAGGTGGGGTCATGTCCTAGGTTTGCTGCTGTGTGAGTAAGGGGAAACTCCATGGGATGTGTAGAGCCCCATTGGCAAAGCCAGAATATTTTATGCCATGTAACTGGGAGTGGCAGACTGTATTGCTCCCTCATATATTGGTATGAAACTGGCACTCTGCCTGCATTTACTGTGGCTTTTAAATATTAGAGTCCCTGGTACCTACAGTGACCCTCTAATTAGAGTTAATTGAATTGCTTTTCTTAATCTCTCTTGCTAATACGTATTTGTCATTTTTCCTTCCAGATTTGATTGAGGCTGAAGTAAAGGAATTAGTTCTTGATATTAAATATCCTGCTACTAAGAAACAGGTAATTAGGCACAACTTTAATTTGCAGATTAATGCCTTTGAATCAGAATTAGGAAAGTGATTTATTATAACGTCGTACATGCTGGATAAGTCCAGCATAATGTTTGGAGTGCTGTATTAGGACTGGGGAGGTGTAGGCTCAAATCCCAAGTAGACCTCATGGATTGACTTTGAGCTGCTGAACCTGCTGACTAATGGTTGGCGGTTTGAATCTGGGGAGTGGGGAGAGCTCCTGCTGTTAGGCCCAGTTTCTGCCAACCTAGCAGTTCGAAAACATGCAAATGTGAGTAAATCAGTAAGAACCGCTTCTGCGGGAAGGTAACAGTGCTCCATGCAGTCATGCTAGCCACATGGCCTTGGACAACGGCAACTCTTCGGCTTAGAAATGGAGATGAGCACCACCACCCAGAGTCAGACACAACTAGACTTAATGTCAAGGGGAAACCTTTACCTTTACCCTTTTCCCTCAGTTGGTTGCATATAGGTCCAGCTTTTCAATATGAGAAGAAGTAATGTTAAGTAACATTAAAAATAGTTCTAACATAACATTCTGTCTTAAGTTTTTTCATTGTCGTGTGCAAGTGATAAGAAATATAGTATGTGATCTGTTTTTTTGACAGGCTTTGGAAAGTATTCTCTCAACTGACCATTTGCCACTATCTTCTCTGACGAACATCACACAAACTTTGATGGATACCTTAAAAAATCAAGGTAAGTGGAAATTAATTATGCAACTCTCTGTCCTGTTCCAGATTTCATGGATTGCAAAAATGGAGCAAAGCTATACTTTCCTTGCAGAATAAATTGACAATTGAAATATTAATTACTTTTGTTTGAGAAATCCTTTTCAGCTTTTAATTTGTTGAAATTCACACTAAAGATGCATGAGCACTTCTGCAAGGAATTTAGGGAATTACTTCTCAGTTGAGAGGGAAGCATCTGGAAGGATGAGTACTTGTAACTAAGAGAGCGGTTTAGCTTTGTGTGAAAAATTCTAAATATATATTGTTGTCCTCTGTATTCAGTGCCTTGTTTATAATCCTGCTTCCAAAGAGAAGCTGACACATCCTTTGCCTGCAGGCAAAATTCTGCCAGACTTTAACCGGATAAAACAGAATCCTTGTGTAAGCAGTTGTGCCCTGGAAACATTGCTTAACATGGGGTTTAATGAAGCTGCAGAGATTTTACAGCTCCATTGAACATTCATTGAAACTGATATTCTTCTTTATCTCTCCCCCTTCCTCTCTCCAGAGGTGGAGTGTATTGATGAAGGGCTGCTCCAGTTTTGCACAAACAAACTGAAACTGTTGCATCTTCATGAGTCAGTAAATAGGCTGAATTCTCTGACTGTACAGTCAGAACCAGTACCATCTGATAACGTGAGTAATGAAAAATGTCATTTTGTGAAATAAAATGATGGAAAATCCTTATACATAGAGAGACAAAGGGATCAAGTATAGAAGAAGCGACACAGAGAAAAAGCATCTTTTAAAAAAGGCTGCACATTTCTTAAGCATATTTGCTTTCTGTCTAATGGTAGATTATGTATTAAAATCGGAGTTGATTCAAGTGCCAAAGTAATATGGGACATCATCTTTAAGGGGGACTTTAATAAAGCAGCATGTGATATAAGAGAATTTCACTGTGAGATTTTCCCAGCTTCTTCAGTCACTTTATAAGGGAGTCTCAGAGGTGGATCTCAGGTGATGTAACAAAACAGAGTTGCTCACATTGGCAAAATATCAGCCTTGTTGAGAAAATTGTGTGGGATGTTAGTACTTCTGGGGTATGCACTGTCTTCACTGTCATATATTCAATTTATTCCTTTTAAGGACCTGGCTAAATTACTCAGATTAGAAGAAGAAGAGTTTGCTAGGCTTCAGATGCTGCTGGAGAATTACAAGCAACAGAATACACAACCTTCTGTTCATTTTGCGGAGGATAAAGACGGTGTACTGTCTGTGAAAACCTTCTTGGAATACTTGGATTATGAAAAGGATGTGATTAATGTGAAGAAGCTAGAGGAGAGTGAATATGTGGCTTTAGGTATGAGCTGCTCATGAAGGACACGCATAGCAGTTGGGTCTTCACCATCTCTTATTCCCTGTAGATCAGTGGTTCTCAACCTGTGAATCCTCAGAGGTTTTGGCCAGAAATCGTAAGAACTGGTAAACTGGCTGGGATTTCTGGGAGTTGTAGGCCAAAAACACCTGGACACTCACAGGTTGAGAACCACTGCTGTAGATGGTAAAGGAAGCATCAATAACAGGAGGTGGGTGTGTTTACATTGGCGAAGAAAGAGGATTGAGAGGTGATATAACAGCCACGTTTAAATGCCTAAAGGGATGTCAAGTGTACGGTGGAGCAAACGTGTTTTCTTTCACTCCAGAGATTAGAATACCAAACAATGGATTCAAATTTCAAGAAAAAAAATCACACCTATATATCAATAAGAACTTATTCTTACTGTAAGAGCTGTTTGACAATAAATTGATTATCTCAGCAGGCCCACATTTTTGGAAGCCTTTAAAATGAAATTGCATGGATATCTCATGAATTAAGCTTTTTTTTTCAAGGCTATTAAGTGGTGAGGCAAGATTTTGCTAAATATTTTCTAATTTCCAAATTACTCCCAACTCATTACCTTTCCTTAGTTCAGTCAGTAGCTAATAGATAAGCAAGAACAGCACCCTGTCATGTCGTCCCAGTCATGACATTACTAATACTACATTGCAGCACCCATAAGCTCTGCAACACAGGGTGCAGAAAGAGGCTTCACCCTATAGACTTTTGTGCAGTGTACTATATATGTTGTACAGTAATTCTATGTGTTCGTTACCAGCTTAGACTTGATCACTGCATAGGACTAAAGCAGGAGTGAGCAACTATTGAGTGTTTGGGGTGACATTGGACATCCCAGGACTCCCCAAGAAAAAAATGAATTGCTTTTAAGCCTAATGCTCCATGGGTGCCCAAAACATGCTAGCATTTCTTTCTACATCTTTGGGCGTTATGAACATTGGGAGCAAAATTTTGTTTTTGGAAAAACTTCACAACTTTTTTGGACCATGGAGCCAGAAAAAAATGGCACTGGGGACACATAAGGTCATGGGCCCCATTTTCCCCAACTTTAGGCTGAAGAATGTGAGGAGAAAGAAAAAAGCTGAAGCAGAATCTGGCTCCTGACAACATTATTTAGTGCCCAACTGAATTGGCTCACTCATATTTTTAAGCAAAGGGTGAAGTCTATTTTTAATGATTAGGAAAACTTTTTTATGTTCATAGGAAGCTTTTTTTTCTGGAAATGTTTACATGGTGAAACTTCCACAGAAGAAATGTGTCAGATGCTGGAGTCTGCATGTTTTAGTCCACAATTGTTATTGGTGAGTGCAATGTTATCTTTTCTGTTTTACTCTTTTTTTTCAAGATTAGACCTATGTTTTGTCTGTTCATTGTCACTGAGCACTTGCTGGTTGACAGTTAGGATGGTATGTATGAGAAATGTGGAACTGCCTCTCAGCAGAAAAGGTTGTTTTTTGAGGTGAGGGTATTTGGAACTCTGGAAATATGAAACAAGTTCCATTATAATTAATCTTAAGGTAGTATTTTTTTATTTTATTTATGGTATTTATATTCTGCCCTTCTCACCCTGAAGGGGACTCAGGGCAGATCACAGTGCATACATACATGGCAAACATTCAGTGCTGTTTTTAGGCATACAAGACAGACAGATAGAGGTATTTTGGCATTTTTCCAACTTTAGTACCTGGAGCTTATGCTCGATTCTGGCCACAGGGGTGCTGTCGCTTCATCCGCTATGACAATGAGCCCTTTTGATCAGAGAAATTTCCCTCCCTTGTTCTTTGATTACATTTTTATGGTGTCATAAAATACCTCCACACTAATTTCTTTACTCACAGCTCAGCTGTTTTTGAACTGCTTAGGGTGGACAGTGAGCTGGGCTAATGGCCAGGTGCTCAATCATACTTGGGCTTCGAACTTGCCATCTTCCGGTCGGCAGTGATCTATTGCTGCTTGCAATTAACCAGCGAGGCTACAGCCCGGCCCTATTTGCGGGATACAGATGACAAATGGAATAAAATCTACAAACTACCAAGCGTCTCTCATTAAAATGGGATGTTGAATTACCCAGAATTTAAATAAAACGTGCGTGGTATTCAAATGGGGAGGAGATATAGAATTATGTGATCAAAAAGACGGCTAACAAATACAAAGCAGCAGCTTTGGATAGGAAGTACTTCTGCATAGTACATTAGTGTCACCGAAACCTTGTTGTCATAGATCAGCGGTGGACACATTTTGGGAGTTCAGAGTCTGCATTGGCACCCAAAGAAAACTTGGAGGATTATGGGTTTTCTTTTGGTCCTTTTTTGTTTTTTGCTATGACATGTCTTTGAACATCCATTACTGTCATGTCTTTGCACTTCCATGCTATAGTTATTTTAGGCTGAGGGGAATTTTTTCTACAGCATAAAGCAACCTAAAAGTTGACTTCTGGGACACTTTCTGTTGCATCTAAATGTACCCACGGAGGGCAAAAACATGGCAAAACCACCACATAACCTTCTAGGAGTCAGTAAAGTGCAATCACATGTTCCCCCGGGACTGATTTTGTGCTTTTCATTGCCCCTGAGGAATTAAAATCATGTTCTAGAATGCCCAAAAATGATCACTGAGGGTATGGAGAGATTTTCACCACATTTGGAGATCCCATGGATATCTATGTGGGTCAAAATGAAATTTTGCAAAATTTCACAAAAACCTTTATTTGTGTATGTGTGCCATATTCATGAAAATGTATCTTAGGGACTCAGGAAAGTCTCAACAGATGTCTCCATGTCTTCAGGACTTTGGGGGACATGGGGAGCAAACATATTTTGTTTTGTTGGAAAAGGTATGGTGGGGAGGAGGCACAAAAGCTGACTGCGTAACACCTTTGGGCTGCCCATCTCAGTCTTTATCTCTCTGCGTTATCATTTGTCTCATAGTCCCTGCTTCTCAGTGTGTGGCTTTCCAAAGAGAAAGAGATTCTTCATAGTGGACAATCAGTTTGCTGCCTTCATGCTGCACTGTCCCTTCTGAGCAAAATGACAGGTGAGATGAGGTCACAGCAAGGAAATAATACGTATCTTTTGAAAAGGGACCACTGACATAATTTTCCAGATAATAAATAAAACCCTGAGCAGATTTAAACCTAGTGTATATTAATCTGTTTAAAAATAAGTTAAAGGATGATTAATTTAGAATGTGATAACCCTTCTGAGGTAATTCCTGTGTTCTCAATATGTTACTTAAAATATCAGAATTTCTTCACACTCAAATGCAGTAGACTATTCAAATGTTACTTTGTACATTTTAGCAGGATGTGGAGATTTCTCTTCATTTCCCATTTCTTCTCTCAACTTGTTTGTTTCACCTTTGAGGAAAATCACACTGTCAAGAATAATTCTTCATAACTCAAGCATTTTGGAGGAGGCATTTCCTCATCTAGGAAACCACTTGTATGTGACATACATGTTGTGGCTAGACATACATAGTGTGATAACCAGCCGTTTTAAAAGTACAATTTATATTCATTTTAGGTTTTTCATTTGCTTAACTCAGTTGACAGTTTTTTACACCCGAGTTTCTACTTTCATTTCAGTTGCGATGGATGAATCATGGGATTCTCAGTCTGTCTCTCCCTGGTGGCAACAAATGCGCTCCGCCTGCATTCAGTCTGAGAATAATGGAGCTGCCTTGTTATCTGCTCATGTTGGGCATTCTGTAACAGCACAGATAACCGACAGCATAGCAGAGAAAAAGGTAAGTAATGTAGCTTTTTCCCTCTGACATACAGCAAAAAAAACCTACTCCTGAACAGATTTTAAACTTTAGGTATTGATCATGAAATGTGATTATACAGTTGTACAAGTGCAATTCCATAGTCAGTCAGTGGGCCATGCTGTCAACTTACAGTAAACTAGCCAGATAAAATTAAATATCATTGTCTGCTTGTACATTGCAAACATTGTGTGCTGATTTCAGTTGAGCTCCTTTTTCACCAACCTGGGAGAAATGAAGTGTATCAATCTAATAAATAAAATAAAATGCATTGGTGTTAATCTTGTGCAAATCTCCAAGGAATTTTATAGCACATCTCAGCTCTAAGTGAGATTATATTATTATTATATTGGTTATGATTATTATGTGTATTTATACCCCACTTTTTCACTCCACAAGGAGACTCAAAGCAGTTATTCAAGGAACTTAAGCTGGCGGGCATTGTCTTATTTTCACAGTAATTCTGTGGAGTAGGCATTTGATGGCATCACCTGCACAACTATTCACCATTTCCCCAAATTGCAGCCACTTGCCTTGTGCTTTTAAAAAAAAAATAAACAACAACAATTAGGCAGGCCTTGAAATTAAATCCCAGTATGCCAGGTCTTAGTTCATTTTTAGCGAGACAGCATGAATATGTGCCATGTTTTTCAACAGGTGGGATCTTTTTGAGGGAAGTTCAGGGTTTTTTTTTTTTCATAATAAGATACTGGAGTATAATGTGTTCAAGAAATAACACACACTGCAAGAAGTTTTCAGTTATTTTTATTCCCAGCCCAGCCTATTTTTTATTTATTTATTTATTTACGTCACTTTTATCTCGCCCTTTTCAGCCCAAAGGCGACTCAGGGTGGCGACAGACTGGCAACCATTAGATGCCACACATACATACATATATCAGTTAAAAACAATTAAATCACATTATAAAATCCATATAAAAACCATTGTTCATTCGTTCAGTTGTCTCCAACTCTTCGTGACCTCATGGACCAGCCCACGCCAGAGCTCCTTGTTGGCCGTCACCACCCCCAGCTCCTTCAAGGTCAGTCCAGTCACTTCAAGGATGCCATCCATCCATCTTGCCCTTGGTCGGCCCCTCTTCCTTTTGCCTTCCACTTTCCCCAGCATATTGTCTTCTCTAGGCTTTGCTGTCTCCTCATGATGTGGCCAAAGTACTTCAACTTTGTCTCTAGTATCCTTCCCTCCAGTGAGCAGTCGGGCTTTATTTCCTGGAGGATGGACTGGTTAGATCTTCTCGCAGTCCAAGGCACTCTCAGAACTTTCCTCCAACACCACAGTTCAAAAGCATCAATCTTCCTTCGCTCAGCCTTCCCTAAGGTCCAGCTCTCACATCCGTAGGTGACTACAGGGAATACCATGGCTTTGACTATGCGGATCTTTGTTGCCAGTCTGATGTCTCTACTCTTTACTATTTTATCGAGACTGGACATTGCTCTCCTCCCAAGAAGTAAGCGTCTTCTGATTTCCTGGCCACAGTCTGCATCTGCAGTAATCTTTGCGCCTAGAAATACAAAGTCTGTCACGGCCTCCACGTTTTCTCCCTCTATTTTCCAGTTGTCAATCATTCTTGTTGCCATAATCTTGGTTTTTTTTTATTTTTAGCTGCAACCCAGCTTTTGCGCTTTCTTCTTTCACCTTGATTAGAAGGCTCCTCAGCTCCTCCTCGCTTTCGCCATCAGAGTGGTGTCATCTGCATATGGGAACCTAACTATAATTGACAGGTGGCTTGCCCTATGATTGCAGCCAAAAGAAGCCACCTGTCTGCAGAGTCCCTGAAAGTTAGGACTACAACAAACATTCAATGCAAAGCAAACAAAATTGGAGCTCCTGGTACAGCTGTACCTGCATATCTAAGGTTGTTAATGTTTCTTCCAGCAATTTTCACCCCAGCTTTGCATTCATCAAGCCCCGCACATCGCACAATGTGTTCTGCATACAAGTTAAAAAGGTTGGGTGAGAGTATGCAGCCTTGCCGTACGCCTTTCCCAATCTTGAACCAGTCTGTTGTTCCGTGGTCAGTTCTGACTGTTGCTACTTGGTCCTTGTACAGATTCCTCAGGAGAGAGACAAGGTGGCTTGGGATGCCCATCCCACCAAGAACTTGCCACAGTTTATTATGATCCACACAGTCAAAGGCTTTAGAATAGTCAATGAAGCAGAAATAGATGTTTTTCTGAAACTCCCTGCCTTTCTCCATTATCCAGCAGATATTGGCAATCTGGTCTCTCGTTCCTCTGCCTTTTCTAAACCCAGCTTGAACATCTGGCAACTCTCGCTCCATGTATTGCTGGAGTCTTCCTTGCAGGATCTTGAGCATTACCTTGCTGGCATGAGAAATAAGAGCCACTGTTCGGAGGTTTGAGCAGTCTTTCTCATTTCCCTTTTTTGATTTTTTTTTTGGTTTTTTAAAAACCATAGAAACTATAAAAACTATAAAAATCTATATTAAAAAAAATCAATGTCTTCCAGTCCAGATCCTCATCCGTTTACATCGTCTTAGCCGTTCCATGTTCGTATTCACAACCTTGTGTTTATCTGGTCACGCTGAGGTTCCAAACGGTTTCTCGAAGACCCACTTATTCACTCTTTTCTGAAAGGTCAGGAGGGAGGGGGCCGACCCAATATCCCTGGGAAGAGAGTTCCACAGCCGAGAAGGTCCTGTCTCTTGTCCCCGCCAGATGTGTCTGCAAAGAAGGCTCAATCGAGAGCAGGGCCTCCCCAGACAATCTTAATTCTGATCATGCCCAAACACATTCCTGGTTATTGATTGATAATTGAGGGGTTTTTTTTTGATATTTTAATGATTTTTATACCTTGGTGTTTCTAATTGTTTAATTAGATTGTGATATGTTTATTATGTTTTAACTATGTTTTAGTTGATAAACTGTTGTTTGCTTTGGACTTGGTCCCGCATGTAAGCCGCCCTGAGTCCCTTTGGGGAGATGGTGGCGGGGTATAAAAATCAAATTATTATTATTATTATTATTATTATTATTATTATTATTATTATTTCTCCCTTTTGTTTGTGGCTACGGATGTTTGGGTGTGTGATGGTTGTCCACCTGTGAGAAATAGTCATGCATATATGCCATATTTACAATTGTCATGGTATGGCTTGGTGTGGGCTTGAAAGAGTTGTGTTAATGCATGTGAAATAGCAGAATCTGTTCTCCAGCTGCAAGGGCCCACAAAGTTTACCTGGAGCATAATTGCCTGACACTTCCAAGACAGAAATGCCAGTGATTTAGCTATTTATAGTGGTGGATAATTAGGCAATGCAAGGATCAGGTTTCAGATTAAGAAACACTTGTGCCTCTGTCCTAAAGCAGTCTTTTTGTGTTGGAGCATTTTTGTGCCTCATCAACTGGAATTGTTGTTGAGGTCAGTGAGAATTGGGGGGGGGGGGGGGTTGACAATATTTGAAGAAATGCTAATTTTGAAAAGTGAAAAGTGAAAAGTGAAAACTGGCACTATTTGTTGATACATATGAAACATCATGTTATAATTATAATTGTTAATCCCAACCATTGAGTCCCTGGGACCCTGGTTTATTCTGGTTGGTATATTCTGTTTGTATCAGTGATATACTTGTTGATGATATCGCTTTTTTATGTTTTTCTTCTCTAAGAACCATTTTCTCGAAGTAAAGCATTTTGCATCAAGTGTGTTATCATAGGGCAGACACATATTTGTGATTTGGCTTTTAGGTGTTCCACTTGGTCAACAAAGTATGCTTTTGCATAGTGTAAGATAGTCCGAGATAGCTCTAATTTGAATTTCTTCTTGTCTCATTGTCTTTTCTGTCAGCTTTCTCATATAACTGAAGGCAGTGATACAGACCCTTGGGAAGCACTCTCGCTCGATACAGAATACTGGAAGCTTCTGTTGAAACAGTTGGAGGATTGCTTAATCCTTCAGACACTCCTGAACAGTAAATTGAGCAAGAAGGCAAGCTACGCTTCATCACTGCAGACTGAGCCACTGGGCAGACTCTCTGTCAAGAAGCTGCTTGAAGGAGGAAAAGGTGATCTTACTGAAAAATGGTTGCTTTGATCCAAATATCCATGACTTGCTCTTCTGGAATGTGTTACTCCTTCCCTGCAAATGCTTGAACCCCAGGAGGATCTGATCTTGTCTGCACCAATTTTAATGAATGTTCAGGGAGATGTGGGAAATGGCTTTCCGAACTTCTGTGCGAGTGGCTTTTTTTCCAATTGGAAGGACTCATCTTGTTGACAAAACCCTTGTGCTGGCGAGAGTACCTCACATTTGGTGTTTATCCTTGCTAAAGATCATATTTTTACTCTATCTGAATTTTGAGGCTGTGCTATTTGATTTTTTTCCTGTTAAGGCTATAGAGCATCATTAGCATTGGAACTAAGTCCAAAATTGCATTCGTTTGATTTGAAGGAAAAGGCCATAAGAAATGTTTCAGACTATACCAAGTCCTGAAATTTAATATCCTGTGATGTCAAAAGTTATAATCCCAACTCACATGGATTATATGTATTCTTATTCACTTGCGTCTTGCAAGTTCTTTAGCATAGTACATCTTAGGCTATCCAATGTAGGCATTCTATAGACCACCACACTGAGTGGTACTGAACTCATTAATAGTGTCTCTGTGTGTGTGTGTGTGTTAAAAGAGATGGGTCAAGTTAAGGTGTGAGAATAAATATGAACTCTGAACTACATATGTAAAAGTTCTGAATGCTTGAGATTACAACTGGAATACACAGATATTTATGCATTTAGTCTGAAATTGGGAGGAAACTGAGGGCATTAGCATTCCGGCAAATATGAAACTGAAACAGATCAACCAGCACAAATGCTATTTTTTGGATTTCTCCAACAGCTCCTTCATGTTTTTTAGGTTTTTTATTTTAATTAAACTACATCTACTGTCTGTGGCTTCATGGTAAAGAACTTGCCTCTAACTAAGCCTTTTTACCGTGGGGATAGATTAGTATCAAATACTACAGCCATGGTGCTGCATTAGTTGCACCATCTGAACCAAGAACCAAAATAAATCCTGTGGAAGAAGGCTGAATCAAGATGTGCAAATAAGAATTTAATTAAAAATTTGCAGCAAAGAATGAAAAAGCACATGTATTCTGTTAGGCTTATTTTTAACAAGGCAATTTCAGGTTCAATATGGTACAATCTGATAATAGGATTAGTGTCAGTGGCTTATGTGACATGCGCTTGGGTTCATACATTAACCGGGGAAAGGCTGATAAACAAAGGATTGAGTTTTTTCCTGCCCAGAGGCACTGTGTGTTGAAATTGTCCCAAGCAATACTTGCAAAAATGTTTTATTAAACATTATAAATGTTTGTATTATAACCTCTCTGTTCCTTTCTGTGTAAATTCAATAAAAATAATACTGGGAAATTTGACTAACGTGATTTGAGTAATGGCAGTGGCATCTGAGTCTCTTGCTTTTAAAAGGAGGCTTGGCATGCTAGACTAGATAGAGGCCTGGAGGATCTACAGCAGGCCTGCAAAACCCATGACCCATCAGGTATTTTGAACTTCAGCTCCCAGAATTCCTGTCCATTGGACAAGCTGACTAGTGATTCTGTAAATTGGAGTTCCAAACACCTGGAGGGCCACAGGTTGAGCAGGCCTAATCTGTAGTCACTTCTTCACAATGTAAACAAACCTTATTACATTGGACTGGATGGCTCACGAGGTCTCTTCCAACTCTACGATTAGAAAACTCTCTATTTGTAGGAAGATAGGAAACAATCAAACTAATCCAGAGTGAGATAGTTCAAGCTGAGGCAGGCATATGTTAAATCCTTATAGAGGCAAGCAAGTTTGGGTTTTGCGAGTTTTCTGAAGAACCAAATGGAAAAATTGGAAGTAATTCCTAGGTTACCAGATTAGAAGCTTTGCTGTGTTCTATGAGCATAATTACCACTAACTCCATATTTGAAGAATCGATAACTGTTGATTTCAGCACTTTCAATTGCTTCGGGAAGTGTTCAAGACTTGTTTTCTACATAAGTCCTTCTGTAGTGACATGCTGGACTAGTTTGTAGATTTGACTGAATCAAATGTTGATGCTTTCCATGCTTTCCATTGAAGTAATAGAAAGCATGGAGAGTAAGTCTCTCTCTGTGTGTGATTCCACATGCAAATGATGTCTCATTTTTTAAAAAAACAGCATGCATTACTCTGCTTGTTTTTTAAAGCATGTAAATAGCTCAGACTAATATCCCAAATGTGACATTTCCCTGCATGCTTTTCCAATGAAATAAATAATCTCTTGCTTGCAACCTCCAGATGGATACCATCCACAAAGATGGCATCACTTGATTGTTTTGACCCTAGGGTTGTTTTCAGAGGAATGATTATAAACAAACTATAATTTGTCCTTTATTTCCTTTTTTTCCTAGGAGGCATTGCTGACAGTGTAGCAAAATGGGTCTTCAAGCAAGACCTCAGCCTACCCTTACTCAGACAGGGTCGAAAAAGGGAAGAATCTGAAATTGAGGAGGATGTGCCCCAGTCTTGCAGCAGTTTCCTTCCTGAGGGTGAAGAAGATCAGCCAGGATTACAAACAGTACTAGGTAAAGATGCAAAACATACATATGGATGAGAAGCTACTTCAGCAGCAAACTAAAACAACCAGTTTTCAGTTGTCAAACAGGAAACAAATGAAAAATAGTGTGTTTGATCTTTTCTATTTTTTTCTAGACTTACTGCGTTTAGCATATCAGCAGTTTCCTTGTAGTCTGGAGATGGATGTATTGCACGCCCATTGCTGTTGGGAGTATGTGGTGCAATGGAACAAAGACCCAGAGGTAAAGGGGATTTTTTCTTTTTTTGTACCATGTTTCCTACCTATAGACACCATCAGCAACAGTCACCCAGCAATGTTAAGTCAAAAAATGTGTTCAGCACATTTTGTTTTTAACCTAAGACCTTTTTAGAAGCCTCCTCTGAACACAGTTCTGCAGAAAAACAAGTTGTGTGATTCTTGTGAAGCTTGTTTTAAAGTGAAGTTGTATATTATTTTTATAATTGTGTTGCTGCGGGTTTTCCTGGCTGTATGGCCATGTTCCAGAAGCATTCTTTCCAGATGTCTCACCCACATCTATGGCAGGCATCCTCAGAGGTTGTGAGGCCCGTTGGAAACTAGGCAAGTGGGGTTTATATATCTGTGAAATGTCCAGGGTGGGAGAAAGAACTCTTGTCTGCTTGGGGTAAGTGCGAATGTTGCAAATGGCCACCTTGATTAGCATTTAATGTCCTAGCAGCTCCAAAGTCTGGCTGGTTGCTGTCTGGTGGAGCCTTTATTGGGAGTTGTTAGCTCGCCCTGATTGATCCTTGTCTGGAATTCCCCTGCTTTTTGAGTGTTGCTCTTTATTTACTATCCTGATTTTAGAGGTTTTTTTAGTACTTGTACCCAGATTTTTTTCATTTTCATGGTATTCTCCTTTTTGTTGAAATTGTCCACATGCTTGTGCCATTGAAATACACAAGCATGCGGACAATTTCAATAGAAAAGAGGAAACTGTGAAAATGAACAAAATCTGGCTACAAGTATTTAAAAAACCTAGAAAATCAGGACAAGAAAACAGGGGAATTTTAGACAGGAAACAATCATTTTGCACTATAGGTTTAGTTCATACTTTTCAATTCAAAAAACTGGGTTAAAGTGCTGTGTTTGACTGTGTCTTTTGAAAACTAACAAAGATTATGGTACATGATCAGAGAGATGAATCTCTGGATTATAAGCTAGTAAATTTAAATCAAACTTGGATTAATTGAATATTAGAAACAACGTTGAACAATTTATTCTATTGAAGGGTAATTACAAAAGAAGCACCACATCTCTGTGAATAATATGTATGAAATACTGTTTCACAGATGATCCTTTCTAAAAGCAGTTATTTCTCTTTATCACTGTGTCATTTTTCACCATCTGTTTTTAAAGAATGTTTTCATGTTCTGTTTTAATGGCATACCTAGTTTCACAGACTTTTTCCATCTGTGTTTCTTCAGAGGAAAGGTTTTTGAAAAAATACAGAACCTCTGCTATAATAAAATTCTTCTTGAGTATTTATTCCAAATATTATAGTACTGTTTTTCATTATATGTATGTGTTTCAACTTGCAGCATATAGGAATCAGGGACCTTAGATATAAAATCACATGTAATTGACATGTGATGAAAATCTGAAGAGTTAAATCAAAGTCTTAAAATGTTTAACATTTATCTTTGTTGCTGATGTTCAGCTTATTCACTTTACTTCAGTGATCAATTCTAACCCTTTTATTTCTGTCTTTCTTTTAATCCTTTGATACAAGGAAGCACGTTTTCTCACCAGGTCTATAGAGCATCTCAGATGCATCGATAATGCTCATGTCCAACATGGTAAGTACAAAGAGGACTGTTAAATGTCTTAGTGCAATGAGATTAGTGTGCCTAGATTGTGTTTATCCAAGTTTCCTGATTAATCTGTGAAGGTTCCACTTGAAAACATTGACAGTCAGAACAAAACTTTGTTGTTTCCAAGCAATACAGTTCTATAAAAAGAAGCAAAATGGCAATCCATATCACTTGAATCCAGTCTCAAGAGGATACATCTTTTAATAGAGCTAAACCTCGAATATAAAGGTAGATCTGTTGGGATGTGGACTGTGCCTCTCCCCCCACATTCTTTTGCATGCTGCAGTTTGGCTATTGAATCAATATTTGACCATTTGCTCATTGACAGACTGTTTCAACAGTTTCCTGCTCATTTTTGAAGCAGCGTAATAAAGCTAGCTATAAAGCTAGCTGTATCTCTATCGTCTCTCTATCCCTATCTATCCCCAACCACCGTCTCCCAAAGCAGTTGCTCTACTTCGAACTCAAGAACGGAAAATGGAATGTTGGTGGGCAGGAAAAGGGATTTAAAGATGGGCTCAAAGCCAACCTTATAAACTCTGGCGTAGACACTGAGAACTGGGAAGCCCTGGCCCTTGAGCACTCCAACTGGAGGTCAACTGTGACCAGCAGTGCTGTAGAATTTGAAGAGGCATGAATGGGGGGCGAAAGAGAGAAACGTGCCAAGAGGAAGGCGTGTCAAGCCAACCCCGACCAAGACTGCCTTCCACCTGGAAACCAATGTCCTCACTGCGGGAGAAGATGCACATCCACAGTCACCTACGGACCCACCAGTACACTGATCTTGGAAGACCATTGTACTCTGACAACGAGGGATTGCCTAAGTAAAATATATATTCCCATTTCTCAGTCTATACTATCTTACATTCTCTATGTCCCCCAAGGAGTCAGGGTGGCTCATAACAAGATGAACCGAAATGGTATAGATAAAAATGCAAATATTATATCAAAATATTAATATTCACATCCATATTCAAATCAAAACATCATTATAAAACTTGAAATATTAAAATACAGATATTTTAAAAGGAAATTGAAGACACATTGGTTGCAAAGTACAGTATCTCCTCATTCAAAGTTTCATGGGAAAGTGATCTCATTCCAAGGAAATGAAGGTTTTCTTATTGCGGAGGATTGATACCATGCTGTTCAGATATTTCCTATCCAACCTATTTGCTCTTTGAGCTTAAATTCATGTAATTGTTTCAGGTATTTCATTAATGATGTGGAACACATTCATTGCGAAAAGACTTTCTGCTGCTACTTACTTAATGGACAAGGTAATTGCTACCATTTCTCATTTTTTGCAAAGTCGGGAAGATGGTTGTTACTCAGTTAAAACTTAGTTATGTAACTGTATGAAGTTAGTTAGCAGATTGATTAATTCTAAGACAGCTAGTTTTATCCGCAGGTACTTCTGCGTTTTATAAATTTTAACCATGTTATTATTATGTGATGTTTTGCCTTCATAGTGACTGTTGCTATAATCTTATGTATTGTTTTTATGCTTTTGTATTGTTTATTTTATATTTAGCACTCTTTTGTGCTTTTGTGAGCAAGAGGACTGACAGAGAAGTCATCTGTAGATTTCTGTCCTGGTAGAACTTCTTGCTATTTCTCCCATTGCAAGATAGCAGCCATTGTGTGTTGTTAAAAGGAAAACTGCCAGAAAGGAAGCTTTAAAAATGAATGGATGGGATATCTCCTCTGGTTTGTGAGATTCACAGGAAATGGTGGTGGAATGAGGGGAAGAGAGCTCTTTCTGTTCGTTGGTGGGAAAACACCAATATGTTACGCTCAATACTTTTTCAGTACGTTGATTCATATTGAGAAATCTTTTCTGTTATAGGTTGGAAAAGCACCAAAGGATAGATTGTGCAGAAAGGTAAGGGTTTTTTCCCCACTGCTATATTTTCTTGGAAAGACTGCGTAAGAATGATGTATCTGATGGCAAATAAATAAATAAATAAATATCTACATGAAACCGCTGGGTGAGGTTATCCGGAGTTTTGGAGTTGTGTGCCATCTGTACACAGATGACACCCAACTCTATTACTTATTTCCACCGAATTCCAAGAAGCCTCCCAGACCCTGAACCAGTGTCTGACAACTGTGATGGACTGGATGAGGGCTAACAGGTTGAAGCTTAATCCAGACAAGACAGAGGTCCTCCTGGTCAGTCGCGGGGCTGACCGGGGTATTGGGTGGCAACCTGTGCTCGATGGGCTTACACTCCCCCTGAAGGCACAGGTCTGTAGCTTGGGGGTCCTCCTGGACTCAATGCTGTTGCTTGATGCTCAAGTGTCAGCGGTGGCCGGGAGGGCCTTTACACAACTCAAACTTGTGCGCCAGCTGCGACCATACCTCGTGAAGTCTGACTTGGCCAGGGTGGTCCACGCCTTGGTTACATCCAAACTGGACTATTGCAATGCGCTCTACATGGGGCTGCCCTTGAAGACGGCCCGGAATTTGAACTGGTACAGCGGACAACAGCCAGGCTCCTTACTGGAGCAAACTATAGGGACCATGCAACACTCCTATTAAAACAGCTTCATTGGCTGCTGACAAGCTGCCAAGCCAAATTCAAGGTGCAGGTCATGACGTATAAAGCCCTAAACTGTTTGGGCCCCGCCTATCTCCACGATCGCATCTCCTTCTATGAACCAGCGTGAGCTCTAAGATCTTCTGGGGAGGCCCTCCTCTTGGTCCCACTACTGTCCCAAGCGTGGTTGGTGGGGACAAGAGAAAGGGCCGTCTCAGTGGTGGCCCCCCATCTCTAGAAAGCCCTTCCAAGGGAAATAAGACAGGCCCCAACCCTCCCCTCCTTTTGTAAGAGTTTGAAGACCTGGTGGTTTCAACAAGCCTTTGAAAATGACCAGTTCTAACTCAGCCTCACACATTGTCTAATACGGCCTTATTCTTCCTACCAGTTACCCAGATTCTTTCCTCTAATCGGCCCCGGAATGAACAGCCACAGACCCATACCTAATATTATTGTCGCCTGCCATAGCATTGCACTTAATTCCTAGGCCTCCTAGAATTTTTGGGCTTGCACAAATCTTGGCTCGGCCTTTAAAAAATTTTAAGTGCCTTGAAAAGGCAGGATTACTTTTAATATATGTGTGTTATGGCGACAATTTTTATGCTTATATTTTGTTGGTTAATTTTATGGTTATGTTGTTTTTACTCTGTATGTTTTGTTTTGTATGTTTTGTTACAGGGAGATGGAGCCATATATAAATAAAGAATTATTATTATTATTATTATTATTATTATTATTATTATTATTTATTCTGTGATCATATAGGATGTCGGGATGAGTGATGCTGCAATGACATCTTTTCTTGGCTCTTGCTCGGATCTTCTTCAAACTCTCATGGAGGTAAATTCATGTCCTTCTCTCAATTCACACCTCACATTGTTTTAATGGATTAATAATGCTTTCTATGTTTAGGTAATGTAAAACTATATGTTTGCAACAAAAATAAAATGTATTGCTTTATACAGCCTATGAACCTAATGTCTTTCTAGTTATAAGGACCCTTGAAACAGCATTTTTGAAAGTAAGGGGTAACAATAACATAAGCATTTTCATCTAAATGGAGCTTTGAATTGATCTTTAATGCTTTTATTTTATCACCCTTAATAGTTTTGCATGACACTTCTTGGGTTTCTTTTGCATTTTTTGTATTAACAATCCTCTGGATGTGACACATTTATAATTCAATTGTTGTTTCAAATATGCTGCTGCTTCTCCCTGCTTTCCTGCAACAGGCTGATGTCCGGAGTGATGAGATGCAGCCTCCTGTGCTGGACACAGAAGACGCCTGGGTGTCTGTGGAAGGACAGATCTCCCTGGTGGAACTGGCCCTTGAGCAGAAACACATCCATTACCCCCTTGTCCAACATCAATCTGTGCTCTGCACTCTCTTGTATGCAATCATGAAGTTTTCCCTGAAGAGTGTGAAGCCTCTCTCTCTTTTTGACAGCAAGGTATGTCTGCCTAAGAGTGGCTGGGAAATCTTGCTACCACTGAGAACAACTGTTTAGAGGTCACTGTGAAATGTATATAGGGCAGAGCTGGCCATTTGTAAGACTACATTTCAAATCCATCCATCCTTGGGTGGAGTTTGCATTTCCTCATTTCTGCCTCTTGAAAGCATGTGTTGGAAACAGTACTACCATATATACTCGAAGATCAACAGAGTATTTCAGCCCCTTTTTTGAGCTAAAAAAACCTCCCCTGTCTTATGATCGGATCAAGCTGGGCAGTGGAGCCTGGAGGCCATTGCTTGCAATATATGTTTCTCTCTCCTCTTCGCCTCCCTTAACAGTGTGTTTTCTTTTCCAGTCCAAAGGGAGAGAAGGAGGGAAAGGAGATATATTTCATGTCCTCCTTGTTTGTATGGCATTCTTTGAAACCCACCCAATTTTCTGGCTTTTTTGGGGGTGTATCTAAATGTATTCACCTTATATGTACATTTTGTTCCCTTGGAAGTTTTCCCCTCCTATGTTTGCAGGTCTGTACCTGTATATCTGTATCTATATTATACATTTTTATATGAATTTTCCCCTCACATGTTTGTAAGTTTCTGCAAACCCTATATAGATATCGAGAAATATATAGAGGTACTTATATATCTGTGTGTGTCCGCGTGTGCATGTGTATCTATATGTGTTATATATGAATTTTCCCCTCATGTTTGCAAGTCTTTGCAAATCCTATATAGATATAATTATCTATATATAGAGAGATGTCAAGTTAGATATATATGAATATAGATATATAGGGCTTGCAAAAATTGCAAGAGGGAAATGCACATATAGAGAGGATTTGCAAACATTTCAGGGGGGAATGCATATGTAAAATTAGTATATATCATTATAGATCTATATCTAGCTCTGCATTTATATAGGCATTGAATGTTTACCTGTTACTATGTTGGAAGCCAGAGTGAGTCCCCAAGGGGAGACAGGGAGAGATACAAATGTAGTTCTATTTATTATTATTATTATTATTATTATTATTATTATTATTATGTTATTGTTGATTCCATATTGTTTTTACTGAACCTACTTTTATACTTACAGAGCTAGTTTACTGTTTTTCTTTGAAATACAGTAAATATTCAAAAAGATTTAACCTACTGATGCCTCAATTAATGTAATGTTAATGGTATCTATTTTTATTTTGAAATTTACCAGTAGCTGCTGCATTTCCCACCCTCAGCTTATACTCGAGTCAATACGTTTTCGCAGGGTTTTTTCTTTTTGGGCTAAAATTATGTATCTCGGCTTATATTTGGGTCGGCTTATACTCAATTATATATGAGATTTGTTTTCTTCACCTTGCCCCAGTCCTTAAAAAAACATTGTTGTTTTTCCTTCATGCAGGGAAAAAACGCCTTTTTCAAAGATCTCACTTCTATTCAGTTACTGCCCAGTGGTGATGTAGATCCTGCTCTGCTATCTATACGGCATCAAGTAAGTTAGGTGCTTGGGTAGAGGGAATCAATAACACTAAAGTTAAAATGCTTCTGATGTGGCTTTCTTGTTTGTCCATCCCTCCCAGTTCTTAACCAAACTAGTGAGTGCAGTGGCACAAGCCCACTCTTCGTCCCAGAAAGCAAAGGACAGCCCAGAAGGATCAATTGCTGTGTCAGTGAAGGACAGAGATTGGCCAACCCTAGCTTTGGATTTGGCTCAGCACCTTCAGGTCACTGAGGATGTGATCAGAAGGCACTATGTGTGTGAACTCTACAATTATGGCCTAGATCATCTTGGAGAAGAGGTAAAAGTTTAGCATGTTGCAATGAAATTATTTCCCCCTCTGATGGAAGATGTCTCCAAATATAAGTCAGGCTGTACATACAGTGGTTCGCAAGCACCCAAAATAGCCAATAGTGTCCCGTCCACTCGTCACCCCCCCCCCCCCCCCCCCCCCCGACCCTAAAGAGGCAGCAATTTTGTCTTGCTTTTCCCTGCAACTGATTTTTTTAACCCAAGAAGACTTTCTTTAAATTATCTTTCAGAGGAAGGCCAAATACAAAGTGTAGGTTTTGACCTTAAAAGCTTAAGATGTGGCTATGGAACCAAGCATTCTATCAGTAAATAGTGCAATAAGGCTGACAGAATAATGAAATTGACAATTGGACAGGCCTTGGACTATGATCTGAATTACGTGATTTTAACTGATGTTTTAATAATAAATGTTTAATTGTATGATTTTAATTTTGTTTATTTTTATATTTATATGTATTGCCATCAAATTGCTACCTGCTGTAAGGTTGCCCTGAGTTCCCTTTTAGAGTGAGAAGGGTGGGATACAAATATGTGAAAGAAATAAAATAAAATGCATGGTTTGGGTCCAGGTTACCTACAGGACCTGCACAATCCATACCTCAGGACACTGAGGTCTTCTGGGGGGCATTTACTCCAAACAGCCAGAACCTAATTGGAAACTCTCACCCAGAGGACCTTTTCATGCCCCAAGTCTCTGGAATGGCCTGCTGGAAGAGATCTGACAGCTAAATGAGCTGTCAAAATTGAAGATGCAACTGAAGACTCATCTCTTCTGGCAGGCCTACCCAGACAATTTCAACTTGTGAACTTTAATCTGCATTTTATCAGTGAATTTAAACTCCCAAGTATCATGTTGTACACTTTTTAAATAGTGTCTCATTTCTTGTTTTAACAATGTTGTACTCTGCCTCAAGCCACAAGGAGAGGTGGGTAATAATGTATTATTATTATTAATAATAATCCAATAATTTCTTTTAAATATAAACATGTGAATGAATGGTTTGGATCACAGCTAATATTGCAAACATGTCTTTTAATATGCAGGCTATTCTGCAAGTCCATGACAAAGAAGTCCTTGCATCTCAGCTGTTGGTGCTGACGGGACAGAGGCTGGCCTATGCATTGTTGCACACTCAGACTAAGGAAGGCATGGAGCTGCTGGCCAGGCTCCCTCCAACACTCTGCACTTGGCTTAAGGCTATGGTATGTTGCTTTGACTGAGAATGGATCTTCTTCAATAAAGAGCATAGTTAGGAATAACTTCCCAAAGTTCTCATCTAATGCTTTCAGAGATATTGCATACACAAAACATATTACAAATGTTCAAAATGTCTAGAAAAAACATTTTATTCTATATAGTGAATTTTTATCTATTTAGCAAATTGAGAATTTTATTTTATATAGCGAATTAACATGATTGACAAATGGACAGGCCTTGGACTACAATTTGAATTTGCATGATTTTAACTGTTGTTTTAATAATTGATGTTTTTAATTGTTTGGATTTTAATTGTATTTGTTTATTTTCGGATTTGTTTGTGTTGGCATTGAATTGCTGCCTGTTGTAAGGCTGCCCTGAGTCCCCTTTGGGGTGAGAAGGGTGGGGTACAAATGTAGAAAATAAGTAAGTAAATAAATATTTCTGAAATAAAAACTCAGCTGTTAACTACACACAAAGCAGTGCCAGCTCTATATGAGAGTTATAAAGGGATCAAAATTACCAGTTCAAATTCCTTTAGTATAAAATACAAGTTAATTTTTAGCCAAAGTCCTACTATGTGGCATGGAATCTGGACTCTTGAGGTACATATCTTGTTTCTAATGTTTAATAAAAACGTTATTATACATCATCTTTTGTCATGTTGGTTGGGATTGCTGAGAGTTGCAATCCAACAACATTTGGAGCAGCACACAATTTTTGTCAATGCTTTAAATAAAGCTAACCAAAGTCTCATTGATCTCGGGAGATCTGTTTAACATAGATCAAACATTAGTCCACATCCTGTATTCTAGTGTTGCCTAGAAAAAATTGCCCATGCCATTTGAAAGAACATATCTCACTTTACAAGCCCACTAGAGCTCTTAAGATCTTCTGGATCGGCCTCCCCTCTATCCCACCACCTTCTCAGTCTCGTTTGGTGACAACAAGAGAGAGGACATTTTTGGTGGCTTCCCCAGACTTTGGCAGTCATTCCTTAGAAAGGCCAGGAGGGCTCCATCCTTTATCTTCTTCCATTATTAACTTCTGTCCTTATACATCAGACTTTTAGTATTGTGTGGTTTGGTTTTTAGGATTTGCATATAGTTTTTTAAAAGTTTAATGTTTTTAATTTTGATTTTTGAATGTTATATTAATGTACTTTATATAGATTTTAATTGGCATTGTTTTTAAACAGGTTGTTAGCCATCTTTGGATTCATTATTGTGAGAAAGATGGGATATAAGTGAACAATGGAAAAAATAACCTGAAAATGGCTTCTCTTTTTATTGCAGGACCCCCAGGATCTTCAAAATGTAGACGTGCCAATTTCCACAACAGCAAAGCTAGTGGATAAAGTGATAGAACACTTGCCAGAGAACCACGGCCAGTACAGTGTTGCCTTGAATCTGATTGAGGCAGTGGATGCAATGTCATGATGGCAACATTACCATTTCTGCTAATAGCTTCAAATAGATATCCAGTATAATTTAAGTGCATGGCTCTTGTCACAGACTGAAGCAGAACAATCCTGAGAAAACCAATTTCACATGACTTTTGTAAACGAATTAACACCAGGATTTTAGAAGATGGTATCAAAATGAAATCCAACCTTACTGTGGTGGGTAATACCAGCAATCTGTCATCTCTGTACATTTGTGTATAACCCTAAATATTTATTTCTAACTTCAAGCACTTGTGCAGTAGTCTAGGTTTTAAGAACAGTGTTGATGCTGTTTAAATTAACATGTTAGTTTTCATGTGATAATAGGAATTTCTGCTTTTTAAATGTTAATGATGGAAATTTAATCAGATCATGAGAAAGCAGAAGTCCTACATATTATATATGCTGCTTAAGTGAGGTATCCAGTTTTCAGACTAATAGCTTGGTTGCTTTTAGTAAAGGAGCATACAGCACCGTGAAAGGAAGAATCAATCCAGAAACAAGATAATCCTTCTCAGAAATAAAATCAGGAATCTCATTTAATTTCAAAATACTAGTTTTTTAGTACATTTCCCACTGTTGTACAGCCTGTTGTAAAAACATTGTAAATTGTGTGCACTACTAGATCCTTTTTGTTGAGGTTTCTGCTTCTCATACATAGCTGTCCAAATTACAAAGTATTAAAATTAAACTTGGTATTCTTCTGTGGCATATTTAATCTTCTATAGTAGAAGCTGATTCTAGTTAGCTGTATTCAAAGTTATAACTTCCAAATAGACCAAATCTTAATGGAATCATAGAGTAACAATGTACTGCAAATGAGAAAAAAAATTGAAAGAAGAGTTCTGTTCTTTGTTGCCTCAGAAGGCAATATTAGACCGTAAACCAGTTCTACCATAGATTCTGGATAAGAAGGAATTTTAAAAAATGATATATGTATTATATCATTCTGATAATGGCAACCAAACTGATTGATAACTGGCAAATAGAGGGAGAAAACGTGGAGGCCGTGACAGACTTTGTATTTCTAGGTGCAAAGATTACTGCAGACACAGACTGCAGCCAGGAAATCAAAATATGTTTACTTCTTGGGAGGAGAGCAATGACCAATCTCAATAAAATAGTAAAGAGTAGAGACATCACACTGGCAACGAAGGTCCACATAGTTAAAGCAATGGTATTCCACGTAGTAACCCTATGGATGCAGGAGCTGGACCATAAGGAAGGCGGAGCGAAGGAAGATAGATGCTTTTGAACAGTTGTGCTGGAGGAAAATTCTGAGAGTGCCTTGGACCACAAGAAGAACAAACCAGTCCATCCTCCAGGAAATAAAGCCCAACTGCTCACCGGAGGGAAGGATATTAGAGGGAAAAAGAAGGGGGACCGACCAAGGGCAAGATGGATGGATGTTATCCTTGAAGTGACTGGCTTGACCTTGAAGGACCTTGGGGTGGCAACAGCCAAACAGGAAGCTCTGGCGTGGGCTGGTCCATGAGGTCACCAAGGGTCAGTAGTGACTGAACAAATAAACATATTTTGCCAGTTGAATTGGATGAAAGGGTTCTTTTTCACAGAAGCTGCTTAAATAGAGACCCCTCTATTGCCAAGGATGCTGTAGCAGGTGCCTTATCTGGCTTCTTGCAAATTGTATTAGAATATCCACAAACATTTGTCAGGTAGTTTTGTTGTGCGGCAAGAGAAAACACAGGAGCCATTCTTTAAGTGTTGGGAGAAACAGATTTTTTAAAAATCACATGGAATTAGTGCAGTTGTACCTCCATTAACAAAGCAAATTTATTCCTGGGTATTATGTATTTAACAGAAAATTTGGTACTAGAGACAGAAAGAGCATAAAGTAGTGTCAGGTTCCGAGAGCAGTTGAACATGTTTCAACTTATTGTACAGTTTACTGCAGACATATTGCTACCAGCCACTGAAAAGGCTCTGTTTCTTCTGCTTATTCTCTGAATGCTAGTGCAGATCCATTTTCTCTCTGAGGTATTTCTTCTAATATGGAAAATAATTTCCAAATATTGATGAAATGTAATGGTAAGAGACTGAGAGAGCCAAGAAGCACTTTATTAAGTATACAAGCCAATATATATACAGGATCCAATTTCAAACTTCTCTCCAGCTCACCTCCCGTCTTCAAATAAACTCTGTTTTCTCCATACATACTTTCATGTTTTCCAGAAAAAATGAGTCTAGTTACTTCCCTAATTGCATGGCGGCCATTTCAAAAGTGCATCATTTCCCATTGAGTACTTCCCTACAACGCGCACAGGGTGTGTCTGTGGAATCTGCTGTGTACCTTCGGCAGCGGAGGCATTTTAATTTGGCAGCTGGTAGAACTATGACTTTATAGGTGGACTCTTCTCGGATATCACCACCTATTTAAAAAAAAAGATTCAGAAGGGACAAATGATTTGACTTGTAGGAGACCATACTTGGTAGCCCACCCTCGAAACACAAGACGTTTCTTGATATGGCCTAGTCACTGGTTCACCTAAAATACTTCCATCACGTCTTGGATATTTTTGGAATGAAGTATTTCCTTCTACACTTACCTTCTAAGTTTATCAAAAATGTTCCTTGAATCATATCATCAGTTGCCATCTCGCGAGGCACTTCAGCCAGCAGCGTTGTCTGTGATGCCATCATTATTTCATTTAGCTGGGATGTACTAGAACACTCCTCATGCTGTAGCACCTGCAGATGAATTATTGCCAGAACTGAGCCATTTGAAAAATCAATAAAAAGTTTATGCAGTTTTGGGATTAAAACCTAGCCGTAGATTATGCTTTGCGTTCTCTCAGGAAGTAACTGGGTGGAAAGGAGAGAGGGAAAGAGGCAGGTGAAGAGCAATGGGGGAGGGGCTTTCCCTACCAGTTAACTCACTTGCCTATCTACTCCTTGGTGAGGACCATAAACTGGTGCAGATGTGGTTGAGTACTTGCATGGGAGACCACTATGGAATACCATATGCTGTAGGAAGTCAATGGCAACCCAGCTCTGAGTCTTCTAAGAAAATTCTATTGAGTGTCAACAGGTATCTTGAGGTGACATAAACAGAAGTGACATGCTCACGTGATTTCTTGCTTCTGAAGATCAAGGTTACTGATCAGTGTTCGTGCTAGCAATACCACTAGGCAGTACTTAAACTGTATGCCTTTTCAGCTTACCTCCATTAATTCAAAGAGCAATCCAGGCTCAATTACGAGGACCACCTGATACTCCAAAGCATTCTTCCCTGCAATGGAACCCAAGAAAGCATCCCGCATGGCACAGGCTCCTTCTACGGCTTCTTCCAAGCCTGGCTTCTTCCACACAGGGCTTGTGTTCATCCATCCAGAACGAAACACACTATCTGACTCTTGAAAGGAAAAGTATGATGCGCTTGTGAGAGTTTTGTAGGATAGATAGTAAAACAGTGCTCTATACTGAGAAATATTACATAGCTATCAATTTAACAATATAGTCACTGGCAGATCCTTAAAAAGTATTTTAGTTCCAGGTTGACAATAGACAAGATGCTGTATGGGCTCTCAATTTTATTTCAGTATGGATTTAAGGTCTTCAGCATTCCAGAGTCATGGAATATAGATTTATAGCTTGTCATCTAAATATAACTACCTCCCCTTGCTCACTATCCTGTTGTCTGAAAATGAAATATCTCAGAACATATGTGTTTGCCAAGACTGGAAAATAGGGTGAGCCTTTGCTTTACAGAACTGAAATGCACCTTGCTCCCATCTTTGGTAGCACATTAAGCACTATTCTTGGAGGTCCACATTACAGTGAGAGCAAAAACTGCCTTAAAGTAAACACTTTGCTGTTAGCTAGCAAATAAATACTTGGGACTCCAGATTATTATCATTCAAGGGACTAATTTTTTGACTATGCCCTGATCTACTTGACAGATCCTCCTTGCTTAATCCATATGTGGACAGTCTTTCTGAAAAGTAACACTTCCAAAAATCCTCACACATAATACAAACTTTTTAATGGGTTGTAAAAGTCCAATTCTGTCAAAAGTTTCACAAACTCTTACCTTTCCTATAAGGAAGATATTGAAACACCTCTTCAGCTAGATGTGGAAGGATTGGTGCAAAAGAACGAACCATGGTGTCCAAAACTGCTGCTAAAGCTGTTTGACATGAACGGCGTTTTGGATCTTTTTCTTCTTCACAATAAAGTCTGAATTGAAGGCAGGAAATATATTACAAACAGATGGTGGATCCAATGGGTCCTCAAACAGACTGGAAATTCCCTGCACAACAGGTCATGCCTGTAGGTTGCACTCTTTTAGGCCAAGGATAGGCCTACTTTTCCAAACAGGAAATCATTTCAAAATGTTTTTTTTTTTTGTTAACATGACTTTTTTCCAACAAGAAAATACCAAGAAGTTGAAAACATTGCCTGTCCTAGGCCTAAAACAGCGCATAGAGAGGCACAAAACAAAACAAAGCATGATGTCCCCTAAGAAGGACCAGGGGAAGGGGGCATTTGAAGCAAATATTTTTATGATCTGGGAGTCACCAAACAACTATCTAGAGTGAGCCATATTGATTATACTAAATTAAAAGTCAAACAGCTCTAGAATAGAAGGCTTGCAGCAATCGGGCGACTTCCAGGACTCGAGTTGTACCTTCCTCCTCCCTGACAAGAGGATCAAACATGTTGAATGGGGAGAATGGCGTTAGGTAAAGCAAGCTCTTGTACATACCTGTCTTTGACTATACTAAAGTAAAAACTAGACAGCTCTCTCGTATGGAAGGCTTCCAGTAATCGGATAACTTTTCCATAGTCGTACTCCTTATATGCCTGAGTAACCTAAGGAATAAAACCACAAATACAACGTAATAAGAAGTCAGAGAAAGCACAGAAGCCAGGTGAGACTGTGAAGTCATTACCCAGTATCAGATTGCCTAATGCAGCCTAATTACCTGACAAATAGCCATTTGTACACAATGGTACGGCTAGTACCTGAGCTAAATCATAGTCAGAGGAAAGGTTTAGAACAGGCCTACACAGCCTATGACTCTCCAGGTGTTTTGAACTTCAGCTCCCAGAAGTCCTGACCATTGGAGAAGCTGTCTAGGGCTTCTAGGAGTTGGAAGTCCCTGGTTTAGAACACGGCCGATTTATACCTTTGATGTTTTCCTGTTCCTTCTTCCTTCTCTATTAGTCACATGATGAAACGTCAACACATCACTATGGTGTGGGGTCCTATAGCAAGCATGAAAAGCAGGCAGCCTCATAGAAATAATAATATCAAGTGAGTGCAGATTGTCTGGGAAGTTGCCTGGTAAAGCTTTTACCTCTAAAGCAAAGGGAACAAGAATAGTGATTGTTTGACAGCTGACTGATGGATGGTGAGGATTGTTTCAGCAAATTCTCTTAGGCCATTTAGCAAACAGGATTAAACCCTGCTCCCTAGAGGCCACCTTTCCCATCTGGGAAAGGTGATGGACCCATGGTCCACATGTTTAAATCATATAGTCTGAGGCCTCTTCCATATAGCTGAATAAAATCCCACATTTTCTGCTTTGAACTGGAATATATGGTGGTGTGGATTCAGATAACCCAGTTCAAAGCAGATATTGTGGGATTTTCTGCCTTGATATTCTGGGTTATGTGGTTGTGTGGAAGGGCCCTTAGTCTCTGTCTCTCAGGTAATGCAGCTAAAGCTTTGGCAGATGTTGAGGTCTGAGGTGAGTGCTTACTACAGATTGTGATCACAAAGCAAGCCAATAGATTCTTCCATCATTTTTTACTTTTTCACCAACTTTTTTGAGAAGCTATTTCCCCCAACAGCAAAATCTGTATTTTCTATCTTCTGATTTGTTCAACCCTCCTGGCTTTTACCAATCATTTCAATTCCCTGAGCAGTTCCTTGACACACTGTTTCCAGCTTCTCCCAACTCCTATTGCTTACCTTGGTTGCATAGCCGTGCAGCAAGTGGAGTATATACTGGTCAATTAAATACATATCTGAGGTGGGGATTGAGTCTGTTTCTGGACTGAAGCTTGCAAGATTGCCCAACAAAAACCGGAGTGTGTTCCGAAGCTGTCAAAAAACCCAGGAAGTGACACATTTTAAAATCAAAACCACAGTACAAAAACCCACTAAATGACACAGGAATTATCATTAAATGTTTTTTCTCTAGCACAACCAAAAACATTTGTTCTTTTCTAATGTTCTGAGAAGGTATGAAGGACTTCTGGGGCTCCTGTCAAGTCAACACATACAATTTGTTTTGAGACTAGGGGCCTGAAGAAGAGAAGGCTGAGAGGAGATATGATAGCCATGTATAAATATGTGAGAGGAAGCCTACAGGGAGGAGGGAGCAAGCTTGTTTTCTGCTTCCTTGGAGACTAGGACGCGGAACAATGGCTTCAAACTACAAGAGAGGAGATTCCATCTGAACACGAGGAAGAACTTCCTAACTGTGAGAGCCATTCAGCAGTGGAACTCTCTGCCCCAGAGTGTGGTGGAGGCTCCTTCTTTGGAAGCTTTTAAACAGAGGCTGGATGGCCATCTGTCAGGGGTGATTTGAATGAAAAATTCCTGCTTCTTGGCAGGGGGTTGGACTGGATCGTCCATGAGGTCTCTTCCAACTCTTTGATTCTATGATTCTAAGAAGAAAGGGAACAATCTGCATCACTCCGAAAATCCCTAAGCCAAATGTAATTTGTGATCATATAAATCAGGTTTTCTTGCAATGTGCCTTCAAGTAAAATCTGACTTATGCTGCCCCTGTTGTGTGTTTTTCTTGGCAACATTTATTCCAAGGAGTTTTGTCATTGCCTTCCTCCAAAGCTGAAAGACTTGCCCAAAGTCATCCAGTGGGTTTTCTATGACTGAGTGGAGATCCGAACTTTGGTCTCTCAAGAGTCCAACATTCAAAATACAACACCACATGGGCTTCTTGCTATCAAGCTGATGCTATGACATTTCCAAACATTATGCTATATTGCTGTGATACACTCAGGAAGGTACCACAAACAAGACGGCTGCATCATTTAAATCAGCACCTAAAAGACATTATGACAAAATATTTATTTATTTATTTAGAACTTTTATATACTGGTCTTCTCGACCTCCGCAGAGGGACTCCATCCGGTTCACAATACACGGATGGCAGATGTCAACATCTAGATCAGCGTTTCTCAATCTGGGGGTCGGGACCCCTGTGGGGGCCATGGGGGGTAGGGTGTCAGAGGGGTCGCCAAAGACCATCTTAAAACACAGTGTTTTCTGTTAGTCATGGGGGTTCTGTGTGGGAAGTTTGGCCCAATTTTAACTTTGGTGGGGTTCAGAATGCCCTTTGATTATAAGTGAACTATAAATCCCAGCAACTACAACTCCCAAATGTCAAGGTCTATTTTCCCCAAACTCCGCCAGTATTCACATTTGAGTATATTGAGTATGAATGCCAAGTTTGGTCCAGATCCATAATTGAGACCACAGTGCTCTCTGGCTGTCGGTGAACTACAACTCTACAACTCAAGGTCAGTGCCCACCAAACCCCTTCCATCGTTGGTGGAGTTCAGAATGCTCTTTGATTGTAGGTGAACTACAAATCCCAGCAACTACAACTCCCAAATGACAAAACCAATCCCCACACAAACCCACCAGTATTCAAATTTGGGCGTATTTGGTATTTGTGCCAAATTTGGTCTAGTGAATGAAAATATATTCTGCATATCAGATATTTACATTATGATTCATTGCAGCAGCACAATTACAGTTATGAAGTAGCAATGAAAATAATGAAGCTGCATCAGATGAACAAAGCACTGAGTAACCACAGGGAAATCTGCCATAGCAAACTCTGTATGACAGGATTGCAGTGATGGCTCCTTGAAAGGAAAATGTTAATTAAATCCAAACTTCAAAAGCAATTTTGAACATTGTTTCTTTTTAAAAGAAGCCCTCAAAAACTGTAAGAAAAGACCCTTCGTATTGTGGAGGATGGATGGGTCAGCTTCCTACCTTGTTGATGTCGTCCCGTGCAGAGTTGAGCACAGCTGGTCCGATCAACACTTCCGTGTAGATATTTGACTCTGCCACCCACCAGCGCAGAATATCGGCTCCGTAGGGAGGGTCAATGCTGTGGTCCTGGACATGGACAAGATGGGAGTGAGATTCTTTTTATGTAAAAAAGACTGACCAGTGTTAGATACAAAAACATATTGAAAAATGTACTAAAACTCTTGTTTTCCTGCTCGGATGGAAGATTTTTCAAATTCTGTATTGCATGCAAGGACAAAAATAAACAAATATTCAAATCCCCCTAGCCAAAAGAAATATTCAAATCTTTTGCTACGTTACACTGACTCATTCCTGCCACCTGCTGCTGGGCTGGACTATAAACAGTTGACAGAATTATTAAGCAGAGTAGACAAAAAAAGAATGAGAACATGAATGATGTTCCTCTGAAGCTTAGGAGAATCATCTTCCATCTCCTCCACCAGCACTGTGCTTCTAGACCAGTGTTTCTCAGCTTGGGGGTCGGGACCGGGATTTCAGAGGGGTCGCCAAAAACCATCCGAATGCATGTATTTCTGATGGTCTTAGGAACCCCTTTGGCAGAGAAGGCTGAAGATCTCTCCGCCTACCCTTCTCTTCCTTTTTGGAAACAGACAGTGAGTTCTCCCACTAAAAGCCTGCTGTGATTGGCTGGCCTCTCAGTTGGCCTCTCAGCCAAGGGGAGGGTTGTTTCTGAGGCTCCAAGAAGGGAGGGGACAGCAGGTGTGCTCTTCCCTAAATCACTGTAAATTCCTCCAAAATCCCTCCAGTATTTTCTTAGTTGATCCCCCAAGTCTTATATTAGGATGGGTCAGAGTTTGGAAGTAGCATGTTACAATAATAATGCTAACCTGCAAGTGAATACTTTTTGTGTTAATGAGGCCATAGGAATGAATGTTCCTTTAATAAAATAATGCCATGGTCACCCTGATATTAACAAGAGGGGAACAAATATATTTTACACATTTCTTGTTTTGAGGAGAAAGGGGAACATAGACACTTAGGAAAGAGGCGATGAGGACTGGGTTGTGGAAAGGAACGGGTAGTGGCGCAGCTAGCTGGGAGCAAGTTGCATTAAAATCACTACTGACTGAGAAATCATGAGTTTGAAGCCAGCCCAGGTCAGAGCGAGCTTCCGCCCATTAGTCTTGCTTGCTGCCGACCTATGCAGCCCAAAAGACAGTTACATCTGTCAAACAGGAAATTTAGGTACCGCTTTAAATTAGCCTCTACAGTGCTGGTGGAGGCTTTTATTTATTTTATTTTTATTTTGTCGTGTCAGAGCAACCAATCCATTATATTACATTTCTAACAGAACAAAGCAAACAAACAGACAAAATACAAAACTTGTAAGTTTGGTAGTTGGTTAAATGTCCTTTGACCAGTATCTGGCCACTTGGAGTGCTTCCGGTGTTGCTGCAAGAAGGTCCTCCATCGTGCATGTGGCAGGGCTCAGGTTGAATTGCAGCAGGTGGTCAGTGGTTTGCTCTTTTCCACACTCGCATGTTGTGGACCCCACTTTGTAGCCCCATTTCTTGAAGTTGGCTCTGCATCTCGTGGTGCTAGAGCACAGTCTGTTAAGTGCCTTCCAGTCCTTTGTGTGCCTAGGAGGGGAGTCTCTCATTTGGTATCAGCCATTGGTTGAGGTTCTGGGTTTGAGCCTGCCACTTTTGGACTCTCGCTTGCTGAGGTGTTCCAGCGAGTGTCTCTGTAGATCTTAGAAAACTATTTCTAGATTTAAGTCGTTGACGTGCTGGCTGATACCCAAACAGGGGATGAGCTGGAGATGTCTCTGCCTTGGTCCTTTCACTATTGGCTGCTACTTCCTGGCGGATGTCAGGTGGTGCAATGCCAGCTAAGCAGTGTAATTTCTTCAGTGGTGTAGGGCGCAGACACCCTGTGATAATGCGGCATGTCTCATTAAGAGCCACATCCACTGTTTTAGTGTGGTGAGATGTGTTCCACACTGGGCATGCATACTCAGCAGCAGAGTAGCACAGCGCAAGGGCAGATGTCTTCACTGTATCTGGTTGTGATCCCCAGGTTGTGCCAGTCAGCTTTCGTATGATATTGTTTCTGGCGCCCACTTTTTGCTTGATGTTCAGGCAGTGCTTCTTGTAGGTAAGAGCACAGTCCAGAGTGACTCCCAGGTATTTGGGTGCGCTGCAATGCTCCAGTGGGATTCCTTCCCAGGTGATCTTCAGAGCTCGGGATGCTTCTCTGTTCTTGAGATGAAAGGCACATGTCTGTGTTTTAGATGGGTTAGGGATCAGCTGGTTTTCCCTGTAATAGGCAGTAAGAGCACCTAGAGCTTCGGAGAGCTTCTGTTCTACCGTCTCAAAGCTCCCTGCTTGAGCAGTAATGGCACGATCATCAGCATAGATGAAACTCTCTGTCCCTTCTGGCAGTGGCTGGTCATTTGTGTAGATGTTGAACATGGATGGAGCAAGCACGCTCCCTTGAGGCAGACCATTCTTCTGTTTCCGCCATCTGCTTCTCTAGCCCTGGAACTCAACTAAAAAGCTCCTGTTTTGTAGCAGGTTTCCTATGAGGCGGGTGAGGTGGAGGCTAATTTAATTAATTTATGATGGCATAAAACCTTCCAGCAGCATGCAAAAGAATGAGGAAGTACTCAATCAAAGGACTTGGTGTCACAAATGGATGGTGAAGTGGCAGCTCCCCCTGTGGCTGGAATCGAGCCAGAATTCAGCATACTCTCATGAAGCCGGAAAAAGCTGGAATGTTAAACTGCCTCTGTGTCTGTCTATGTACATCATATGTCAAATTGGCATTGAACGTTTGCCATGTATATGTGCATTGTAATTCACCCTGAGTCCCCTGTGGTGTGAGAAGGGCGGAATATAAATACTGTAAATAAATAAATAAATTCTCCATACAAGGTGGCAAGGTATGTGAAAATAGTCACACTTTTTCACTTTTAAACAAGCATCCTGTCCCTTGAGAGATGCTGGCTGTGTAATAAATACTACTGCAATATCTCTGATTTCACCCCATCCAATCGTCCCACTCCAATATCATGGAAGGCATCAAACAAGGAGGAGCAGGGCCCTTATTTGAAGGTTCAAAATGCAGATCAGCCTCCCATCAGTCTTCATCAGAAATGTGGAATTTTCAGTTAATATCAAACGCTGTGTGAACTGGAGAAACTGGTTTTGGCTATATGCGACCTACAGATTTTCCAGAGACATTTCTTCCTTTATGTTTGATATGTCATCAACACTAGAATATTTCCATTTGTCTTCTATTCAGGCTATTTGTCCTGGAACTATCTTAGCCTTTCCAGAAATCTTCCTGATTATTCCTGAGGGATTGGATTTAATGCAAAGTGGATTCTTCTAAAGAGGAAACAATTGTACCCAGTTGCTAGTCTTGTGTATTTATATGGGATCACAATCCGTTTCTGTTTGTTTCATTCGTAACGCACTGTTCAAACGCCTCTCCAGAAAACAGGTGCCTTTCTGAATGAACTTTTTTGTCCAAGGTCCGAAAAAGCAAATAATTTCAGCCCATTGGTGGCAATGGGCAGGCCTCCCACACTCCCCTTCCTCTCAGTTTTAGGGCTAGTGCTTGGCACTTGGCTGCAGGCCCTGGCAGGTGCTGGCACTTTGGGCCTGCTCGCCACACAAACACTCTCCTTGAAAAGAGGGTGTGTGTGTGGTGAACAGGCCCAAAGCGCCCATGCCTGCCAAGGGCTTACAGCTGAGCACTGAAAATCAGCCGAACGAATGGTTTCCTTTCCCACTTTCCTTTTGCTTCACTGATATTTCCGTACCAGAGGGAAGTGTACCGTTTCGTGCCTTCCAAATGAATGAAACGATATGAAAACACAAATTAAACGGATGAATCTGTAACCTAGCTCATGGCTACCAGGTGCTTCAAAGACTTCTAATTGCTTCTCAAATACCAGTGAACTAGAGGGTGTGCTTTCAGATTTGAGAATATAATAACACAAGTAACTACTTACATTGCCTCCGTTGATTACTACATCGGGGTCCACCACATTGCCAATTGATTTAGACATCTTTTCTCCTTTTTCACCCAGAGTGAATCCGTGAACCACAAGGGCCCTAAAATAAAAACCATCTGATAAGTATACTTTTCCCTTTGGCAATTAAGAACATATCTTCAAGTATATGTTTACTGATATAGTTGCCCAAATGAGCTGGTTCCCATTAAATCAAGTGTTGGAATGCTTAACTTACTTGTATGGTGCTTTCTTTCGTACTGCCACACTAGTCAGGAGAGATGACTGAAACCAGCCTCCCAGCTGGTCTTTCCCTTCCAAGTATAAATCTGCCGTTATACCTGCATCTAAAAGAACAGAGAAAATAGTACTCTAAAGCAGGATCTAAACTGCTCCGGCTTTTCTTGAGTACTGAATTACATATATATGTCGATCTCAAGGAGCCCACAGTGGTGCAATGGATTAAACCCTTGTGCTGGCAGGACTTCTGACTGAAAGGTCGGTGGTTCATATTCGGGGAGCAGGGTGAGCTCCTGTCTGTCAGCTCCAGCTTCCCATGCGGGGACACGGGAGAAGCCTCTCACATGATAGTAAAACATCTGGGCATCCCCTGGGCAACGTTATTGCAGATGGCCAATTCACACCAGAAAAAAGCCTCAAGTATTAGTCAAGGGCAGGTTTTAGGCCAAAATTATGGATTTTAATGTGACCTATAGATAAGTTGAGGGTCATTCCTAGGAGGCACACTGCCATCTCATTCCTGGCCGTTTTCCTGCTCAAGCACTCACAAAACGCCAGAAGCAGTACTGTGGTGGAGAAGGTAGAGGGGGTTTATTGCTTCTTTTAGTCCCAGGACAGACTAAACTCTTGCCTTTCTCCTTTCTACTCAGGAGAAGGGGATGGTTCTTTTCTTGATAAAAATTAAAGTACACTATTGGCCTATGGAGAAGTCAACCCAGGTTTCTGAGATTCGTTTTTTGATAAACATTTCTAGACTTACATATGAGTATATTTTAAAAATCCTTTTTGAGACAAATATGCAGCAGTATATACGAAGCCTGTTTACTAAAATAATTATCTGAATAATCGCCATAAGTAAAATACCAAGTGCTGTAAAGTTGAACAACTTGAAAATATTTTAAAAGTATGAAGCATTTAATTTTTGGCCTCTAGTAAATGGGAACAAACACAGTTGTTCCCATTTATACTTGCAAGATTCAGTTCACACGATTTCTGTGCCTTCAATAGCAATAGAGGAGGCACATCATTCAAGTCCTACACAAAGAAATGTTCTACCTACTGAAATCCCATTCACTCAAATTAATAAATCCTTTGTCCCACATTAAAAATGCCAACTATACTTCTAATGAAATTGGGATGCAGCACTTCCCCCACTCCACAAATTCTGATTTATTTATTGGTGGCAATTTCCAATTTCTCAACATGACTATCTAGTCGCCCTTCCTCATTTCTGGGATCAGAAGTCTTGGATTTGATTATTTGCAGATTATTATATTTGTTGCACCCTCTATAGCTGTCCTGTACATGGCAGCAAAATATATTTTAGACAGGCATTTCTCCTGGAGGTTGATGACAGAATAATTCTAGAGGACTTAGAGAAGTGTTGTTTCAAGGCAAAAACAATAGTAATTTTAATTTATATTTGTGGTTTTCCCATTTTCATGGGAATCATGTGCCTCTAATCCTTACAAATGTGGAGAGAGTCCTACTATATTCGATTGCTCGTTTGCAATCTCATTTTTATAGCCTTTTGTGGGGATATTTTTCAGGAAATGTTGATAACAAACATGAAGTGGCCAAGGTCACATGCTTGTCTCCTGAAGCCTCCATAGGTACAAGGTCTGCACCATTCACTGGAACAGCAGGGCGTTGGCTGCTTGGGAACCCGCAGCAATCACTATATTATCCTGACAATGAAAGGCATGACTGAGCAAACCTGGTATGTCTGGCAGACCTGAATTAGAGAAATATATTCTGCAGAGCTTAGAAAAATGAACTTCAGGATGATAATTCCCCTAACAGCAGAAATTGACTATCTGGACTAGATTCAAATCTCAAACCTTCAATCTCAAATTTACAGCAGGTAAAAGATATTGGGAAAGATCTGAGAAATAACCAAGTTACAAACATCCGACTTACAAACAACTGATAGTTAAGAACAGGGGTGAAACACCAGGAAATGAGAGAAATCTACCCTTCGGAGGGAAATTCACACCTGAAAGAGTTATCATGGAAGAAAGGTGTCTCAACGGAAGCTTTCTCATCACTTTCTCATCAATCCACAACAAGCCAAATTTTTCAAAATCCAATTATCACAGGGATGTAAAGTGAACTGAACAGGGGCATAGACAGCAAAACAAACACCACAGGAGCGTTAACCCTTCTCCATGCTATCCAAAGCTATATAATAATAATAATAGTAGTAGTAGTAGTAGTAATATGGATTGTTGATGCTGCTGTCCCAGGTGAGAGCAGGATTGAAGAGAAACAACTGGAAAAGCTGACATAATATGAGGATTTAAAGATCGAACTGCAAAGACTCTGGCACAAGCCAGTCAAGGTGGTCCCAGTGGTGATCGGCACATTGGGCGCAGTGCCTAAAGATCTTGGTCTACACTTAAACATAATTGGCGCTGACAAAATTATCATCTGCCAACTGCAGAAGGCCACCTTACTGGGATCTGCACTTGGGAAGTGTCCGACGTGTGATCCAATACAACAGCCAGCAGAGTGTCTGCTGTGGACCCATCTTGTTGTGTTTCAAATAATAATAATAATAATAATAATAATAATAATAATAATAATATATTTATATTCCACCCTGTCTCCCCTGAGGGACTCAGGTCGGATTCCAATAATAAAAGGGAAATATTAAATGCCTGAATATAAAAACAATACACCCATAATAATGAAAATTGACAACCCATCATAAGCCAATTATAACTTAACAACTAAAATTAAATGAAAAACGCAACCTATTATATCAGACATGAAACAAAACATCAAACAGAAGCATCAATTTCCCAGAGCCACCGGGGTTCCTTGGGGGCAAATAAGATTGATCATTGCTCAAGGTATCTATTGAGCTAGTGAGACGTGGATATGGATAGCAGTTATTAATCAGAGGTATAATGGCAGTATTACCATCTATTCTTCTTCTTCCTCCTCCTCCTCCTCCTCCTCCTCCTCCATATATATGGCTGGCGTGATACTTAAAAATTTACCTGTTCCATCCAAATTCAACTTAAAAACATACCTACAGAACCGATCTTGTTCATACTTGAGGACTGCCTGTATTTTTAATAATTTTTTTTATCATGGGACAAAGTTTGTGTACACTGAAGTCTCAGAAAGCAATGGTGCCCCCATTTTAAGACACTCATGTGGACAGTTTTGGATTTCAGATTTCCAGATAAGGAATGCTCAACTTGTACCAGACAAGGTTTTTGAAAATAGAGAATTCCACAATGATTCAGTCCGATCTCTCAGTTATCTTGACTAAGACATTACGCACCCACAGCCTATTCTGCAATTTAGAACACTAAAAAAAAATCCCGATAGAAATATTTAATTGGGGTTATTATTTACAGTTAGAGGTCACAAGCCTTTATGATTCTTTTTCATTTTGAGTGCTTTATTCCATATCTTTGATAATCGTAGACTTTAACCCAACGATTAAACACAGTGGACTTTGCTGGCAAATACAATTATCCAAGCCCTTTCCTTTAAATACCCTGTCAGCACAAACATTCAAACAAGATAGACTTGCTATAAAACAATACCATTCATTTAGTTAAACATTAGTGCAACAGTTCCATGGGGGATTGCTCAATGCTCCATCCTAGAGACAACTGAGAACTTCCCTAAAGACAGGCATAACAAAAGGGGTGCTGCTTTGAAATGACATCCCAAATATTGTCACATCTGTAAAGCACAACCCGAAGCCATGTAAGCAGGCAGTTCTGTATAAAGAAAACAACCTGTGAAAATAGTATTATCAGATACAGAGCAGGAGCCCCCGGTGGCGCAATGGGTTAAACCCTTGTGCTAGCAGGACTGCTAACTGAAAGGTTGGTGGTTCGAATCCAAGGAACAGGGTGAGCTCCCATCTGTCAGCTCCAGCTTCTCATGCAGGGAGATGAGAGAAGCCTCTCACAGGATGGTAAAACATCCGGGCATCCCCTGGGCAACGTCCTTGCAGATGGCCAAATTTCTCACACCAGAAGCGACTTGCAGTTTCTCAAGTCACTTCTGGCATGATAAAAAGACAAGATACAGAGCACTCCAACCAGAGTTACAATGTCAACAAGGTATCAACAGTGGTTCTAGATCAGGAATGGCCAACTGTGGCCCTCCAAATGTTTTCCAAATTGCATCTCTCATCACCGACTTTGCTATATAGGACTGATGGGAGTTGCAAGCTACAAGAGGCCAGAACTATCCCACCCCTGCTCTACATGAAGAACAGATGAATTCCCAAAGACGTGTAAAGAAGTCAGGCAGTCAATTGCTTTCAAAATTATTGTATGTACTCATGTATAAGTTGACCTCATATGTAAGTCGAAGGCAGGCTCAAGGACCCAAATTATGGATTTTGATATGACTCATGGATAAGCTGAGGATTCTTCTATGGCGGAAAAAGAACCACAGCTACTTCAGTTGTTGTTGTTGTTGGCTTCCAGAACTTGGGCAAGTTTTACAGCTCCCTAAAGTTCAGAGCCAACATGGCCATTGTAATTTTGTCAAGCACTTTTGAACTTCAGTTTCATTCTTCTGCATTTCCTCAGAACTCTTAGCATCCAAAGAATACTCCAGCCAGCATTAAAATAAAAAACAGTGTAATACGGTGATTCTATAGCAAGGATGGGCAACTAGTCCTACAGAAAGTTTGAACTACACAATCCTTTGCAGCTGGCTTTGCTGGCTGATATAAATTTGAAGTCCAAAGCCTCTTGAGACTAGTATTAATCAGAACTCTTGACATACAGAGTGAACAAGGACTGTGAATGCACAAATACAAATCACTTTTAGAAGTTGGTGTCTTACATAATACATTGCACTAAACAGATGATTGACAGGAACATACTGAAATAATTTTTCGCAGCGGATCTTTTAAGCATTCTAGAACAATTCAGATTCATGCTAATCCCAAATGTTAAAAATCATCTATAGGTATGGAGGTCACAGACAAGAATGCTTTCCTTTTTCAAATGGGGACACTGCAGATTGCATGCAGAAAGCCCCAGATTCAAAGAATGTGTCACTAGGGTGAAGCCCTTCACCCTGACAATTGATATTCTTTGAATATACTTCATCTGGCATGAAAATATTTGGGTAACAAAAGGGGACTGAAAGGGATTTTTAAATAATCCCAATAGGATTGTGTGTTGATTGTGTATTCCTGCATTGCAGTGGGTTGGGCTGGATGGCCCTTGGAGTTTCTTTCTATGACCTCTCCATGGTTTCAAATGCAAATATTTCTCATTGAAGGCACTTCAACTAGCCCTTTGTGAAAGGTATAGAAACAGAAATAAAAAGTTAGCTGTATATTATGTTTTTCCTTGATTATTTTTTGAAATATGATCAACCATTGATTCTCATTTTATCTCATCTGAAAGTGATAAAAGAAGGATTTAGATAAGTGATATTAAAATTATTGATAATTTCATTACACAGCTCTTGCAGCCCCCAAGAAAATGGTGAAACTCAGCCATTTCTTTGGATCTTGGAAGTTCAGGATTGGTTGCTGTCACATGGCTAGCAATGATCAATTGCCACTTTCTCTTGTGGGCTTTCTATCAGCTGTCACATGGCTTCAGGTCACCTGAGTTCCCTTCCAAGGATATGTGTACATAACACATCCTATAACTTGTGAATTCAAAATTTAAAATAATGTTATTGTGCAGAATTGTTTTTCCATTTCTGAAATAATGCTGTAAGGATTTTGCAAGGGCAACTAAGCTGTTAAAAAATTGCTATTATTGAGCTGAACCACTGCAAGACAAAGTGCAAAGAACCCTTAGATAAACTCGTTGTTTGCTGATTGTGCGAGTGCTTCCCAGAGTTGCTAGGAAATTAAGAAAAAACTGTCAGTACATTTTACAGTTCAACAAGATTGCTATCAGACCTCTGTGTACTCCTGGTTTAAAGTTCAAATGTACTTGACGCCCTGTACTAGATTTTCCTCCTTTAACCAGGGGGTATCAGCAACTAAAAACGCGAAGGCCTTTTTCCTCTACTAGCTGTTCTTGTATTTAAGCTGGTTCTATGCATAACTCAGAAGCCACTTTATACAAACTGTAGACACTCTGCACCTACTGACATATCCACAAGGACCTTGAAAGACTACTGTTTGCAAGCTACTGATTTGTTTGCGATGCTTTCTATGAGCCTTCAAATAGTCAGCAACTTGTGCCAACCCTAGCATGAATCAGTCATGTGGTTTACTTGGCAAGGCTAGTTCTTCTTCAAAGGCTGAGAGAGTATGACTTGCCCAAGGCCATCCAGTGGGTTTCAAGGACTGAGCAAGAATTTGAATTCTAGTCTACAGAGTCCTAGTCCAACACTCAAATCACCATAATGCAGTCACACTGATTTCGACAGGTCAGCTTTGCTGTTTGAAAAGATTTTACAAAAATGTCGTAAAAGCTGACGTCCCTAGAATGTGTTAGCTTTCCAGTCTAAAGTCAATGCGTTACAAAAAGCTGATCAACATTTACTTGACTCTATAGACCACAACAAGGCAAATCTCTAAACTATGTCTGGAGCATATTGCATAGTTCAAGACATTACAGAATCCAGAATTAAGTCCTTACCTTCCAGAACATGTGCCCAGGATGTGCCACTATCAAACCATATATCCAAGACATCTTGGCCTTGTATGTAATCGTTGATATCATGGCTATCAGCCTGTTTCAGAAACACAGAATAAAAAGGCATAAGATAATACAAGTTGAACCCATTTTTCTTAAGTTTTGGCTCTTGCACTCTCTACATATAACTTCACAAAGGGCTACTTGCAGTACAACCATTTCTAAACTTTAATCCTCATTGAATGAGATCTCGTAAATAAAGGGCATATGCCAGGGCTCACTCATATGCACATTACAGAGAGATTAGCAGTATTTACTAGGTTTGTTACAATTAGAAATACTGTGGTACATTAAAAACCAATACATTTATTATGGCAAAGTTAATATACGACATAACTCAGGTCCACTTTATCAGATGCATGATAGCTCTAGAGAAGATACTACTAAATGCATTTGATAAAGCACTCTTTAATACAGGAAAGCTTATGCCATCTTACATGTGCTCTTAGTACAGGAAATCTTATGCCATCTTACATGTGCTCATTTTTTTTAAGAATTAGCAGGCTGTGCGTTTCATCTGTCTGTATATTTGTGAATGGATTCAAGAAGCATTTTCACAAGACTAGTTACTAGTGCAGAGTGTGCGCTGACACAAGCCACTTTTATCTTCCTTTTCAAATTCTGTTCCCCAATGTAAACTCCCAGACCATGTTGCTTGTTCCTTGGCCTCAGGTTAACAACAGGACTGGCAAATGAGAAGGGTAAGGAGAGCAGTAGGGCCTCACAGTCTAGAAGAAGCTTTGGGGTCAACTATGTTCCACATACAGTGATCCCTTGGCATCCATTTGAGTTTGGTTTCAGGAACCACCCCACTCAACCCCCCATTGACACCAAAATCTGTGGATGGTCAAATTCCTTATAAATGGTGTCCCTTATATAACACAGCATAAACTGAGGGCCAACTATATTTTGCTTATTCTCATAATTATTTGTTGCTTTTGACATACCTTGCAAAATAATTAATTTCAAAGAAAATAAGAATACAGCACAGAATCAGAAATCCCACATAGATTTTTAGTCAGTCCACCAGGAGCACAAAACTTCTGCCATCAGGCAAACTAAGAAAGAAAGATGGACTTCTCAGGAGTTGTTTCTACAGCTGGCAAGCAAAGCAGCCCAACTGAAGGAGCAAAGGAGGAAAATCCTCTAGCTGAGCCAGACCCCAGGCTGCTCCAAGGACCTGAGATATTCCTGATGCCCTTGCTTTCTTCCCTCCAGCTTGCCGGGTGAAATAGCCACCCTGCTGTCTCCTATCTGCCTGTCCACATTCTTTACTGCCAGGAACACCCTGGACATGTTTACTAGAAGGCCCATAAGCAACAGGACCAACAAATCTGTTCCATGCCCACAAGAATCATGGGTTGGAATGGAAAAATAATATTTTTTTCAGCTTTCTCTCCTTTATGCACAGCCAGAAGTACCTCCTCTGCTCAGCTTAAAGGCGCAAGTTCAGACTAGAGATGCCTCTCAGTTGGCTGGCCAGTCGCTACTAGCAGCCTCACCCATCACACAGATCTGCTACTAGTGAAGAGTTATGTGTGTGATCACTTTTCCCCCATTGAGACCTGAACTTGCTGCGAGGCTCTTAGGCACCCTGGACCCTGATCTTGAATTTGGCACCAACTTTTAGCCCCTTTAGAAACAGACTAGGAAAGCAGGAAAGAATTCCCTTGGGTTTGATTTACCTTTGCCAGTGCATCACTGGAAAGCAGCTGCTCAATAGGAAGAGTCCACCAGGCATCACTGCCATGCTGCTCCACCACCTTAATAACATTTTCAATGCTTTTTCTATGGAAAAACAAAGCGAAAGGGGAATAACAGGCTATGCAATGACTAATATATATTCATCAAATTATGCATACTGTCTTTCCAGAGAAATATTTCTAGAGAAATACTATAATGTGTTACATACCACCTTGCAAGATATATGGTATTAACATAGCTAATTAAATGATATTACATAGCCTAACTCTAACTGCAAGTCCCAGTCTGGAGAGACCCAATGAATCTATTCTGAAACAGTAAATCAACACTTCCATAAATCCCACTGATTCAATTACAGTGCTCTACTTAGTTAGGACTAGCAAGTAGATTTTGGCATGCATTATGAATATGTAACTTTTCTCACTTCGCTATGATGTCAAAGCTAAGAACAGCATATGTGAAACTACCCAAGAGAATGTAATTTGTCTTTAATTTGTCTTGAAAGGAAGAAGAAACATTTATCTAAATAGCATCAGAAACATTTTACAGTAAAACACACACACACACACACACACATATATATCTTAGAAAGGACACACTCAACTGTATGGCTGGTTTAACACATCACCACTATCCAATACAATTAATTTTATAGAAAACAAGAGGATTTCTTCAAGAAGCATTTTTATCAATGTAGCTATGTAGTGATGTGTTTTATTATCATTTTATTTATTATTTGTATTTTGCCTTTTTCTGGCTTACAAGCAGCTTACATTTCGGGTTGCTGTGAGTTTTCCGGGCTATATGGCCATGTTCCAGAAGGATTCTCTCCTGATGTTTCGCCCATATCTATGGCAGGCATCCTCAGAACTTGTGAGGTTTGTTGGAAACTAGGCAAATGAGGTTTATATATCTGTGGAATGTCCAGGGTGGGAGAAAGGACTCTTGACAAGAGTTCTTTGTCCCACTTGCCTAGTTTCCAACAAACCTTACAACTTCTAAGGATGCCTGCCACAGATGTGGGTGAAATGTCAGAAGAGAATGCTTCTGGAACATGGCCATACAGCCTGGAAAACTCACAGCAACCCAGTGATTCCAGCCATGAAAGCTTTCGACAACACACAGCTTACATTTTTTTGAATAGTGATGAACGAAAATTCACCTCACCAAAACATACTGTAGTTAAACTATTCATTGAATTAAAAGCAACTTTAGAGCAAAACCATTGCACACAAAAAATTACAGAAACCATTAAAAGCTCCTTTCTCCATGAAAAACACATTCCAAAAGGTCTGTAAAAAACCCCAAAACCAACAACACACCACTAATGTCTGTCTAATGCCAGAAGGATACCACAGAGGAGAGGTGTCAAACTCATTTTCATTGAGGGCTACATAAGCCTTATGGTTACCTTCAAACGGCCGTTGAATCTATGGACAAAGACTCTGTGGATACAGAGGACCAACTATACATAGTGGTCAGTGCTCTAAGTTTTTACCCAATATAGGTCCCCAGATGTCACTGAATGGAAAATCCATCACTTTTGATTATCCGCCTTGCGTACTAGAGATAATGGGAATTCAACCCAATAACACTTGTGGCTCTGAGGTCATTGTAAAGTCAGATTTCATATCTACAAACATTGTATCTAAATTCAAATCCCACTATCCTGACTAAACAAAACAAACTGCAGTCTTCCAGACGTTACTGTATCAAAACTCTCGTTAGCTCTAGTCATGATGTGTAATACAAGAGTTGTGGTCCAGCATCTGGAGGGTCACATAAATTGACATGATGGGCAGGATTGAGCCCATGAGCCTTGAGTTTGGCACATGAAGGCTGTTCCAGGGTCTATATAGGCCTTTATAGGTGTTAACTGGCACTGCGAACTGTGCCCCAAAACAGGTTGGCCCTTTAAAAGCTTATATACATACTTGAAACATTTTGCGAAGGCGCAAGACACCAAAGTTGTGACAACTGGGGAAACCATTTGTTTGTGGGAAACTTTCTTTGTACTTGCATGTACATCTCTAAAGAAAGGGTCAAAAGGTAAAGGTTTCCCCTTCACATTACGTCTAGTTGTGTCAAAATCTGGGAGGTGGTTCTCATCTCCATTTCTAAGTCTAAGTGCCGGTGTTGTCCATAGACAAGGTCTTAGTGTTGTCCATAGACAACACTAAGGTCATGTGGCTGGCATGACTGCATGGAGCACTGTTACCTCCTTGCCAGAGCGGTACCTATTTATCTATTCACATTTGCATGTTTTTGAACTGCTAGCTTGGCCAAAGCTGGGCTAACAGTGGGAGCTCACCCTGCTCCCTGGATTCGAACTGCCAACCTTTCGGTCAGCAAGTTCAGCAGCTCAGTGGTTTAACCTGTTACGCCAAAAGGGACCCCATAAAGAAAGGGTACTAGACATATATAACACAATGGAAAGGCATACTCATGTAAAAGTCTAGAATTTTAGTCAAAAAAATCAACTCAAAAGGTCTGGGTTGACAAATCTATTGGTCAATGTGAGTAGTGTACCTTAACTTACGCATGAAAAATGGAACCATCTACTCCTCTGAGAAGAGTGATAAAAGGCAAAGCTTAGTTCATATCTAAAGAACCTAAAATAAGCACCAATCTTCTCTACTCTCTACTGTGGTGCTGATTTTGACCTTTTTTATTTATTTATTTATTTATTTATTTATTTATTTACTCCATTTGTATACCGCATTTATCAGCCTGCGACGGCGACTCAATGCGGTTTACAGTAAAAAGGGCAACACTGACAGTATATAAGACGCACATACACAAACAACACACAAAGTCATCAACGCCTCAATTAGAATCAGATCCCGTTCTCATAGTCCTTTTTCGTTCCTTGTTCAATGCCGTCTTACTGAGTTAGTTGTCATTGCATAGTTGTCCAAACGCCTGCTCATAGAGCCACGTCTTAACCCTCCTCCGAAACACCAGCAACGAAGGGGCCTGCCTGATGTCCACTGGTAGGGCATTCCATAGCCGAGGGGCCACCACTGAGAAGGCCCTGTCTCTCGTCCCCGCCAACCGCGCTTGCGACGCCGGCGGGACCGAGAGCAGGGCCTCCCCGGACGATCTTAAAGTCCTCGTCGGTTCATAGGTGGAGATGCGTTCGGAGAGGTAGGTGGGGCCGGAACCGTTGGCTTGGAAAATGCTGGGGCAGCTACTAGGGGTGGGTGGCCCCTTGAGGCAGTAGAAGGGTTTCCTTCTCTCCGTGGAATGACTCAATTTACACCTTGGTCATATGAAGATTTGGAATTTTACCCCCAAAACCTATCCTCAACTTATACCCAAGGTAGACTTATATATTATATACAGTATAGGCATTCCCCAAGTTACAAACAAGACAGGTCTGTAAGTTTGTTCTTAAGTTGAATTTGTATATTAAATTGGAACAGGTACATTTTTAAGTGTAACTCCAGGTAAAAAATATATGTTTTAGCTTTGGATAGCATAGGGAAGAGTTAACACCCCTGTGGTGTTTGTTTTGCTATCTGTGCTCCTGTTCAGAAGATTTCACCTCACTTTCTGTCCCTGTGATCATTGGATTTATAAAAATTTGGCCTGATGTGGAAATAAGGATTGGTGAAAAAGCTTCAGCTGAGACATCTTTTCCCCATGATAACTCTTTCAGGAGTAAATTTCCCTTCTGAGGGGTAGATTTCTCTCAATTCTTGTTGTCTCATATCCGTTCTTAAGTATGAGTCATTTAAGTCAGATTTTTGTAACTTGGGGGCTGCCTATACTTGTTTAAAGCCTCATACTTCTTACCATTGAGAGTAGCTAGTTGTATTGTCATATTTTGCCTGCTGCTGTGCAATAAATATGAGAAAAGGTATGTATGAACTTATTCTTATAAGCAGGTCTTGATCTACAAAGTATTGGCCTTCAGCTGGCCATATAAAAAGAGGGTTTGTGATAATGAAACCATATTCCAATAATACAGGGAAATCCAAAGGCCAACAGCAATTTGGCACACCATGATAAGATTAGATTATCACATTTGCAATTTGACTAGTAATTGAGAATTAGCTGCGTGGGGGCATGGGATGAGCACAATTTATGAAAGCAATTGCCTGCCTATAGAAGGGTTATAAATGGTAACTTATTGAGACAAAGGTAAGTTACCTTCTGGGATCAAGGAATGAAACCGAACCAATGTTCAAATGACAGGTGGGGAGGCACACTAGTGACTCATACATTTTTGTATTTGTCTTTCAAAATAAATCTTATTCCAGAAATTACTTATTAGTATAATGAAAGACTACTGCATAAAGTTACGTGGTAAATAAATAAAGGTGAAACAGGCATGATCTGGCTTAAGAACTCTCTTCCTTGTAATTTGTGAAATGAACAACAATTTTGCTGCAATGCTTTTATGCTAGCTGCCCTTCCAAGAATACACATCATTAAAATCTTTTCAGGATCTGGAATACTGGCACATCTCTGCTCCCTTTTCGCATATAAGCCATTCCCAGAAGGTTTTCTCAAAATGGTGGCCAACACCAGAATTATGCTTCCTCTTCTCACACATCACGAACAAACTAAGGCAAAAGTTTTCTCTGCAGCGTACATTCAACACCTTCCTCAAATAACTACTTATCACTCTCAAAACGGCAAAGCTCCAGTTGCGGAACAATAATTCACAATGTAAGCAAAAGCAGCCCTGTTGTAAAACTTTGCCCTGCATTCATATTCCATATCGGACAGAACTGGCATTACGTGTCATTCTCTAAGTTTCTAGCATGAAAATCCACAGGGCAATTCACGCTGCCATGACGCCAACCAATCATTTTGAACCCTGATACTGATTAGGCCCAATGCTTATTTAGTGCGGAATTAAGCAGTGTTGGAGATATTTTCCACCAGAGGAAGAAACCGGAGCTGGTGGTCGCTGCTCCTTTCTGGTGCACAACGAAGGAAGCCAGGTAACCTTTCTTTTACAAGATTGCAATTTACTTCCCAAGTGAGGAATGAAGAGGGACACTACAAGTCTACAGAGATTAACATATTTGGTGTTCTGAGTGCAAACTATGCCTCTGATGGATTATATTATTCAGAATGTATTCTTTTATACTGTTTTTTATGTTTTATGAATTTTACTGTGTTATATTTTAAACTATGTTGATCAGGCTTGTCCCCATGTAAGCCACCCTGAGTCCTTTCGGGAAGATGGTAGCGGGATATAAAAATAAAGTTATTATAATATTATAATCATTGTGTTTTCTACCTTAATTAAATGAAAATAACATCTACGAGAATCAGAACTGTCATTCAGAAATCTGAAAATTAAACTAGAATACTGCGATAGCAGCTAATTTAGCAAAGAAAATAAGTCACACCAATAATCTGAGATTGTTGATCAGAAAGTTTTTTTCTTTATTTTAACAGGTAAATGGATAATCTAATAGAAGAAATTAAAGACAACTTACACATATTTATATATTATAAATGCTATATTTGTTATTTGTTGTATTATCTTATTTAATACCAGTGATTACATTTTAAATTAGTTTAGTTCCACAGATTATCACTTCTTTTATAAATGGAAACATTTTCCTATGGTCCTCTCTCTTCTGTCTGCATGCCTATAATGTTAAGGAGGTATTTTATCTTGGTTTTATGAGTTAATTTAACAATCACTAATTCATTTAAAAAGCTACAACGTTTTTACAAATTATAATAATTTTGCCAGCTTTTATTTTGTCATGCTATGTTTAAATATATTTTCTTTTCTTTTCCAGCAGAAATGTGCATGCCCTTCAAATCTCATTGTTCTTCAAATTCGAAAAGGGTTTATTTGCATTTCATTATATTCTATTATTTGTAAAGATTCTAAATGGGTTAATGCTACAAGTCATAGCATATTCCAGTTGCACTCTACACAGGTGTGACACTTCTGTCTTATACCAGATTCTCTGAAACATGGTATTGTTGTCTGGTTTTTTCCCCAAATTTAAGAGATATTCAAGGAACAGACATTTTTGCACACTTTTCTACATATGTACTATTATGATTCATACAGCAAATCAACCAAGATTTTTCTACCTTGATTAAAAGGAAAACTAGATACAATAGGAATATGTACGGCTAAGACGACAAACAGGAAAGGGGTGTTTCAACTGTACAGTGTCGTCAAGTGTAACAGCAACTCCATGTGGAATAAGCAGATTTCCAGTGGAGGTGCTGTTACTTTTGAAGCTACTGACCAAACTTTGAAGCAAATACTGATTGAAGAACTTCTGCAGAGAAAACTATAACCAAACTGAGTATTTCAACACTGTTATTTACACTGCTTCATCTCCACTGAAAATAGTCCTTTTCCTTTTGTATATTGCATCTTTGCAAAATGCTGTGAAGATACCAAGGATGGATGAACGTTTTGGCTCAAAATGGAGGTTTAGGGTGATGACCTATGATTTGACAGACTGTGCTTTCTATGTCTGCCTGTCATTTCTGTAGGCCAATACTCTGTACACCCTCACTACTCTACAAAGAATCCATAAGAACTTCATGTTTAAATTAAATGTCTGCAAGTAAGGAAAATAAACGATTTCTAAAGAAGCAAATCCTCTCTGTGTAATCTTAACTACTTGGCCTCCTTTTGAAATTACAGTGCAATTTTTTAAAATTTAAAGATACAACAAGTAATAAGGAAGTAGTGCAATTCTGGAGTTGCCCTCGGCTTTTAAGATAATAATAACAGAAGTGGAGTTGTCTGATGCAACTCTTCAAAATTCCTCTTTTAAGTGGAGTCTTTTTTGAGTGGAGTGACAGAGAAGCCATATTAGACACAAGTTTACGCAGAAGTTAATAGAAGAAATATAAGTAACTTTATATTTCTGCATGTTTTCATTTGTCCAAAATTTATTTGTAAAACATGCAATATACACAATTTTGGGTAGGATCTTCAGGAAGACAGATTCTTTAGAGCATTTTCCAAATGACTAAGAATTTGATACCAACATTTAATTTGCCTACAGCTTGGGTCACATGAAAGAAGAGAGATCATGAGCAAAACGAAAAGTTTTCAAATCATGCAAGCAGCCCATAAACAATTGCTTCCTGGTACATTTGAGGCCTAAGTCTATAACTGCAAACAGCATAAAAGAAAAGCAAATAACAGTTATGATTGTTTGGAAAACTCAGAGGCCATTATCCTAGTCTGGGTCTTTCCAATACATGGCGCCATCATTTTAGTTAATGAAGATGTTGGGTGTCTGGTCTGGACTTTTTGTACAAACAAAGCATAGGCTCTAGAACTGAATTATGGCTCAGTGTCCCCGTGCTTCACTTCAACTTTTCCAGGGACCACTGCTAAAGAGACAGGTTGAATGAGCTCAAACTCCACAAGGGTTAGAACACATTATGTTGGCTCCCAGTAATACTCATAGATTCAAGATTGAACAGAAAGAACATTTGAATTTCTGTGCAAGTGAAGATACAGAGCTTCAAAAAAACGTGATCCTATTTTATTCTCGACGCAAAACTCTGGTCAAACTGAACCTATGAAGATTTGTACTCTCTGTGAAAGGAGACCTGACTTTATCCATTATCACTGATTTGGGAAATATGGGTGAGCACTTGTCAGGGGATCTATAGGGGCACATTGAAAGTTCACTCCTCTGACTATTATGCTGCTGGGTTTCCTCCAAATGATATCCCTCAAGCCTATCAGAGATTTTGCCATATTTTCAGTTGGTTTTGGCCCTCTCTCCCTTTTTTCCTGGCTTATTCGGAACTTTTCCAAATTGAAAAGTGACCAAAAATAGGCCTGAGGAAAGTCTGGTGAAAAATACTGAAAATCTTTAAAATGCTGGCCATTTTAAAGTCAGCCTTCCAAATTTAGGGGACCAATAGGACCACAAAGTGATTTGAGGGTTATATGTAACCCATAGGATAGTTTGCTTACTCCTAATCTAAAATAGTTATGGGCTGACTTTAGATGCTTGGTGCACTCTTATTCACCTGGGCTTTAAAAACTTTCTGAGGAAGACTGTGAAACTGAGGATCTCTAAACATAAAAACACATAATGTAGTTGATCTGACACAGGTAATCCCGAGAACACCATCTTTTATGAGAGCAAGTCATTGATCAGACAAAGGCCTACACAATCTAGCTCTCTCAGAAAGTGTCCCAGTCGCCAGCAGGTACTGGGTGACTCACCTGAAACGGCTCTAACAGTGGGCCATTGGTCTACTTTCTTGCCCACCCTGCTCTGACACACACACTTATCCACCTGTATCTGCTGCAGAATGTTTGCACAGGGAGTAGTTTAGGCCTTCATGTCAGATAAATAGCAAGGTGTGTCTAAAATCAGAACGTTGACAGTTTACACAAGGAAACCAGCAAGCCTGAAAGCTCCACAAAACTATTTTTTTACTCTAATACTGAAATATGTTCTTTCCTTTTGGGGCTACTAGTCCACAAACACACACACACACATAAAAGAAAACATGACTTTCATGCAGGCACAGTACTTCCTATTTTAGCAAATTCTATTCTTTGTACCCAATCAATAATAGCGCTCTCCATCATGACAAAGGCATCTTCCCTACTGTAAGTAGTAATAATAATAATAATAATAATAATAATAATAATAATAATAATAATACAATACACCAGACATCAGGATTGTGGAAAAGAAAAGAGTTTGGATTATCGATGTCGCCATATGTGACAGTCGCATTGAGGAAAAACAACAGGAAAAACTCATCCGCTATCATGACCTCAAAATCGAACTGCAAAGGCTCTGGCATAAACTAGTGCAGGTGGTCCCAGTGGTCATTGGCGCACTGGGTGCCGTGCCAAAAGATCTCAGCCGGCATTTGGAAACAATACACATTGACAAAATCATGATCTGTCAACTGCAAAAGGCCACCTTACTTGGATCTGCACGCATCATTCGGAAATACATCACACAGTCCTAGATGCTTGGTAACTGTTCGACTTGTGATTTTGTGATACGAAATCCAGCATAGATTGTTTGCTGTGACATGCTGTGGTTTTGTGTCAGTAAAATAATAATAATAATAATAATAATAATAATAATAATAATAATAATAATAATAATAATATCTTTATCTATATCCCGCTTTTCTCCCTCACGGACCCAAAGCGTCTTACAATATATTAAAATCATGTAAACAACAATCCCAATACATCAATGATGAGTATGTGTTTCTTGGTAAGTCGATGGTTCTCAACCTGTGGGTCGCTAGATGTTTTGGCCTTCAACTCCCAGAAATTCTAATAGCTGGTAAATTAGAGTGTGCCTCTGGGAAAGCTTATCAGGACAACAAATTAGGATAAGACTAAGGAAATCCTCCAATATCACATAGAGCAGAGGGGACACAACATATCCCATGAAAAACATTTCATTTATGTATTTTAAAATATATGATTTATTGCTTATTTCGCATATCCTCAGAGGTTTCTTGTTATGTCCATGCAACACACCTTCATGCTGCAGCCAACACACTAATGAGTTGCAACCCACAGGTTGGAAAGCTCTGATCTTGAGGGTTCTACCCCATGTCCCACCAATTGATACAGTTAGGTCTGGGCTGTTGGAATCTGGTATTGTTAAAACTCGGGGATAAGAGGAAACACTTCCAGCAACACCTGGGTGACTGTAGGATATTCATCCCTGCTATCCACTTTGCATTTGTTTGTAGCAAAGACCTCACAAATCCCACCTATCCCCAAATGATCATAAAGTTGTTCTCTTCAAGACTTAACTGGTCACTAGACACCTCAATCACCTTTCCTGAAATTACCACATCTAGCAACAAGCTTTCTATTATGCAAACAGTTCTGTCTTTATTTTAAGCAGGCATATTAGAAATCTCCCCACTGTGTGCACTTTACTCTGCATATCTCTTTTCACCTGTTACCTCCTTTTATTTGTGTATCTCCAACTTGCAAATCCTTTTCTTTTCTTTCCTTCCCTCTTCTTGCTTCACAGTTGTATGACATGCACACACATATGCTAATGCACCTCTCTAAATTAGACACTAACAGTACGCACAGATTTACTGTCCCAGCAAATCACATACTGATATAGGCAGACAGGCAAGATATAAGAGAAAATGACTGCACCTTCACCACAATCTTTTAGATTCAGGAAGAGGAAGGAAAAGATATGCAGATTTAATGAGGCACACTGTCTTCTCATTCGCTTTTGTATTCCTAATGGACCTGCATGGATCACTACTTGTGAAGACATGGGAAAGAACCACAAAAAACAGACTAGGTTTTGCGAGTGGGCTAAAGACAGGGAATTATTAACTGTGTTATAGTTCACACAGTTAGAAAAAAATGAAGTTATGGGAAAAGACCAGAATTGGGGGAAGGACAGAAATTATTTTGAAAATGAAAGAAAAGTGATCTTAGCATCTTTTACTGATTGAAAATAATCATGTATGTGTGTGTGTGTGTGTGTATCTATCTGTATATATGAGATACAGTTTTACATTTTCATGTACTGCATTTTGATTATCATGTTTGCTATATTAAAATAACTGTTAATTTTGCCAATTTATCAGGGGCAAGTAATAAATAATAAAGGGAGAATAAACTATTAATATTAGGAAACCAAAGAAAAATCATGTTTTTCCCTCTAATTTTGCTTGGTGTCAAGCAGACATAAAACAGTTGTGCTTATAAAAAGAGCTTACAAGTTAATACCAATACCAAGAATTGCAATTAACAGATACTGTATGTAAGGCCTTACTGCCACATAGGTTTTAGAAATACTCTTGTGGGCATAACTATACAAACACTTTGTCTTAAACTTTTTTGATCATTTAAAAGAAATTATTCCCAAATCAACAGTTTTCCAACTTCCCCAATATCCAAAAGGAAAAAAAAAATCCAAAACCATGTTTATCCTCAGAAGTTTTGTTACCAACCTTTTTTTGACCAGGGATCACTAGACCAGTGACCACTTTGACCAGGGACCACTCTCCAACATTAGTACCAAAAGGGTTATGAATTAGTTTTTGGTCAATTTAAGATTCGGTTTGGTTATTTGGGGTGCTGGTTCCGAAAACTGCATTGGATAGACCACATCAGCTCTAGTTTCTGATACAGAACATATGCCATCCAGTAGTTGCCATCTGCTTGCCCACAAAAAAAAACTATATTTAATAATCAAGAGCTGATGTGGTAGAAGTAATCTTTCATGGGTATATTATTATTATTATTATTATTATTATTGATAGTCAGCCTCTCCTCTCCCGACATCCCTGTTATTTCAGCACTACAAGAGGGTTTTGCGAGACCAGCCGCTCTCATTGCTGCATGGTTTCAAGGCAACAGTGCAGTAATGATGAGGCCATGGACCATATTTTCAGTTTTGCGGACCACTGGTGGTCCACAGACCACAAGTTGGGAACTACTGTTGTAAATGTAAGAGCTTTATAGATGTATCCCATGCAGATCTCGACACTGAAAACTAACATTCAATTCATTCAGATTTCTCGGAAGGATTCAAAACTGGTTACAACACAAACTGACAAACATATAGCTAAGATAATTAAAATTGCTATGCCACTACAAATTCCACAAAACATGTTTCATGGGAATGAGGACAACACCAAAGTTTAACACCTCTGCTCTTCCAATTAGTATTCAACAACACACATTAATGGCAGCTAAGGGACCTCTGATACTTGATGCACTGGAACAGACTTTAGCTTCTAGCCACTGTACAATCCTTAGGTAGATCAGCCCCTTTTTTTGATTGCAATTAAAAAATAAATAAAGCTATATCCATAAGGTACTTACTTATTTATTAAAGGATTTCCTGTTGTCTTGTGGTAAAAAACTGGAATGGGCACACCCCAGCGCCTCTGTCTCGATATACACCAGTATGTTCTTCTGTCCAGCATTTCTAGCATTCTATTCATTGCTGAGGCTGGCACACATTTTACTTTCTTTAATGCCTCCTGTCAAACATTCAGAAAGAAACAAAAATTTGAGTTTGAGATAGTTGATATTTGTAAAGGCAAATGAGGCATGAATACTTTACACTAAATTTGGAGGCTTTGCTATAGTAAACATTACAAGAATATAACAACCTATAATATCCCTCCCAAGACGGAACCCTTCATATCTAAGTAGAAGCATTTTAAAATACTATGAATATAATAATGAAGCTCATATTTACAGACACAGCCCGCATGACAGTCCAGCATAGCACAACTCCTATGCATTTCTTCAATTTTGCATCTTTGTATTTATAAATAAGCTCACTACTAATTCCTTTTCAAGCACCTAAATTACCAGCAACTAATATTCATTTTAAGTAACCAGGCAACTGTGTATTATGCTCTTTCTTGTTACTTCACACATATGTCACTAATCAGGAACCTACACATTGATACAAAGAAATACAATTACATTTGATAACTCACATTAAATTATATTTCCATATACTAAAAAAGCAATGGGCAAAGGGCAGCTCTCTCGGGGTTGCTGAACTAAAACTTCCATCAGCCCTGGCCTGTACAACCAAAGCAGATAAGTGCAGACCAACAACATCTGGAGGACTGCATTTTTGCCCATGTCTGTATTAAAGAATGGAGTGTACTAGGGCCCATGAACATGAGAAATCTGTTTTGTACCTGAGCAGCAGACTTGAGATTTGCTGTATTAATGAACCACTGTTTGCTGGCACGAATAATCACTGGTTTTTTTGTCCTCCAGTCATAGGGATAGCTATGAACACACTTCTCTTCTTTTAGTAAGTTCTTTGCTCCTTGAAGCATCTGAATGACTGAGGAAAGTAAAAAAGATCACTAAATGGAAAGTCACTAGTGAATTCTAAATGCCAAAGACTTGCACTTCTTCTAGATGTCAGTATAAGACAATAGATTTCCCATGTTTCATTTCCAAACACAAATAACAATACTGACCAGCTTCGTTTCCTTCTTCAAGAACAGCTTTCTTCTGAAGTTCAGAACCTGCTGCTTCTGTGAAACGTCCCTTCTCATCCACTAGACAGTCCTACAAAATGTATGAAAAAGAGATATATTTGTGGTTATGCCAAAAAGAAACATTTGAGAAACTTGTGTTTGCTATTATTTTACAAGAATGAATTATGCTAACAATCTAGAGATGGACAAGGCCTCCATTGTATATACTAAAAAGCAAGATTAGATTTGGCAATAAGAGAGGGGGTTACTATAGAACAGCAGATTTCTAAATTTTTAGGAAGGAAGTGGCAATCATTATTTTACTCAAAATTATTATTGTTGTTGTGTGCTTTCGGGTGTTTTAGATTGATGTACACCTTATACATATAGCTTGAAAGTCATTTCATACAATGTGTTTCATGGCTGGAATCACTAGTTTGCTATGAGTTTTCCGGGCTGTATAATATCATTATGATAACAACAACAACAACACTTTATTTCTATTCTGCCCTATCTCCTCAAGGGGACTCAGGGCGGATGATAGTACACATACACGGCAAACATTCAATGCCCCTTTTTGGATAGACAATACGGAGACAGACAGAACAGAAGGAGGTATGTTGTGTCGATGTCAGCGCCTTGGAAGGTTGTGCTCAAAATCTGACCACAGGGGGTGCTGTTGATCCATCCTTTATTATGCAGAGCCATTAGGACGTCCTCCTTCCTTTTGGCCACCAGCATTTTCTGGTCTTTTTCTTTTACAGTGTCATAAAATACTTCCCCCACTTGTTTTAGCAGTACCTAATTTCTCTAATTACAGCACAAGCTGTTTTCGAACTGCTTAGGTCAACAGTAAGTTGGGCTTGACAGTTGGCAGCTCATGCCCATCCGGGGCTTCGAACTGTCAACCTTTCAGTTGGTAGATCTTATCATTGCCGGTGATTTTGCAAAACATGTGATATTGCAGAGATGGGAAGAGTAAAAATGAATGGTAAGATGCCTAAAAAGCAATTTTCCACCAGGAAAAACAACCAATAAGTTGCTCACAGATAACTAAAGAGTTGCAAATACTCTTATAAATAGTTGTTCTATATAGAAGATGAGCTGTATCCATTGCCAAAATTATTTCATTTTACCTCCTTGCTTCTAAAAGTTCACACTCAGAAAAAAAAACCCACAACATTTTCCTGTCCTATCTGCAAATGTCTGGCACATTTTTGCTGTCAGTAGGAAGAAAACCTCTTATAGATGAAAGGTAAAACAAATAAAGCCACGGTACCATGGGTAGTTGGTGATGAGAAGCAACACCGAAATCTTCCATACCATGAGCTGGGGCTGTATGAACTAATCCTGTTCCTTTTGACATTGTCACATGGTTTGCAGGTAGGAGAGGAGACTGCTTTCCAGGGATTGTAGGATGTGAGCACATACCGTTTTCAAAATCTGTTCCTATTTTTTTATAAAAAGCAGAAGGAAATCAGACAAGGAGGAAAACTGCATGACATCATGAAAGAAATAAGCGTGCAACATTCAGCATATGTTCACATGGTTTCAGTGAAATAAGGCTTAATATTTTGAAGAAACACATTTATAGCTCAAGTCCTGATAAAAACGATGATGTTAAGTACCATCTGAAAAGAATGCCCCATTCTACCTTTTGAGATTATGTCCTCTGCAATTGCTTATGTTTAATTACTCTCCCTAATGGGCAAAACTAGACACACTGACAAAGGATGATAAGCCATCTTGATGTTCTGAAGCATTATTCCCAGCAAGAATGACCAACTGATGGGGATTATGGCAGCTATGTGACAATTTTTTTATACCCATCATTCTGGAATTCACTCTGAGATGAAGGTTCACTGTGGAACAATTTAAAAGTTTCTTTGGCTGATTTAGCCCAATTACCTAGACTACCCATCAACCCTGCAGGAATCAAGTCAATCTGAATTGCTCACTTAAATGAAGTCATAAGCAACAAGGATCTAAATGCACTTTCAGCTGAAAACCTCCTGAAAAATAAATTACCGTATATACTTGAGTATAAGCTGAGTTTTCAGCCCCTTTATAAGGCTGTAAAAGCCTCCCTTGGCTTATACTCCAGTCAAGGTTATTTATTATTTTACATTATTATTATTATTATTATTATTATTATTATTATTATTATTATTGCATTTATCATTTTACTCCATTATGATTATTAAATTTAAATTATTTTACTCTAATATTATTTTACATTCATTATTTTACTTTATTGTTGTTATTATTACATTTATTATTTTACTCTAATATTATTATTTTACATTCATTATTTTACCTTATTATTGTTATTAATACATTTACATTATTTTACTCTATTGATTTTTATTACATTTATTGTTTTACTCTATAGTTATTTTATTACATTTAATATTTTGCTCCCTTTATTATTATTGGAAGGATATGTAAGCACATTTACATTGAAGAAGGTTAGAATAATGGTTTAATCAGAATTCGACAGTCTTATCTTAAATTACAGTTTTATGTAAATATTCAAAAACATTTAACCTACCGATGCTTCAATTTATGTAATATTGGTATCTATTTTTATTTTGAAATGTACCAGTCGCCCTTGGGCTGAGAATTGCGGTATATAAGAGCAATAAATAAAATAAATAAATTTCCCACTCTTGACTTAAACTCGAGTCAATATGTTTTCTCTGTTTTTTGTGGTAAAATTAGGCACCTCGGCTTATATTTGGGTCGGCTTATACTCGAGTATATACAATAATTTTCCCATGATCAGCAACAGCACCATAAAAGGAAGACACCAATGACCATTTTGTGGGTATTGATAAACTGGTTGAGTTAAACAACAATCTTCTGTTCAATGTCAAACATATATCTATTTCTTTGATTGTGTATTCAAAAATGTTTACCTTTAAATGTTGAAATCACATCAAACTGTGTATCCAAAAGAGCAGCTGTAGACTGAACTCTGTCAGAAGCTATGATGAAGTGTTCCCCAGTATCTGTGCACTTTACAATTGAGTACCTAAAATATGAATAGGCAAGATAAATGCTTATTTATTGCTTTTAAAAGTGAGGTTAGCGTTATACAATAGCATTTAAAATAGCGCATACACTCAACTATGCAGACTATTCCCATCCCATGGCAATTCATATAACCCATTCAACATCAATGCATTTTCATAGGGGCTGTCACACTAAGGATAACCAGAAAGAGAAAAGTCCTTGTTCACATTGTTAAGATCTACTCATTAATCCTCTTCCCTTGGGAATCTTTTTGAGTCTTCCATTTTTAAAAACACACTAAATACAAAAATATTATTTAGTGTCTTCCACTTTCCACCATGATGTGCTTTATACTACATTCTTCTTAAATTCACGATGAGGCAAATTTAATCACCTGCTGGTGTCCTGTGTACTGAATAAGGCAGCACAAATGTGCCACTTCAGTCATAACATCTACTATCACAGATGTCCAAATCCAACTGTTAGCCCCAAGAAGAGTAGTTCTTTTGAATCAACAGAAACCTGGTACAGCAACGCTTATGTTCCTTCTATTTTGTGAGTCTGTTCTATTTGGAAATAACAACTTAATTTAATCTCATTCATCAGAGACGACTTAAGAGGAAATCAACACATACTCTGAATTTGGCATATAACACACAGCTTGATTGGATGGAATAGTCCAGGCTTGTGTGGTCCAGATTATCAAATTCACAGCAGGTAATCCATCTAAAAATCAATATATATGTATAATCAGTGTTAGTTCAAGTGCATCAGTAGTGATCTAATAGGAACTGAATTGAGAACAATTCTGCAATACATACCTATCACTGACGACAGTTTTGGGGGTGGTTTTGACAATGGAAACTTGATATAAACTGAGCGACTCACATGCTGTTGATTGTATTCAAGTTCTGCTTCGGCCAAGGCTGTACTGGATGATGAGAAAGTATGAATTAGATATACTGGAACAAAGAGCTTCAAATTACATCAGAAGTATAAAGCAAGGTTGATACTTACTTCGTTGAAGGAGACCAGAACACTGGTTTATAGTCCTGATAAACATAACCCTAGAAGAGGAAGTGGGGTAAATAATCAAGACAAAGTGGTATTTTGCATGAAATAGGTTTTACATTACCAAGTATTAACCTACCTTATCAAACATTTGGTGAAAAATATGTAGTTGTTTGGCTTCATACTTCTTATCAAATGTGTGGTAGCAGTTATCCCAATCTGCCATTATGCCCCAGCGAATAAAGGCTGATTTCTGTTTTTCAATTACTTTTTCTGCAAATTCTGTGGCTGAAAAGAGACAAGAGGTTCCCAATATCAGTTCACCAGATTCTGGGCAAATCCTATTTGCATTTGCCCCAGGTAAGGCAGATAAGGTAGTAAAAATAAAAGATTTCTTAAGGGTAACCTTCTCATATCTTTTTTTCCCCACAGAAACCCATAATTTGCAGGAGTTCCTAATTCAGGAATAGTAACAGTTTTGACTTTATACAATAGCTATGATATAAATTGCATATTTGGACTTCAAAATCAGCAGGGAGTGAAACACAATTGTATACGAGATTTTCTATCAATACAAGGCCAAACAATGTGAAGTTCAGACAAAGAAACTAGCAATTTCCCCAGTCGTAGATGAGGCAGAACAAGAACACACTAGGGATAATAGACACTTCTGACTGGATTATCCTTGATGAATGCAGGGGAAATGTCTCTGAGGAGGAGACCAGCAACAGGGTCAGTTTTCAGGAAAACTGCAGAACACCTTACAGGAAAGGGACCCTGTAAGGTGGGTACTGAGATGGGTGTTGGTCATAGATGACTCCCTCCTGAGAGGAACAGAAGCAGTGATTTGCAAACCTGATAAGATGTCTAGGGAAATATGCTGCCTCCCTGGGGCAAAAAAATCTACCACATAACTCAGTTGCTGACAAGGCTCATCAAGCCCCCTGACCTTTCATGTTGGTTCATGTAGGAACCAATGATATTGCAAGCCATAGTCTTCAAAAGATCAGAAAGGATTTCCTCCAAATTCTTAGTTGGATAGCTTTTTTCTTTCAAACGTATACAGGCTTGCACATTGAGGATATCAGGAAATTTTAGAAATCATGCACTTTTAATCTACTTATTTTAGATGAGTAGTTCTCAACCTTCTTAATGCCGCCACCCCCTTAATACAGTTCYTCATGTTGTGGTGACCACCAACCATGACATTATTTTTATTGCTACTTCATAACTGTACTTCATAACTGAATTGTAATGTAAATATCTGATATGCAGGATGTATTTTTATTCACTGGACCAAATTTGGCACAAATACCTGATACACTCAAATTTGAATACTGCTGTGGTTGGGGGGGATTGATTTTGTCATTTGGGAGTTGTAGTTGCTGGGATTTTTAGTTAACATACAATCAAAGAGCATTCTGAACTCCACCAACAATGGAATTGAACCAAATTTGGCACATAGAACTCCCATGAGAAACAGAAAGTACTGGAATGGTTTGGTGAGCATTGCCCTTGGGTTTTGGAGTTGTAGTTCACCTACACTGTGAGAGCACTGTGGACTCAAACAATGATGGATCTGGACCAAACTTGGAACGAATACTCAATATGCCCAAATGTGAACACTGGTGGAGTTTGGGGAAAATAAACTTGACATTTAGGAGTTGTAATTGCTGGGATTTATAGTTCACCTACAATCAAAGTGCATTCCAAACCTCACCAACTATAGAATTGGGCCAAACTTCCCACATACTTCCCCATGACCAACAGAAAATACTGTATTATCTTGATGGTCTTTGGTGACCTCTCTGACACCCCCTTGCACCCCCCAGGAGTCCCGACCCCTAGGTCTTGTGTAGAGAGATTCTGACATCCTCACGAATAAGGTGCTCTGTCAAAGACTAACTTTTACATCATAATTTAATACTCACAGACCCTCTCAGAAAGTTTGCAAGAAGGAACATACCCTTTTGTCTGATTTCCATTGGTGAAAGATCATCTTCCTCGCATTCTGACAATGCCTTCAACTCAATGGGGAGCCCATGGCAATCCCAGCCAGGCACATAATGCACCACATAGTCCCTCATCATATGAAATCGATTCGTGATGTCTTTCAAAATCTGGACAGTAACCAGAAGAGGAAGAGAAAGAGAGAGGTTCTAATTCCTCAAACCTCCACAACATTTATGCTTTGTTCAGTGAATACCATAAACAGTGATTATTTGAACAACATATTGCTAGCACTTAATGAGCAAAACCAACCAGTTTGGCATAAATTTGACATTTGAGACAACAGAAAAGTGAAAGAAATCTACCCCTGGAAGAGTTATTATGGAAAAAAGGTATCTCCACTGAAACTTTCTCACCAATCCTTGTTTTCACAACAAGTCGATTTTTTCAATACCCAATTATCACAGGGGAAGAAAATGAGGTGAAATCTTCTGAACAGGGTGACAGACAGCAAAAAAATATATAACAGGGATGTTAATCCTTCCCTATGCTACCCAAAGATAGATAGATAGATAGATAGATAGATAGATAGATAGATAGATAGATAGATAGATATGGCATTATACTTTAAAAATTGACCTGTTCCAATTTACATACAAATTCAACTTGAGAACAAACCTACAGAACCTCTCTTGTTTGTAACTTGGGGACTGTCTGTGTTGTAGGTGACTACATCACCTTTTTGACTGACAAATCAGGCAAAAGCAAACTTTATTATTTTGAAATACCATATTTACTTGAATCTAATGATCACCTTTTTGAGCTACATGACCATGCCAAAATAAGGATGCACATTATATTTGTGTCACAGAGTAATATTAGTGCTGAGCCAAAGAAAAAGGGGAAGTTGCTTCAAGAGCAGCTGGAGCTCCAATATTATCTCTAATTAAATGGCCATGGCTCAATCCTATGCTATCTTGGGATTTGTAGTTTGGTGAGGCACCAGCATTCTTTGGCAGGGAAGACTCAAAACCTTGTCAATCTACAGGATTCTATAGGTTCATTCTACATAGATACACGCCATAGATAACTGGTAGCTTTGGTGTTCTAACATAATTGTTTACAACAAAGGCATTCTAAGCAGGCAGCAACAGTAATGCAAACCTTTTTTGGCCAAATTACAAAAAGTGTGCTTTTTGCCACTGCACATTACATTCGGCAGTAAATACTTTTTTTGATTTCAGGTTTTGGAAAATAGAGGTGCACATTAGATTTGATGGCGTGTTAGACTCGAGTAAATAAGGGTAGTTCATCTTTCTCACACACAGGTGTGGAAAACATTGATCAAATATTGCAAGCTTCCTTCGCCCTTTTGAAGTTCTCAAGTCCCTGGCTCCCCCTTTTATAGGTAAAAAATGCCCAACTGTTAATTATTTCCCCTGCAAGATTCCTGGAGTCATGAATTTACTAAAATCCATGGCCCTTTCAAAACATATATTAAAACCTCAAAACTCATAAGTGAAAGACAGTTTCAGTTGCAATTGTCAGCTTGTTTTGAAAAAAAAACCCCATAAAATAGGGCAGTGTATCCCTCTACAGGCCCTCATCACTGCAGCTCCCCACATCTGTTCTAACATAATGGAAATCAGTTTTCTACTTATTTCCACTATTGCTCCACGCATTTATGAAATCTAAAATGTAATACATCTATGTGAACTAAAAGCACAGTACTATGGAAGCCTATTAGTTTAGGAAAGTAATCCTCACTTTGTTCAAAGCGTGGCCAACATGTGGGTCTCCATTGGCATATGGTGGTCCATCATGAAGACAGAATTCTTTCTTTGTTTTCCTTTGTCTTTGCCATGAATACAGTTCTGAAAAGCCACATTTCTAAAAGAAACACAACATGAGAAATAGTCTTATATTATCAATATAAAAGTAAGAATTTATCCTTGGGTAAACATTAAAGATATACAGAATGAGCAAAATTCTACTCGTAATACATGGACTTCTTGCTATGCTCCCTCAAATACCATTCACAAGTGTTGACTGACCTTCTGAAATGGAACAAACTAGACCGGAAGTGGAACAGGAATGCCACAATAATTTGGCACCACTGTCTTTCTGGTTCAAGCAGAAATTCTTGTCCGTATGAAGGTATGAAACTCACTGGACTACCATGTCAAATTCTTGTAGCCCAATCTACCTAACAAGCCTGTTATGACGATAATGTGTGTGTGCCATGTACTGTTGTCCCTACATATTCACAAATTCAAACATCCATAATATGAAAATATGTTTGTTTGTTTTTAAATATATATATCTGCAAGTCAAACCTTGATTTGTCTATGTTATATGAGGGATGTTGTTTTACTTTGCACTGGATATAATGGGACTTGAGCATTCATGGATTTTGGTATCCTTGGGGAACCTGGAACCAAACCCCAACCAATACCTACTGCATACCACTGAGAAGAATGAAGCAAAGGCTAAGTATAACTATCACAAAATAATAAACAGTGCTGGTAAAAGGAAAACCCCACCTTTCTGAGGAAATTTTTCATTCTCAATTTAAACCTTTTTCTAAAGGTATCACTGGGAGCTTCAGAAAGGCATTTTTATCAAGAGTCTTGTCATACTATATAGGGAGTTTGAAAAAGGTAGACCCAATTTGAAATTGCGATATCTTTGGAACTACAGACCATCTGTGAATGAAACTCTTACCACCTGAAAGTGTAGGGCTGGAGTTTCAAATGATTACCACTAGATGCCTCATCCCAGTGCACAAACAGTGCCTGACATCAGCCATTTGCAAGATGGAGGAATCCCCCCCCCCCCAATGAGATATTCTCCATTTATGTAGCTATTTTTAAGATTTATTTTTGGCTCAAAATGGTTAGTAAAACTTGATAACTCATTAAACCATGTGTACTTTTTGTGTAGTAGTAATGTGTTACCATCGTGATATATACTGCTTTAGGTCCATCATTTTGAAACACCATGTATGTTGCTGTAGTACTATTGCTCCACTTTAACTGACAGGACAAGTCTGTGGAATTATGAGATTTGTCATTTAGAGAGGACAAATAACTTTCTGGCTGGGAATTCTAAGGACCCTTCCAGACAGGCCCTACATCCCAGGATCTGATCCAAGGTTTTCTGCTTAAAACTGGATTGTATCAATCCTCACTGCCAGATAATCTGGGATAAACAGAAAACCTGGAATCCGATAATGGGCTATAGGACCTGTCTGGAAGGTCTTGGAGGCCCCGTCCACACAGCTGTATAAAATCCACATTGAACTGGATTATAGGGCAGTATAGGCTCGGATAACACAGTTCAAAGCAGATAGTGTGGATTATCTGCCTTGATATTCTGGATTATATGGCTGTGTGGAAGGGCCCCGAGTCTCTTCTCTTAACTGCCAGTCTCAGAATTATGCACCATGTCACCATTACGGTGGAATTACAACATTATGACAGTGTAGTGTGATAGTGCCTTAAGACTGAGGGCCCTTCCAGACAGGCCCTATATCCCACAATCTGATCCCAGGTTTTCTGTTTATACCAGCTGATCTGGCAGTGCAGACTCATATAATCCAGTTTAAAGCAGAAAACCTGGGATCAGATCCTGGGATATAGGGTTTGCCTGGAAGCACCCTGAAAGGGAGAGAAAATTTCCATCTTCAGAACAAAGATTTTCACAATAAAATGCATATGTTGACTGCACTAAGGGTCCTTCCACACAGCCCTATATCCCAGAATACCAAAGCAGAAAATCCCACAATATCTGCTTTAAACTGAAATATTTGAGTCTACACTGCCATATATTTTATTCAGCTGTGTGGAAGGTGCCTTAGACAATTCATGCCACTACTGACATCACTAGCCATCTTGCTGGTTGTGGGGTTCTGGGAGTTGCAATTCAACCTCTCAGTCTGAAGGTGCATCTACACCAGGCATGGGCAAAGTTCTGCCTTCCAGGGGTTTTGGACTTCGACCTCCACAATTCCTAACAGCCTACCAACTACTAGGAATTGTGGGAGTTGAAGTCCAAAATATTTGGAGGGTCAAACTTTGCCCATGTCTGATCTATAAAAGGTAAAGGTTTCCCTTTGACATTAAGTCTAGACATTTTTGACTATGGGAGGTGGTGCTCATCTCAATTTCTAAGCAGAAGAGCCGGCATTGTTAGTAGACACCTCCAAGGTTATGTGGCCAGCATGATTGCATGGAGTGCCATTATCTTCCCACCAAGATGGCACCTATTGATCTACTCACATTTGCATGTTTTCAAACTGTTAAGTTGGCAGAAGCTGGGGTTAACAGCTGGAGCTCACCCCACTTTCCAGATTCGAACTGCTAACATTTCGGTCAGCAAATTCAGCAGCTCAGTGGTTTAACCCATTGCGCCATCTGGGGACAATCTATACTGTAGAACAGTGGTTCTCAACCTGTGGGTCCTCAGGTGTTTTGGCCTGCAACTCCCAGAAATCCCAGCCACTTTATCAGCTGTTAGGATTTCTGGGAGTTGCTTACTTACTTAGGCGATCCCTCGTTGTCTGAGTAAGATTGTCTTCCAAGTTCGGTATCCTAGCAGTGGGTACGTAGGTGACTGCTGAGCCCTATTCTTAATCTGCGTGATCTCCCGAAGTGAGGGTATCGGTTTCCAGGTGGAAGATGGTCCCGGTTGGGGTTGGCATGACATGCCTTCCTCTTGGCACGTTTCTCTCTTTCGCCCTACATTTACACCTCTTCAAATTCTACAGCACTGCTGGTCACAGCTGACCTCCAGCTGGAGTGCTCAAGGGCCAGGGCTTCCCAGTTCTCAGTGTCTATGCCAGAGATTTTAAGGTTGGCTTTGAGCCCATCTTTCAATCTCTTTTCCTGCCCACCAACATTCCATTTTCCGTTCTTGAGTAGAGCAAGCTGGTCCAGCGGAGTTGACGGCGGAGGAGCATTGCTTCAATGCTGGTGGTCTTTGCTTCTTCCAGCTTGCTGACATTTTTCTGCTTGTCTTCGCAAGAGATTTGCAGGATTTTTCGGAGGCTGATGGAATCATTTTAGGAGTTATATGTGACATCTGTAGATAGTCCACATCCCGCAGGCATATTGCAGGGTTGGGAGGACAATAGCTTTATAAACAAGCATCTTGGTATCCCCACAGATGTCCCGGTACTCAAACACTCTCTGCTTCATTCGGAAAAATGCTGCACTCACAGAGCTCAGACGGTGTTGTATTTCAGTGTCAATGTTAACTTTTGTGGAGAGGTGGCTGCCAACATTTTCTCGTGTTACACCATTAAGTTGTATTTCTGGCACTGGAGAGGGATTGGCTGGTGACTACTGGAAGAGCACTTTGGTTTTCTCGATGTTCAATGACAGGCCGAGCAAATCCAAAATGTATACTACTCATGATGATAGGCCTTGCCTCCTAAGCAGAAGGACACAGGTTGCACCAGCGTGACCTTCTCTTTACCTGCCATGATTCAAGTTAGTGCTGTGAATGCAATTCACCTTGAAGAAACATAACGAAAACACTCTGTGGCCCCGAAATCTCCCCTTGACTACAAATAATTATAAATTTTATTTATATCCCACCACCATCTCCGAAGGGACTCGGGGTGGCTTCGGAGAGGGATTGTCTGGTGACTGCTGGAACAGCACTTTGGTTTTCTCGATGTTCAATGACAGGCCGAGCTTCTCGTATGCTTCTGCAAAGGTGTTTAGAATGGCTTGTAGGTCTTCTTCTGAATGCGCACAGATGACGTTATCATCAGCATATAACAGATGTTGTAACCTTGGTTCTGGCTTTCAGTCTGCTGGGGTTAAATAGTTTGCAATCTATCTGATAGATGATTTCCACTCCAGTGGGAAGCTTCCCATCAACAAGATGTAGTATCATAGCGATGAAGATGGAGAATAAGGTTGGGGCAATAACACATCCTTGTTTGACACCTGATTCCACCTTAAATGGGTGGAACAGCCACTGCTGTCCAAGACTGTTATCATCATTCAAGTTAGTGATGTGAATGCAATTCACCTTGAAAGCACACAACGAAAACACCCTGTGGCCCCGAAATCTCCCCTTGACTACAAAAAATTATAAACTTTATTTATACCCCACCACCATTTCTGAAGGGACTCGGAGTGGCTTTGGAGAGGGATTGGCTGGTGACTGCTGGAAGAGCACTTTGGATTTATCGATGTTCAATGACAGGCCGAGCTTCTCATATGCTTCTGCGAAGGTGTTTAGAGTGGCTTGTAGGTCTTCTTCTGAGTGTGCACAGATGACGTTGTCATCAGCATATTGGAGTTCTATAATAGATGTTGTAACCTTGGTTTTGGCTTTCAGTCTGCTGGGGTTAAATAGTTTGCAATCTGACTGATAGATTATTTCCACTCCAGTGGGAAGCTTCCCATCAACAAGATGAAGTATCATAGCAATGAAGATGGAGAATAAAGTTGGGGCAATAACACATCCCTGTTTGACACCTGATTCCACCTTAAATGGGTCACTTTGGGAGCCACTGCTGTCCGAGACTGTTGCCATCATGTCATCATTCAAGTTAGTGCCGTGAATGCAATTCACCTTGAAAGCACACAATGAAAACACCCTGTGGCCCCGAAATCTCCCCTTGACTACAAATAATTATAAACTTTATTTATACCCCACCACCATCTCTGAAGGGACTCGGAGTGGCTTTGGAGAGGGATTGGCTGGTGACTGCTGGAAGAGCACTTTGGTTTTCTTGATGTTCAATGGCAGGCCGAGCTTCTTGTATGCTTCTGCGAAGGTGTTTAGAGTGGCTTGTAGGTCTTCTTCTGAGTGTGCACAGATGACATTGTCATCAGCATATTGGAGTTCTATAACAGATGTTGTAACTTTGGTTCTGGCTTTCAGTCTGCTGGGGTTAAATAGTTTGCAATCTGTCTGATAGATAATTTCCACTCCAGTGGGAAGCTTCCCGTCAACAAGATGAAGTATCATAGTGATGAAGATGGAGAATAAAGTTGGGGCAATAACACATACCTGTTTGATGTATGTGGAGGGAACAAGCTTGTTTTCTGCTTCCCTGGAGACTAGGACGTGGAACAATGGCTTCAAACTACAAGAGAGGAGATTCCATCTGAACACGAGGAAGAACTTCCTGACTGTGAGAGCCGTTCAGCAGTGGAACTCTCTGCCCCAGAGTGTGGTGGAGGCTCCTTCTTTGGAAGCTTTTAAACAGAGGCTGGATGGCCATCTGTCAGGGATGATTTGAATGCAATATTCCTGCTTCTTGGCAGGAGGTCGGACTGGATGGCCCATGAGGTCTCTTCCAAGTCTTTGATTCTATGATTCTATGATGTGTTAGCACTAAAGCAGTGGTTCTCAACCTATGGGTCCCCAGGTGTTTTTGGTCTACAACTCCCAGAAATCCCAGCCAGTTTACCAGCTGTTATGATTTCTGGGAGTTGAAGGGAACACCTGGGGACCCACAGGTTGAGAACCACTGCCCTAAAGGGTAAAGACCAGGTAAAACTACAACTCCCATCATTCCGACGCCTGAAAATGGGCAGGAGAAGCCTTCCTCTTCTCAGCTCCCATTTCCCCTTCCCTCCCCTTCTCCCCTTTCACCTGCTGTATCTCCAACTCCGTTTCGGGTTGCAAGCGGCCGGGGAGCTGGACGGGGAAATCGCTTCGGGGCAAGATAACCGTCTCCCTGTACGGAGAGTCTGGGCTGGCCTTCGCGCCTCGGCTGGGCCCCGCCGACGCCGCCCCGCGCGTCAAGCACCAGGCCCACCGGGGGCCCCGGGAGAAGACGAACGGCGGTGCCCTCAGCGCCCACATCTTCCACACTGGGCGCCACTTCCGGGAGAACGACGGCGAGCAGTGAGGACAACTACGGGTTCGCACAAGGGACATTCCGCAACGCTTGGAAACTGGCCTTTCGTTTTCTTTATTTCCCCAGTCCACATCTCGCTGTGTTTCTCGAGCGCCACCTAGAGGTCGGTCCTCATTGAAGCATTTGGGAGCTGTTCTTTCTTGATCTTCAGACCGAGCTTGTGATGCGCCTTTATTCTGGAATAAGTAAGCCTTAAAGCGAAGAATGGCAAGACTATTTGGCATCTATAAGGGCGTGAACATTATAGGATCGATGTAGTTTGACATCACATTAACGTCCATGATTGTATAGCAGGAATGGGCAAGCTTGGGCCCTCTGGGTGTTTTGGACTCCAACTCCCAGAATTCCTAACAGCCTGTAGGCTGTTAGGAATTCTGGGAGTTAGAGTCCAAAACGTCCAGAGGGCCCAAATTTGCCCATGCCTGCTATACAATCATGGGAGTTGCAGTTACACAAGGTCTTTAGCCTTCTCTGCCAAAGAGTGCTGGTGATTCACTGAACTACAATGCTCATGAAGCCATGGCAGTTAAAGTGGTGTCAAACTGCATCAATTCTACAGTGTAGATGCACCCTATATCAAACAGTGCCAGCGCAATAGGAACATACGATAGAAAACTGCACTCAAGAAGCTCATGTAAGCTTTAAAGGTTTGGGTAGTTTAATAGATTTTCAATGGCTTTATTAATGTTTATATGCTTTAGGGTTTTTTACACATTGTTATGATTTTGGTGTCAACTGCTCTGAGTCTCCTTTGGGAGAATGAAAGCAAATAATAATAATAATAATAATAATAATAATAATGGAAAAATTGTATTTGTTGTATATGAGATAGAAAAGGAGATAGGCAAAATAATATTACAGTCGGTTTTCTGTATCCATGGATTCTGCATCCAGAGATGCTACTGTTTATGGACTGATTTTTTTTAAATTCCAGAAGCAAATGTTGATCTTGCAATTTTCTATAAGGGACACTGCTTTACTACATCATTGTAAATATACAGTATGTGAAAGGAAAAGCTTTCCAATACTAAAATAGACAATACATAAAAAGGGGTAGATCCTATTGTCTGGTTTTCTGCAAACATACCAAGGCCCCATCTGCACAGACATATAATGCAGTTTGGAAATACATTACACGGTCAATATAGATTCTTATAATGCAATTGAACTACATTTAACTCTATTATCTGAGTCTACACTGGCCATATAATGCACTTTCATAAGGTGGATTGGCGGGCTTTAGGACCCAGAAGGGATTTAGGAGAGGCGGAGAAAGCAGATGGAGGAAGTAGTGGAGTTTTTGCAACTGGGAGAAAGGTGCTAATCTCCTGCTGCTTGATTGCTTTTGGGGAACCTCTGCTGCAAACAGGTAGGCTCTTATACTTTTCCCAGTCCTTCCAGTTTGCTTCTCTAGAGGTGCATCTACACTGTAGAGTTAATGCAATTTGACACCACTTGAACTACCTTGACTCAGAGCTATGGAATCCTGGAAGTTGTAGTTTTGCAAAGTCTTTAGCCTTCTCTGCCAAAGAATACTGGTGCCTCACCAAACCATAACTCCCAGGATTTTATAGCATTGAGCCATTGGAGTTAAAGTGGTATCAAACTGCATTGATTCTACAGTGTAAATGCACCCTTTTAGGCTCCAGTGAGGGTACCTATATGTCATTCTCTTTCTACCCCAAAAGGCTGTTGTGCAAATACAATAAGGGAAGAAGTCATTGGTGTAACTTCTTGACCTTGTTAGAGAATAGCAATGCTATAAATGTAATTGATAAAATATTGGGTTGCTCTGAGTTTTCCGGGCTGTATGGCCTTATATGGCCTGGGGCCGGAGTACCTGAGTACCGCCTCACCACCTACCAACCCCCAGACGATCAGAAGTTCCCAATTTTAGGACCTTTCACCTGATGTCTACTAGGTGTAGAGCATTCACGGTGGTGGCTCCTTACCTGTGGAATGCCTTGCCAGCGGAAACACGAGCTCTCCGAGACTTACTATCTTTTCGTAGAGTTTGTAAAACTTATTTATTTAGGCTGGAATTTGAATCTTGCTGATTGAAGTTTTTCTTTGATTTTAACTGTAATGTATCACATATGTATATTGTAAACTGCTCCGAGCCTTCGGGGAGTGGCGATATATAAAATTGATAAATAAATAAATGTTCTTCTGGAACATGGCAATACAACTGGAAAACTCACAGCAACCCAGTGATTCAGGCCATGAAAGCCTTTGACAACACATTGATAAAATATCGTGATTACAGCAAGGTATCAGCAACATAAAGTTATGTGTATGTTGTTAAGGAAAGAATATAGGTTTTCCCCCCGCATGGAATCTCAATTATGGCAACATATACCTTGTACTTTAATAATGAATCTAGAAAAGTACTTTTTTCCAGTTTCATTTTATTTCAAGTTTGTTCTTGTCTCCAGAGAATTGTAGTTCTTGGGGCTCCTTCCTGAATAAATAGGTAGAACTAGGCTGTGGTTTCAGCATTTATATGGCAAAACTGGCCAAACTGTTGAAATGCTTGCTTGATACTCACAAGGATTTTCAGGTGCTTAAAAGAATTGTGGTCTACGTTTTTTAGATAACTGATTTTTTCAGTAAAAAAAATTAGCCTTTTATGGCCCACCCACAAACTTAGGAAGCATATATTAGCACTTAAAAAATTATTTTAACAGAAAAGCATTTTATTGTGAATTGACTTAACACATGTATAAAGGTTGTAAAGGAGTTAGCTTATAATATAATCTTTAACCCAAGTAAAGCAGTTAGTTGCATAAGTGGAATAAAGGTAAATGAATCCCTCTTGGGAACTAGGAAAAAGCAAATACACACACCAAGGGAGTGTTTCCATTACAAAACAATTAAACTTATCTAAGGTTTGCTAACTCAGCTTTCCTTTCACTAATCAAGAAGAAGTAGAATTTTGTGTTGGAATTTACTCTTTTTTCACACTTATTTCACTTTTGTGAACAGTTTGTTCTTATGGTGCTTTCTATTGTTTGTGGTCTTCGTTCCACAATTGCAAGAGTTTGAAATGGCCCCTATTAAATAAATGCTGGCCTTCTCAAAGTTTAAGGCCCCTTCCACACACAGCTGAATAAAATCCCAGATTTTCCGCTTTGAACTGGAATATATGGCAGTGTGGATTCAGCTATCCTAGGGCCCTTCCACACAGCCATATAACCCAGAATACCAAGGGAGAAAATCCAACAATATCTGCTTTAAACTGGGTTATCTGAGTCCACACTGCCATATATTCCAGTTCAAAGCAGAAAATTTGATTCAGTTGTGTGGAAGGGCCCCCAGTTCAAAGCAGATATTGTGGGATTTTCTGCCTTGATATTCTGGGTTATATGGCTGTGTGGAAGGGCCCTAAGGCAAAGAAAAGTATCACACATTGCCATTTCCAGCTTGTAATGGAACATAGCTTGGATATTTTCTCTGCAGCCTCACAGGAGTGATTCAAAGTCTGCATTTACTTTCCTTATGTCATGATGAAGGAAAGGCAAGCTGTAAGCGATAAATCTTCCAAGGGGTTTAACAGTCCACTGTTGTGCACGCTTAACACTGCAGTAAGAGTATTACCTCCTCTCTCCACATGGAATACATTCCTGGATTTCTTGTGGAAATGTGACACCTCAAGTGCTATATAATCACATCATTGGATTTAAAAAACGCTTAGAGAGAACACTTAGCATTTTTGGAGGCTTTCCATACAGCCCTATATCCCACAACATCAAGGCAGAAAATCCCACAATATCTGCTTTGAACTGGGTTATCTGAGTCCACACTCAGGTAATGTGGGTTTTTCTGCCTTGATATTCTGAGAAATAGGGCTGTGTGGAAGGGCCCCCAGATCCTCTTGACTCTTTGTTATCAGTTTCTGGTGGAAGCATACCATAGGCTCATGCTGGAGGACCTAGAAAATCCTTATAGAAAATATATATTTTTAGTTGTGGATCATTGAAATCGTGTACACTAGTCCCACTGATTCAGTGATCATACTTTATTTTCCACTAAAAAAGCAAGCAAAGACTTGTAAATTTGAGTGTCGTATAAACAAAATCCTTTGATGAACTGCATTGAATACTGTGTTGGGGAGTGTGTGGCCAGCCAATGCTGCTGAATTAAAGTCCTCTCTGCACTTACTACTCCAAATGTCAGTTCCTGAGTCACAGGCTGTTAGTTTCTGGTGAATTTCCCAGGAAAGGAAGAAAAAATTGCAGCCAATGGGCATAAATAGGGTGCCAGTCTCTTCCCACTAAAAATAACAATTTTCCATCTCCAGATGAGAGACCTGGAGAAGTGCTTCTCTAGCTGTGGTCTCCTATCTACAAGAGGAGGAGAAAGCTGCAGCTGCCAGTAGGGAGAACAGATAAGTTTGCCTCACCAGCAACCCTTTAGCATGTTAAGAAAAGCACATTTGGCCACCATAATGAAAATCATAAGACAAACAGAGGCTGGTGCATCCTTGTATGCATTTTGGAAGTAGCCAACAAGTGGTCTTCAGAAAGTTCTGGTTTTTTTTAAAAAAAGTGGAACATAGATTTTTTAAAAAGGGATAGTGATAAAAAAGAGATTCATAACGTATCTGTGTTTCTTCTTCTTTTTATTTTTTTGGCCTTCTGTCCAGTAAGAATGGCTTCTAGTCCAAGTGTACTTATGCATCTTGTGGCCTCTGCATATTCTGTTGCTAATAAAGCAGGAGTAATTGTCCGGAAAGTGATGGCTGGAGGAGATCTGGGCATAGTAGAGAAGGTAACTTTCAACGTGTTCTTTCATTTTATTGTTAGCAGCCTTGAGTCCTTATTGGGAGAAAGGCGGGATATAAATGAAAATGATGATGATGGTGTCTGTTGTTCAGTGGAGTCTACTCCAACGTGAGGGTGTATATACAGATGCATCTTAAACGGATTAAAGGCAGCATAATATGTGCTGTGCAATCCTATATATGGTGTGGTAGGCTAAGTGTAGCTGCCCCCGAAGCTGTTTATATAGTTCATAAGTACTCCAGATTCCCTCCTCAAAATACAAACTTTATCAAAAAATGGAAGAGAGTACATTGCTCCATGGAACAACACACTGGTTCAAGATTGGGAAAGGAGTATGGCAGGGCTATATACTTTCACCCTACCTGTTCAAATTGTATGCAGAATACATCATGCAACGTGTCCTAGGCTGGAGTTAAAATTGCTGGAAGAAACATTAGCAAACTTAGATATGCAGATAATACCACTTTGATGGCTGAAAACGAGGAGGAGCTGAGGAACCTTCTAACCAAGGTAAAAAAAGAAAGTGCAAAAGCTGCTTTGCAGCTAAACATTAAAAAAAACCCTCAAGATTATGATAACCAGACTGATTGATAACTGGCAAATAGATGGAGAAAATGTGGAGGCAGTGACAGACTTTGCATTTCTAGGGTCGAAGATTACCGCAGACACAGATTGCAGCCAGGAAATCAGAAGACATTTACTTTTTGGGAGAAGAGCAATGACCAATCTTAATAAAACAGTGAAGAGTAGAGACATCACACTGGCAATGAAGGTCCACATAGTTAAAGCAATGGTATTCCCTGTAGTAACCTATGGATGTGAGAGCTGGACTATAGGGAAGTCTGGGCTTTTGAACTGTGGTGTTGGAGGAAAATTCTGAGGGTGCCTTGGACTGCAAGAAGAGCAACCCAGTCCATACTCCAGGAAATAAAGCCTGACTGCTCACTGGAGGGAAGGATATTAGAGGCAAAGATGAATTACTTTGGCCACATAATGAGAAGACAGGAAAACTTGGAGAAGACAATGATGCTAGGGAAAATGGAAGGAAAAAGGAAGAGGGGCCGACCAAGGGCAAGATGGATGGATGGCATCCTTGAAGTGACTGGCTTGACTTTGAAGGCGCTGGGGGTGGTGACGGCTAACAGGGAGCTCTGACGGGGGCTGGTCCATGAGGTCACAAAGAGTCAGAGTCAACTGAACAAATAACAACAACAACATTGCTCCTCTGGGGATCTTTTAGGAGAAAGGGTTCAGCTTTTAAAAGGTTTCAGAACCCTCCTGTCCTGTTTAATGCCAAAAACATTGAAGCCACTTGGATTCCCATATGGGAGAAAGGTGGGATACAAATCACATTAATCGATACCAGTACTTCGGAAGCAGAAATGAGCTTTCAGTTTCTTCTTGCTTGGTGTTTTTAAAAATTATTTTTGCAGTCTCTGTGGCCCAGAAAGTCCCAGGGACAAAACATTGTCACTGCACTTACACAACATTTTTGCTCAGAAGGTTTTGTTTAGTTATTAGTATGTTTAGGATTGAGTTACCTTCCACTAATGGAAAAATACATACATGATATTTGCCATCATATTGGCTTCAAGTTGAATCTATGAATGAGAGATCTCTAAGAACCCTGGCCATCAACAAGTGTTTCTCTTTTACATTTTCAGTAAATATATCATTCCCTAAAATCCTCTTTAAAAGTTATTATCACAAACTAGTTAGTACAGGTTAGTTACTAAAGGGAACACCAAATTCCCTTTGGCTAAAGGGAACACCAAATTCAGGACTCCAAAAATGAATAATTCATTTCTCACTTGGGACATTTTTCTGTAATAGTATACTTGGAAATGTTTATGTAGTATTTGCTAGTAAGATGAAGCATGTCACCTTATCCTATGCTAAAATAGAGAAAGGCAGCCTCAAAACATAATAAGCTTGTCTTGGCTTCCTACTATGCACCCCAAGATCAGTACAACTTTTTCATTGATGTTAGTTTCCTCTCCTTGGGATTAAATAGGAAGACAGTATCCCATTCTGAAAAATATTTCTGATGTGACTGCCAAGTGATTGGTTTTCTTACTTCTTAATAGAGTGGAGCTAATGACCTGCAGACCAAAGCTGACCGACTGGTTCAGATGAGCATCTGTTCCTCTTTGGCACGAAAATTTCCTAAGCTGACAATCATTGGAGAAGAGGTGAGGACTCTGAAATCCCTTTTCCTTTCTGTGTGCTTGGTTCACCAAGCTACATGTCTGGCACCGTTACATTACATTCATAATTTTTCAGCAGTCTTTGCCTACACACTGCTAATGTTCATTCTGCACATTACCCAGCTTTATGCATATATCACTTGCACACAGTGTTCCTAAAACTGTATTTGTTTCCCTCTTCAGATACCAAACAGGCAATATTATTTTAGATTAATGTATCTGTTGGTAGTGCATTGATTGTGTTTTCCCTATATGACAGGGAATTGGATTATGATTATTGTGGTCTCTTCCAATTCCATTATATATAGAGAGAAGACATGTTAATGGGAAGGAAATAAGCAAATGCATTTCCAAGCAAAAACCTATGTTTCGAGGGCATGTCTGCATGTCATGTATAAGAGGTCTCTAATACACTTATCATCCAGCCAGAGCAGAACCTTATGAAGGTCCAACTACACGATAAATTCAGTTTTGCCAGTGGCTCTTCTAAGTCAACAACGCAAACTTTTAAAGCTCTTGCTGTGATAAGGCAAGACCCTATTTTCACAACTGGGTTTCTTACCACTGGCCATTTTTTAAAACCAGGATCTTCCTTCCGAAGAAGTAGATGAACAGTTACTTGAGGATGGCCAATGTGAAGAAATACTGAAGAAAGCCTGCCCACAGCAGTACACTGCCATCAAAGAGGAAGAGGTACTTAAAACGAGATAAGTGAATGGGGAATGTGGGGTGAGGATTGATGTCTGTGCAGCTACTGTGTGGAGCGTGACCCAGAGCAATGACTGCTGATCAGTTTGCATCATATATCAACCAGACTGACATGTATCCCACAATGATTGGGAAAAAACCCCAAATTCCTGAGAACATTTGTACATTTACAGGATTTCTGTGTCTTAGGGACATAATATGGGAAGAAACCATAAGCAAGCAAAAAAGAATATTCCCATTGGTATTTAGTAGTTAAAAGCTGCAACAATATTGTTACTACACGTTGAGCACTCCAAAATCTAAAATTGTCTACTAAAATAGTTTTCTATTGGTTCAGTGTACATAAACTTTGTTTCATGTACCAAATTATTATTATTAGTATCATGAAATATAGATGAATCATAAAAGAACTTTGTGTATAGACTTTGAGTCCATCTCTAAGGTATCAAATTGTGTGTATATATAAGTATCTCAAAATTTGAAAAAAATCTAAAATCCATAACACTTTTGTCCTAGAGATTTTGGATAAGGAATACTCAACTTGTACAGCTAAAGGTTTGCAGGTAAATTATCTGTGTCAGGTAGAATTGGTAACACATCATTCAAGCATATGTGAGGACTGAAGAAAGGTAAATTTATTATGAAAGCATTCAGTTGCCTTTTGTGCAGCTCTTACTTATTTAGGTGATCCCTTATTGTCCGCGTATGATGGCTTTCCATGTGAAGTGTCTTGGCAGTAGATATGTTGGTGACTGTGGAGTCCTATTCTTGACCCACATGTTCTTCCACAGCGAGGGTATCAATTTCCATGTGGAAGGCAGTCCCGGTCAGAGTTGGCTTGACACGCCTTCCTCTTGGCATGTTTCTCCCTTTCATCCTCTATTCGTGCCTCTTCAAATTCCACAGCAATGCTGGCCACAGCTGACCTCCAATTAGAGCACTCAAGGGCCAGGGCTTCCCAGCCCACTGTGAATTCTCACATTAGCAGATTCCACCCACAGTCCTCAATGATTGTGTTGGAGAAGGAAACAAACAAAAAGTTCTGCTCTGCTGTTTCCTCAGCACAAGCTTGCTCCCAACAACCTGTCAAAAAGGTGAGAGACCCAATTAGTAGTGAAGTGACGGGCATGAAGTTAAAGGATCCAGAGTAGTTTTATTTCTGCTTCCCTGGGCTGCTCAGTAGAATCAATGAGAATAATAATGAATAAGAGTCTAGAATAATGTGCTTTCATAGGCCAATGCTTTTATTGGGCATCCTTCCTCACTTGATGGGCAGGAATATGGTATGTCACCTGTTTACTTTCTCAGCCTAGGGACAAAGCAGAGAAGAAAAACAGTAGTTATTTCTCACTGAACAGGAGTGTAATGTGTTAATTAAATAGACTGCAGGTTGAATTGTCTCATAAGGGTGTGTATATGCATGTATTCAAATATATTACTTCAAAGTGTGGGAAACCACCCATTTGCATTTATTGTATAGACTTCCCAGTTTCCTTGGTGACATCACTGGGATTATGAAAAGTACAGGACTGAATCCTTTAACTGCAGGAGTTAGTCTGGAAGAGAATTATCCTGCCGACTGAGTAGCCTGCATCTTATTGTGCTCAACACCAATTAGTTCCTGCTGGAGTTTGTGGGAGCAGCAGGAATGTTTATCATTTGTACTGGGGATAGTAAGAAATTGTGAGATCCACCTGCAGTTTTCTCGTTACCAAACTGCAACTCAAATGAGAGCTTACCAGAAGCGGTGAGAAATTGGTGTCCTTTCCAATAGAGGGAGCTCATTAACAGGCTACTGGATTTATCAAACCACCACACCCTTCCATCTTTATGAATAGATGCAACCGTAACTGAAGGAACCTACAATCATTCCTACATTTCACCTCCTTTGTGCTGATATATACAATGGATGTTCAATATTTAGTTCTGGGAAGCCCCTGGATACCAACATTTGTGGATGCTCAACTCCCATTATATACAATGGAACAGTAAAGTGACATTGCGCATTAAGAAAGATGTGATAGTTTAAAATATTGTTAAGCTGTGTATGGTTGAATCAATGGATACAGAATCTGTATGTATAGAGGGCTAACTGTATTAGTAATCAGCTGGCAAGTCAGATGACAAAACTTTGAGAGTCTCTCTCTCAACAGTTATACTTACTTTACTCAAACTAAGCCTAATTTCTAGTCCCTATCCCACATCCACATTAGATAATATAACAATTAGTCTACAGCATTTCAAGCATCCTCCATGAACATAGGGCAGAATTCCCCCTGATATTGTACCTACTAAGAGTACATTGGAATGAGATCTTGCTTCTCATTGCTTACCGAGGCAAGAAATTTGCTTCCTTCACTTTTTCCACTTTCTGTGGTGGTTCTTGTTGGGGATCCTGAGAGTTGGGAGTCCTTTCCTGGTTCTTCTTCGCTCTCCCATTCTTCTAGCTAATGTGTTCTTATGGTTTCTGTCTCAGTAAGATGCTTAAGAAAGAAACTACAGAGCAGAACAACTGCAGTGCTGAAAACTCAATGGCCAGTCATTTTCTCACTCAGAAAATAGTAGAAAATACTAGGGACCACATTCCCAAAAACCTCTTACTTATATCTACCTGAGCTGTTGAAATGTACGGAAGTGAAATAACTAGGCTGAACTAAGTGAGCATGGGCTGAAGATAGCTATTAGTTGCCTAGGTTACAAATGTCTTAACCTTTTCTTGGTAATGGACCATTTTGAAGATCTGCAAACACTTTTTTGGTTTTCTTTTTCCCAAAGCTCGTTGTATGGGTTGACCCTCTGGATGGAACCAAAGAATATACTGAAGGTTTGACCATTTCTCCCTGTTTGAATGAACACGATGCCATTTGAAGTAGTCAGATGTGTGTGTGTGTATAGTATCACACTCACTCAGAACAATTGGACAGGTAGAGGTCATGGTCACCTGGAAATGTAGATAATTCAGTTTTACAATAGAAAGTGAATTTCAAAAGAAAGCAGTTGGATGACTCATTCACTCTTTAATAAATGACTAAGCTTCACTTTTACTTTAGTCATGCATGTATACCAAAGGAGAAAAACAAATGATTTCTCTTTTGGGAGGAAAGTAAAAAACCCTTTTTGCTTTATGATCTTATATTTAAAGTTGACTCAAACAACTTTGTTTTCACTTATATTCCATTTTGTTTCAAATTTATGTACAAATTCCTCTCTCTGCTCTACAGTTCCACAGCAATCATATAGTAAATGAATCATAACTGGCCCAAACTCAGCCTGTGAACTTTTTACTTGAATGGGGATCTGAACTTGAGTCTCCACAGTCTTTTAAGTTTCTTAACTTGGTGACTTCCAGACTTGTGTTGGGCTGCAGTTCCTGTCATTCCCAGCTGCCATGGTCATTGGCCATGTTGACTGGGAAAGATGGAAGTTGCAGAGCAGTGAATCTGGGGGGCATTAAGTTAATGCAAGACTGCTCTTGTCATTACACCAACCTGCCTCCTTCCCCTTCCGTTTTTTGGACCTAACTTCTCAATATTAATATATATAGGAGTGTTTTGATTCTTCAGCATCTGTGTTCAGATTGGTTTTTCCATAACTTTTCTTCTTTCTTCATTATGGGATACACCAGATGCAGAAAAGGCAATGCATACCCTTCTGTTGCCCTCCACATTTTTAGAGTATAACTCCTACAGTCCTTTAGCACTGTCTGTGCTGTGTGAGACTAATTGAGCCCCCTTCCACACAGCTGAATAAAATCCCACATTATCTGCTTTGAGCCTGAATATATGGCAGTGTGGACTCAGATGACTCAGTTTGAAGCATATATTGTGGGATTTTCTGCTTTGATATTCTGGGATAAAGGGTTGTGTGGAAGGGCCCTGAGTTGTAGGCTGAAACAGGTAGTCAAAAGCTTCCCCAACTCTGATCTAACACACTGAGTTATATGAATTGGTGCTTTGAGTTTACAGTTAAACTAGAAAGAAACAGTGGTATTGTGTGCTTAGAATCATAGATCGCCCTGAGGGCTGAGAAGAATGGTATACAAATATAGTAAATAAATAAATAAATAAATAAATAAATAAATAGATGGTCATCCACCCAGCCTCTTTTTAAAAGCTAAGGAATTACTAACCTGAAGCATATGATGCAGGGATCTTATAAAAGACGATTCATCATCTGAATACGGGAGAGATTGCCTGTAAGAATGCTTTATCAACTCTCCCAGGTCACATTATAGAAGAAAGACAAGATGGAAATCCACTTTTTAAAAATGCAGCCAAGTTCTGTGATATTATATACTTGCAGTCCTCGAGTTAAGAAATGGGGCGAGACAACAGGAAGTAAGAGAAAGGGAAATTCACTCCTGGGAGAGTTATTATGGGAAAAAGCTATCTCCACTGAAGTTTTCTCATCAAGCCTTATTTCCACAACAAGCTAAACTTTTCAAAATTAAATTGTCACAGGGACAGAAAGTGAGACAAAATCTTCTTAACAGGGGCACAGACAGTAAAACAAACATTACAGGGCTGTTAAACCTTCCCTATGCTGTCCAACGCTAAAAAAATCAGCTGGGGTTACACTTAAAAAATATCCTGACTTACATATAAAATCAAATTAAGAACAAACCTAGTACAGAACTTATATTTTCCGTAACGAGGGGACAATATTCAACATTTGTAAGTTTAAGTACTTTTAAATGGACACTAGGATCACATAGGGCAATATCAGACAGAAGTATGTTTGTGTGAATATTTGTGCTTTGTCTTCCATATCCACCCTTTCTTCAGCTAAATAGTTCTTTGCCTCTTTCAGGACTTCTTGACCATGTCACAGTTCTTATTGGAATTGCTTATGAAGGAAAAGCTATTGCAGGAGTCATTAACCAACCCTACTATAACTATGAGGTACTTTTCTGAAAAATCATAATTGCCCACCTGGCTTGGGCACTTTTTGTATGTATGCGTACAGATACAGCCTTACCACTATGCAACCTGAGACAGATAGCAGATTTTTGATGTCATGAAATATTAGCCGTTTTTGTAGCAACTTAATATATTACAATTGTGCTGTATTACCAACAATGGGAAGAGGTGCATATGGAGTTTTATTTTAATGTATTGTCGAAGGCTTTCATGGCCGGAATCACTCGGTTCTTGTGGGTTTTTTCGGGCTATATGGCCATGTTCTAGAGGCATTTCTCCTGACGTTTCGCCTGCATCTATGGCAAGCATCCTCAGAGGTGAGGTCTGCTGGAGCTGGGAAAAAAGGGGTTTATATATCTGTGGAATGACCAGGGTGAGACAAAGGACTTTTGTCAGTTGGGCTAGGTGTGAATATTTCAACTGACCACCTTGATTAGCATACAATGGGCTGACTGTGCCTGGAGCAAACTTTTCTTGAAAGGTGATTAGATGTCCCTGGGAGGTGTTAATCTGTTGTTTTGCTGTTGTAATTTTAGAGTTTTTTAATACTGGTAGCCAGTTTTGTTCATTTTCATGGTTTCCTCCTTTCTGTTGAAATTGTCCACATGCTTGTGGATTTCAATGGCTTCTCTGTGTAGTCTGACATGGTGGTTGTGAGAGTGGTCCAGCATTTCTGTGTTCTCAAATAAAATGCTGTGTCCAGGTTGGTTCATCAGGTGCTCTGCTATGGCTGATTTCTCTGGTTGGAGTAGTCTGCAGTGCCTTTCATGTTCCTGGATTCTTGTTTGGGCGCTGCGTTTGGTGGTCCCTATGTAGACTTGTCCACAGCTGCATGGTATACGGTAGACTCCTGCAGAGGTGAGAGGATCCCTCTTGTCCTTTGCTGAACGTAGCATTTGTTGGATTTTCTTGGTGGGTTTGTAGCTTGTTTGTATGTTGTGTTTCCTCATCAGCTTCCCTATGCGGTCAGTGGTTCCCTTGATGTATGGCAGGAACACTTTTCCTCTGGGTGGATCTTCATCTTGACTCTCGTGGCTTGTTCTTGGTCTTGCAGATCTTCTGATGTCTGAGGTGGAGTATCCATTGGCCTGTAGAGCCCAGTTGAGGTGGTACAATTTGAAAAACAAGCTCTTGAAACAGCAACCAAAAAGCCCACGATATGGTTCAGATATGTGGATGACACTTTCACCATTTGGAGCCATGGAGAAGAAGAACTCAACAGGTTCCTGGACCATCTTAACAGCATCCACCCAAACATCCAATTCACCATGGAAAAAGAAAATGAAGGAAGACTGCCTTTTCTAGATGTCCTAGTCATCCGCAAACCAGATCAACAATTGGGTCACACCGTGTACAGAAAACCCACACACACAGATAGATATCTACATAAAAACTCCAACCATCACCCAAGTCAAAAAATAAGCACCATCAAAGCCTTGGCAGACCGTGCAAAAAGAATCTGCGAACCCCACCTCCTCCAAGATGAACTGAACCACCTCAACTGGGCTCTACAGGCCAATGGATACTCCACCTCAGACATCAGAAGAGCTGCAAGACCAAGAACAAGCCACAAGAGTAAAGATGAAGATCCACCCAGAGGAAAAGTGTTCCTGCCATACATCAAGGGAACCACTGATCGCATAGGGAAGCTGATGAGGAAACACAACATACAAACAATCTACAAACCCACCAAGAAAATCCAACAAATGCTACGTTCAACAAAGGACAAGAGGGATCCTCTCACCTCTGCAGGAGTCTACCGTATACCATGCAGCTGTGGACAAGTCTACATAGGGACCACCAAACACAGCATTGCCCAAACAAGAATCCAGGAACATGAAAGGCACTGCAAACTACTCCAACCAGAGAAATCAGCCATAGCAGAGCACCTGATGAACCAGCCTGGACACAGCATTTTATTTGAGAACACAAAAATGCTGGACCACTCTCACAACCACCATGTCAGGCTACACAGAGAAGCCATTGAAATCCACAAACATGTGGACAATTTCAACAGAAAGGAAGAAACCATGAAAATGAACAAAATCTGGCTACCAGTATTAAAAAATTCTAAAATTGCAACAGCAAAAACAGCAGAGAGAAAACAGGCAGGGACATCTAATCACCTTTCAAGAAGAGTTTGCTCCAGGCACAGTCAGCCCATTGTATGCTAATCAAGGTGGTCAGTTGAAAGATTCACACCTAGCCCAACTGACAAAAGTCCTTTGTCTCACCCTGGTCATTCCACAGATATATAAACCCCCTTTTTTCCCAGCTCCAGCAGACCTCACCTCTGAGGAAGCTTGCCATAGATGCAGGCGAAACGTCAGGAGAAATGCCTCTAGAACATGGCCATATAGCCCGAAAAAACCCACAAGAACTGAGAGTTTTATTTTGTTTCTCATATGCCCAAATAATATGGCTGTCCTCAAATACTGTGTATCTTGATTTGTGGCATGGAGTGCTATTTAGTATTCTGCCTCATGCAGCAAAATGGACCAACCCTATTTAATTATCACTGCAAAGTAGTGATGAAGTATGGTGGGTCTGGTTGTTCAATGTTAATCCTATGAATGTAGGTGACTTAGAAAGAGTTATATTGCAACGAGCAGTAGGGTGACCAGAGAAAGCCCCGAGAAAGCTGACTACTTTTTTGTGGAATAAAGAGAATCAGTTTACTTAGGTTGCAGGTTTACACCCCATGGAACTCAATGGGACATGTACATATTTGCATTATTAGTGGCCTTGGTGGCACGGCATTTCTCCTTAAGAGAGTTATACAAAAAAGTTATGCCCTGAATTCCTATAATGACAACTCTTTTGGGAGGTTGTATCAAAAGTGAGATTTTATAACCATGTTTTACTATATGGGAAAAACAGTGTTCATATGTATCGCTGGAAAATCTCTAACATATTTGAAATATGCATACCTTTTCTGCAGGCAGGAGCAGATGCAGTCTTAGGCAGGACAATCTGGGGAGTCCTGGGCCTGGGTGCCTTTGGATTTCAGCTGAAGGAGGTGCCGGCTGGAAAGCATATCATCACCACGACACGATCACACAGCAGCAAGCTAGTCAATGACTGCATTAGTGCAATTAACCCCGACAGTGTGGTGAGAGTAGGAGGTGCAGGTAATAAGGTATGGAAATAATCCTATGTTAATTTTATAAAAGCATAAGTTCCCTTTTATAAAGATTAATAGGATGACCTCTGGGCATTTTTTACAGGACATGAAAGCTTATCCTGTAAAGCATTTTTTGTCTTGTGGGCATTTTGTCCTATATGTAAACTGCCTGAATCCCTTCGGGGAGATGGTGGCGGGGTATAAGAATAAAAGTTATTATTATTATTATTATTATTATTATTATTATTATTATTATTATTATTATTATATCCTTCTATTATATTATAGGTTTTTCCAATGAGTAGAAAAATATTGTGGATGAATGTGTCTTTTAATGGGACTTTATAATATAAGGAGCATATAGTTGGGTAACTGCAAAAGGGGTAAGGGCCAGTTTTTCCCCCAACAGCCCACATCATGTATTTTTTTGCCAACTGAAAGTGATGTCATGTTACATCCAGTTTCATTTTCAATTGAAAGTCATTAATTTTTAGGACAGTTGTGGGGGATTAGTCAAACCTTTGCAATTTCAGAGCTTTTTGTAGTGGTTTAGTCTATTTAAAGTGGTTTTTCTTTTTTAAGCTTAAGGAGGTTTGGGAGTTTCCGAGGCTGGGTCTTGGAAGGTCACAAAATGTGACCAAGGAGATGCTCTTGGCCTGTGGGCTCCATTTTCAGTTGAAGATCTTTTTATTCTTCTATGATTTTTATTTTTTCTTTCTGACATCAGCTCTCTACACAGTTGTAGGCACATGAATGTGTAGCTTTACTATATATTTGGTAATGTTTTGTCGTTATCCTTTGCTACAGATTTTACTCTGTGCAATTTTATTAATGTTTTATATCTGATATAAACTACCTAGAGAATGTTGCTTGTTGGTCTGTCTAAAAGTATAACATAGATATGTACATTTTCCAAGACATGTACAGTATCTACAATTGCAAGCTTTGCAGGATGCATTTGTTTTTTTTAGTGCATCTTTACCTTGTAACAGAATTTTGAACTCTTTGTATCAGATCATTCAACTTGTAGAAGGCAAGGCTTCTGCTTATGTATTTGCCAGCCCTGGGTGCAAGAAGTGGGATACATGTGCACCGGAAGCTATTTTGCACGCAGTAGGAGGTAAGTTAACTGATATAAGAGATATTCATCCTGTGTTTTCATGCTATACTGTTTTTAATGCAAATCCTATGGCATTCACATATATACATGGGTTATCTTTATGTATTTGAAACTATATTGTTTGTTCCAACTAGAGTAAAGCTATTGAATGAGTTAGACTTACCAATATATTGAATTGCTCTTAAACAATTATTATTATTATTATTATTATTATTATTATTATTATTATTATTATTATTATTATTATTATCTGTTGTAGTTGGGACTAACCAGTAGGATTTCTACTGCCGTTTCTTATTAGCTTTATTTTTTAAGTTGGACAACTTAAAACTGACTTCTGATTTTAGATGTTCATTGATTAAGTCATATGCTTCTTAAACACAATATAATATATATTACAACAATGTGGAATACGTATTTTATGTATTACCTAAGTTGGATTTTAAAATTGAAGTTATGCTTAACCTTACACAATATTAGTTGCTAGGGCCTTCCTGGTGGCACATTGGGTTAAACCGCTGAGCTGCTGAACTTGCTGACTGAAAGGTTAGCAGTTTGAATCTGGGGAGTGGGATGAGCTCCTGCTGTTAGGCCCAGCTTCTGCCAACCTAGCAGTACGAAAATATGCAAATGTGAGTAGATCATTTGGCGGGAAGGTAATGGTGCTCCATGCAGTCATGCTGGCCACATGACCTTGGAGGTGTCTATGGACAACACCGGTTCTTCGGATTAGAAATGGAGATGAGCACCACCCCCTAGAGTTGGACATGACTAGACTTAATGCCAGGGGAAACCTTTACCTTTACCCTTATATTTGTTGCTTTCACATGAAGAGATTTCATGTTGCTTCTTCATTCTTCAAATGAAGAATGAAGATGAGCAATGAGGACAAATATGTTGAACACGTTCTTTCCAGCAGTTAGTTGAAACCTTAGCCAAAGGAACTGTGAAGTCAGATGACTCTTAATTTTTCCAGTTAGTCCAATATTCATTCTTTCTCTTTCTGGAGGATAAAAAACAACAGTTCTATGTGCTAATTAATCCAGATGAATTTTCTTGATTCATACCAGATATGAATGTTTATACTAAAATGGACCTGCATTTTGCCTGAATTAAAATCTAATAATGATTTGGAAAATGAAAATCCAGTTACTTGAGTCATTCCTTAGTACAATGCTTTTTCTCTGTGTAGGTAGCATTTTTGAATGCATAAATGTAATGCACACATTTCTTCTTTTTTTCAGGCAAACTGACTGATATTCATGGGAATTTCTTTCAGTATAACAAAGAGGTCAAGCACATGAATTCAGCGGGTGTCCTTGCTGCCTTGAGAAACTATGACTATTATGCCTCTCGAGTTCCTGACACAGTTAAGCAGGCCCTTGTACCCTAAAATACATTCCACTTGGATAAGAAAACTCATCGACATGTCATATTATTCTTAGCTGGAATTGATAATGATTTGTGGAATTGGATCAAAGTGTCATTGTGTTACATTTTTTTTACAATTGTGTCAGTAATTTACTAGTCCAGATGAGAATTAAATTTAGTTTTCAATTGGAACGGAAGAATAATTGAATTAATAGAATTCTTATCAAACTAATTTTCTATTCCCATTGAAAACTAAAGATTTGGAAGGTCTTTTTAAAAAGTTGTCCTTCTCCATTAGCATGTTTATGATTATTATTTTATAAACATTCCAACACAATAAAGCAACCATGTTATAAATCTAGGGAAGCATAAAACCTATTACTGAATGATTGTTATGTTTACAGTACTAAAATGTTTAAGTGTGCATCACACAGTGGCTGGTGTGACTTTGGGATTCTGCTACTGATGTCATTGCTTGGGTGTACTCATCTTGAAAGGGTACCAGATATGTATCTGATGTTGGAAATTTTTTTTTATTCTATGTATACACACAATTTCCAGACAGGTAGTTGTGCTGTTAATACACTATATCTGAAATACCATTCATGGATAAACACCTCATTCCAACATATGGGTGGGTGGGTTGCTTCCTGCTGAAGAAAATTAATTAGTCTTTAAAGTATCACAAGACTCCTTGTTCCTACAAATCTGAACTATGAATAAAATGCAATTGAAAAGTATACAATCCCATATTCTACAAGAGCACTTTGGTCACAAATCTATTCTTATGGTCCGTAAAAACTCCATGTTGCACAGAGAATGAGTGGTTACTTTTTTGTGTCTTTCTCACTCATATACATAGCTTGAGATGAGAGTTCATGTTTAAATCACTTTATTATGATACCCACATAACAAAACTATTGTCTGATCTTGCTTTCTACTCTGATGGTTAGCCCTGCCTTAAGCCCTATTATTTGTAATGGATGTATATGATAAACCACTGGTTTTTGATGGCCAGGAGCTCTTCTCTCAAGTTGGTCAACACGTCATTGACAGTTGTGCCCCAAACCTCTTCTAAAATTCCTTAACTTTGCCAGATTTATTATGTACACTAGAGTTCTTTGCATTATATGTCACCGTGGAACACTTCCTATAAGATCTTCCTATAAGATTGTTTTCTATATGATATCATATTGAAATTGTATGGTTCTCCTTTCCTTCTGAAATATATCTCTTACAATAAAACTAAACCAAATCAAAACCATATCAATTTGTCTGGGCTCCAGGAGATAATTTTCATAAATTTCGAAATGATTTTACAACCATATTAAAATAGTTTTAGAAAATGATACACATCACTATGTTTAATGGCAGGTTGTTTGTGTGTGTTATATACATTAGTATAAGCCGACCCGAATAAAAGTCGAGGCGCCTAATTTTGCCACAAAAACTGGAAAAACATATTGACTCGAGTATAAACTGACTCAGGTATAATGCTTCCTCTTTATCTTGGAAAGAAGTAACGAGTGGAGTGCCGCAAGTTTCCATCCTGGGCCAGGTCCTGTTCAACATCTTTATTAATGACTTAGGTGAAGAGTTAGAAGGCATGATAATCAAGTTTGCAGATGACACCAAATTGGGAGGGACACCAAAAGACAGGAGCAGAATTCAAAACAATCTTGACAGATTGGAGAGATGGGCCTAAACTAACAAAATAAAGTCCAACAGTGACAAATGCAAGATACTCCACTTAGGCAGAAAAATTGTAATGCAAAGATACATAATGGGGGAACACCTGGCTCGACAGCAGTAGGTGTGCAAAAGATCTTGGAGTCCTTGTGGACAAGTTAAATATGAGCCAACAATGTCATGCGGTTGCAAAAAAGCTAATCAATAGGAGCATAGTGTATAGATCCAGGGAAGTCATTCTACCCTTCTATTCTGCCTTGGTCAGTCATCTGGAATACTGTGTCCAATTCTGGGCACCACAATTGAAAGGAGATGTTGACATGCTGGAATGTGTCCAGAGGAGAGTGACTAAAATGATCAAGGATCTAGAGAATTATGATGAGTGGCTTAAAGAGCTGGGCATGTTTAGCCTGCAGAAGAGAAGGCTGAGAGGAGATAGCCATGTATAAATATGTGAGAGGAAGTCACAAGGAAGAGGGAGCAAGCTTGTTTTCTGCTTCCCTGGAGACTAGGACGCGGAACAATGGCTTCAAACTACAAGAGAGGAGATTCCATCTGAACATGAAGAAGAACTTCCTGACTGTGAGAGCCGTTCAGCAGTGGAACTCTCTGCCCCGGAGTGTGGTGGAGGCTCCTTCTTTGGTAGCTTTTAAACAGATGCTGGATGGCCATCTGTCAGGGGTGATTTGAATGCAATATTCCTGCTTCTTGGCAGGGGGTTGGACTGGATGGCCCATGAGGTCTCTTCCAACTCTTTGATTCTATGATACTATGTTTAGCCTGCAGAAGAGAAGGCTGAGAGGTGACATGATGGTCATGTATAAATATGTGAGGGGAAGTCACAGGGAGCTTGTTTTATGCTGCCCTTGAGACTAGGATACAGAACAAATGGCTTCAAACAACAAGAAAGGAGATGCCACCTGAACATTAGGAAGAACTTCCTGACTGTGGGAGCTGTTCAGCAGTGGCATTTTCTGCCCCAGAGTGTGGTAGAGGCTCCTTCTTGTTCTCCAGACCCTTGATCATTTTAGTCGCCCTCCTCTGGACACTTTCCAGCTTGTCAATATGCAGTCATGCTGACCACATGACCTTGGAGGTGTCTATGGATAACGCCGGCTCTGGCTTTAAAATGGAGATGAGCACTAACACCCAGAATCAGACAAGACTAGATTTAATGTCAAGGAGAAACCTTTACCTTTATATACAACTCAGCTTAAGCGGCTGGGGGTGGGGGATGGGAGAGGAAAGGGCCTGAGGCAGTTAGGAGTGGTGGGAGTTGAAGTCCAAAAAAGCTGGAGGGAGGGCCCAAGTTTGACCAGGCCTGCTGTGTATGATGGTTTGATAACGAGTTATGCCTCTGTCTCTATTCCTTTGATAGACCTCTGTCTTTGGCCTGTGGCAATTCAAGGTTCTGTGAGTGTGAGAGAGAGAGGCGGGCCTTGGTGTCGTGAGGGCGGCCCTTTTGGCTGCGGAAAGCAGAGGAGGCGGTGCCGAACGTGGCAACCAGGCCGAAGGAGGAGGAGGAAGAGGCGGCGAAAGGGAAGGCCTCGCCTCCTCCTCGTAGCAGGGCCCGAGTCGTTGCTGCTGCTGCTGCTGCCTCCGCCGGGCCTGCAACCCTTCCTTCCTTCCTTTCCTGCCATGGCGTTGAGCCTGACGGTGAACCCCGGCAACCTCCCTCTCGGTAAGGAACCTGTCATGTCGCCTGGCCGGGCTGCCTGCCCTCCTTCCCTCCTTCCTTTCCGAGGCCCTCCTTCCCTGAGAGGCGCGGGGAGGACAGGCATCCCTCATGTTGCTGCCATGTTGCATCAGGCGCTCGGCCCGGCCCCCTTCTCTCTCTCTCCATTCATTCCCCAGGACAGGCATCGAAAAGGGGCTTCGGCCTAGGATTTGGTGTGTGTGTTCCTTGGGAGACAGGCACACTGGGCCACCAGGGATATACTGGCCTGTGTTGGTGATGGGGAGAGCGGGGAAAGGAGAGGTTTCTCCCCGGCGAAGGCATGGAAGGAAGGAAGGGAAAGAGGAAGGGGAAAAAGTAARGAAGGAAATAGAAGAAAGAGAAAGGAAAGGAGGAAGGGGAAAAAGTAAGGAAGGAAATAGAAGGAAGGGTAAGGAAAAGAAGAAGGAAGGATAAAAAGAAGGAAGGAAGGAAGGAAGCGAAAGGAAAAGAGGAAGGTAGGAAGGGAAAAAGGAAAGAGAAGGAAGGAAGGGAAAGGAGAAGAGGAAGGAAGGGAAAAAGGAAAGAAGGAAGGGAAAGGAAAAGAAGAAGGAAGGATAAAAGGAAAGAAGGTAGGAAGCGAAAGGAAAAGAGGAAGGTAGGAAGGGGAAAAGGAAAGAGAAGGAAGGAAGGGAAAGGAAAAGAACAAGGAAGAAAGGATAAAAGGAAAGAAGGAAGGATGCGGAAGAAAAAGGAAAGAAGGAAGGAAGGGAAAGGAGAARAGGAWGGAAGGGAAAAAAGGAAAGAAGGATGGAAAGGAAAGGAAAAGAAGAAGGGGAAAAGGAAAGAGAAGGAAGGGAAAGAAGAAGAGGAAGGAAGGGAGAAAGGGAAAGAAGGAAGGGAAAGGAAAGGAAAAGAGGAAGGAAGGGGGGAAAGGAAAGAAGTAAGGGACAAATGCGGATTTAGGAGGCCGAGAAAAGGAGGGGGAGGGCCTTGCGATTTGACACGTGGCGAAGTTGGCCAGTGAGAATGGGGCAGACCCATGTAGGCCTCAAGCATCTGTCACTGCCCGGCTTCAGCCTGTCTAGGTTAATTATACTTTTAATCACACCCTTCAAGCGCAGGCGGGGTTATTGAGGGTGACAGGAGGATTTGTGTGTTTTAAACATCCTTTTCGGTTTAGAAAGTATCCAAGAAGAGATGGAAGAGATCATAGGATCCATCTCCCTATTCTGCCATGCAGGGACACAATCAAAGCACCACACACAGATGACCATCCAGTCTCTGCTTACAAAACCTGCTTGTCGCCTCCTCCATGTGTCATCCTGTCAAATATTTAAACCTAACCATTATGTCCCCTCCCAAGCTTCTCTTTAACTCTACTTTTAAGATTCAGCACAAGGCTGTAAAGTTATTCATGGTTTCCTAGCTAGTCTTATTTTCCCCMCTCTTACACATAGAGCTTTTTATGCATCTCTCTCTCCCCCCCCCCCCCCATTTTTGTAGTGTTTTCAACATTTTATATAGGTTGAGCATTCCTTGTCTGGGATTTCAAAATACTCTTTAAATTATTCACATGAGTGGCTGAGCATCACTTATTTAGAATTCTAAAATTATATGGACAGAATCCATATCTGACCACATTGGTAGCTGAGACACTTGTCACTTTCAGATGGTTTGGTTCCGTGCACAAAATTATTTAAAATAGTATACAAAATGATCTTCAGGATGCCTGCGTAAGGTTTATATTAAATATAAATGAATTTTGTATTTAGGCTCCAAATATCTCATTATGTATGTCTATGTAAATGTAGGTCTTCCAAAATCCAAAACAAATCCCAAATAGTTCTGGTTGCAAGCCTTTTGGAGAGAGGATATTACTACTACAACTATTATTGTTATTACCCTTCTTTCCTCTCTCAATTGAGACTCAAAGCGGATAGTCCATCTGTTCTCCTTTAGCGTTCCACCTTCTTTTTTTTTTACCGCTTGTTACCTGCTCATTTGTCTGTATATGTGATAGCACTGTCTATACTTTTTATCATGAACATATGGATGCCTTGGTATGTTTATGCAGTCTCCTCTTTCATAGTCGTATGTGTGTATACACACGAACACACAGATCTCATTACTCAGTTTTGTCATTGACTCTTCCCATGTTTCATCTTTGCTTCCTTTGTGTATAAATTAGTTATTGTTTACCTGAAAATCATTTCTGATATTTGGCAGGCCTAGGGTGGCCCTATCACAAGGTTTTCATGAAAGATTTGTTCAAGGAGGTTTGCCACTGCTTCCCTTTGATGCTGAGAGAGTGTGACATGCCCACAGTCATCCAGTAGGCTTCATGGCAGAATGGAGATTTGAACTCTGGTCCAATTCGTAAACCACTACATCATGTTGGCTCCAAAGATTACCTCTAAATCTTAGGAAGACAGACTTAGTTTGTTGTTAAATATTGTGTTGTTACGAAGTTTCCCCTCATAAGTTGTTCAAGACTTTTTGATTCCTTTATCTACCCTGACATTTTCATGCTATTATTTTAACCTGTCTTGTGGCTGGGACATTAAACTCGGTTTGTATAGTTTGCTTTTAATTACGATCTCCTTTGTGTTTTACTGTTATTTTATTTACATCTTTATGTTTTTATAGTACTTGGTGCTGCTACTGATTTTGGTTATTTTTTGTGTATTTTATGCATTTTGTTTTACATTTTGTTGCCCAGTAAGCTGCCCCAAGTCCTTTTGGGGAGATGGGGCGGGATATAATAATAATAATAATAATAATAATAATAATAATAATTAGTAGTAGCAGTAGTAGTAGTAGTATTTGAAACACAGCAAGATGAGTCCACAGTAGACACTTTGCAGCTGTTTTATTGGATCATACGTCAGACACTTCCCAAGTGTCTAGGACTGTGTGATGTATCGGCGAATAATGCTTGCAGATCCCAGTAAGGTGGCCTTCTGCAGCTGGCAGATGGTCATTTTGTCAGCTCCGATTGTGTTTAAGTGTATGCCAAGGTCTTTAGGCACTACACCCAGTGTGCCAATCACCGCTGAGACCACCTTGACTGGCTTGTGCCAAATACTTGCTTTCGATCTTTAAATCCTCATATCGTGTCAGCTTTTCCAGTTGCTTCTCTTCAATCCTGCTGTCACCTGGGATTGCAACATTGACAATCCATACTTTGTGTTGTTGTTGTTGTTGTTGTTATTTAGCTTTGAGTTGTTTCTGCATGCCTACTCACCTTTGATTAAGGTTGCAGTGATATGCAACTCTTCTTAGGGAGTGCACCCTACTTCATTCAGTAGTACTTACTAGCATATTGTTGTAAGTCACCTCTCCACAACCATACAGTACAATATGTAGATGTCACTAAGCAGAGCAAATCTAACTGGTGTTTCATGAAAGAGATCCATGGGTGAGGGAAAGGGTAAATTCTGGGACGTTGTAAAAACTTCATACATTTACATATTCCTTTTGCATGGGACAGACAGTTTCTCTTTAGGAAGTTCTTTCAAGGATATTCTCTTTAGACACATTTAAGTGTCACACAGGAGGATTTATGCTTAGTCATAAAATTCCTGTATCATAATTATAGCTTGTCATCCTGTTTCCAAAATGAATGTAGCATAGTTTGTATTAAGCAATGTGGATTTGTCTGCAAAAATATTACTCCGTCATCTAAAACGTTCAACTTGGTAGTTTTATAAATATTATTGGAAATCATGATTTGAATGATTTTTTTAAAAAAAAAAAGATCAGTGGAATGTAAGTATGTAAGTATGAGTTAAGTTCAGATTCAATGTGTGCAGGCAGAAATATTTATAATTTACTGGCATGCATCCTGAATATCATGCTGACCAAAATAAATGTAACTTCTGTGCCAAACAAGTACTCATAGGATCACAGCCAGAATCATCTTCTCCAGTCATGCCATCTCTCTTGCTCTCTGTTGGACTGAAAAAACAAACAAACCAGAGTGCGGGATATGCCTCATGATGACTTTCCTCATAGGCCTACTCAATTATTTTAAAATATTTATATAGCTATTTAGTATTAAGGTCAATGGGGCTTAACTCCCAAGCAAGAGAGGATTAAAGCTTTAAGATATCTAAGAGGAAGCTTTTCAAGTACATTGCAGTTGCATTTAAGATCTTGTTATTCTGTAGCCCAATATTGACGGGCCCCCTGGTGGAGCAGCGAGTTAATCCGCTGAGCTGCTGAACTTACTGATCAAAAGTTTGGCTGTTCAAATCCAGGAAGTGGGGTGTGCTCCCGCTGTTAGGCCCAGCTTCTGCCAACCTAGCAGTTCGAAAACATGCAAATGTGAGTAGATTGTTAGGTATCGCTTCTGCAGGAAGGCAATGGTGCTTCATGCAGTCATGTTGGCCACATGACCTAGGAGGTGTCTATGGACAACGCCGGCTCTTTGGTTTAGAAATTGAAATAATCACCACCCCGCAGAATCGGACATGACTAGACTTTATACCAGCGGAAATTTTTACCTTTATTTAGCCTAATATTGCACATGTTCAGAAATGCACAGGTTTTAATTAAGTACATTTCCAAGAAAATGTTAATTAGATCAAGGTCTTGATTAGTTCATCTTCCACTTAGGGTGCATCTATACTGTAGAATGAATGCAACACTACTTTATCTGCTTTGACTCTATGGTATGACATCCTGGGAGTTACTACAACTTCTAGGATTCTGTAGCAATGAGCCATGGCAGTTAAAGTGGTGTCAAACTGTATTCAGTGGACAGTGTAGATTTACCCTTAGCCACTAGTTCTCTTCATGCTTACTTGAGATTGAGCCTTTTACATTAAATAGAGTTTCTTCTGAAGAAACATTTATAGCACTGAGCTATAAAGATTGAATGTTTTCCATTTTCAGGTTAAGAAGTTCAACACAATTGTGTATATTTGTGGCTGAAAGTAAACCTTATTGAGTTTAATGGCTTTTAAGTATATATAAGAATGCATCTGAGGTTTTCCAAATTATGTACACTTGCAGATGTTTTAAATTATGCTACCCTTTGTCTGTTTGTTTTTGAAAATAAGTGCAGATAAAATTGTTGGGAAGTGTTTATGTGTGTACTGTGTTTCCAAATTGGTATGTAATTGACTGTCAAATTTTGCTTCTGATAGAACATTGAAGTCTTATGATTTCATGCTATTTTTATGAATCTATTCAAGTTCAGTGGGGTTTTGAGTATGTATGTGTCAGACTACAGACAGTATTTTTGAGGATTTACCTATGCAATTAAAAGTGAAATATTGTTTTAACAAAGTTAATAGACTGAAATAACAACTTTTATTTTTTATAAATAATTAATTCCAGAAGACATAAATTTACTATACCAGCTTTGGTTGCTATTTGGGTTGGTGCTTATTGTTTAGAACTCAAACACTGTGGATGGACAAATACAAAGCTCGCTATGAAGATAGTACACATTTTGAAATTAATTAACTCAGCATTTGTTAAACCAAACAATATCAGAGAATACACAGCTATTTATTTAGTTCAGATTGGGAACAGACCGTTAATTCTGTGAGTTGTCCTGTTTACCTAGGTCCTAAATTATTAAACCCCAACTAAAGTTTCATTTTAACTGCCATTGAAATATACATATGATGAGGAGGAGGGTGATGATGATGATGATTTTCCCCTGCCTCTCTGCTTGACACAGGGTACAATACAGTTAAAACACTCTGATTAAACACAACACCATAGAATACATATACATATAATGTGGCAGCTCATTGTTTCTAGTGACCAGTAATATATTATGTTTACAAGCTTTGTCTGTGAGGTTTTTCTCTGATCACATTTTTAAGAAACATCATAGTTTTTAACTAAAGTATTCAATTTTCCTCTATAGGCTAAGGGGTCTTTGTTACATAGGATTTGCCACTATAAGCTAATGGGTCAGATTTGATTATCATATCATCTGCTTGGTTTAGACAGATTCATCTATGACTCTAATAGTGGTATTTGAGAACTCCAGTGGACTAAAACGTTGTAACAAGATTGAACTAAACTAAATCAGCCTTTGAATGTTTTTGATTTTGGCATAATTCTCTCCAGCTGAAAACAGCAGGGATCAAAGGTAGTGAAAACTTGGCAGAATAATGGCTTTAATGTTGTATTATAGTGCAGCACTATAAATTTTACTGTAATGCTACAAAGGGAATGAGTAGCCAATCTCTGTGGAGGTCACTGCTATATTCTAGATTTGAGCACTTCCCTTCAACCCTAACTGCTTCAAAGAAAGACATGCCAAGAATGTATATAGCATTAAATGGATGTTCTTCTTAAGTGCAATGATATGCAGCTGACTGGAAAATTGCTGTCAGAGTTGGACTTTAATCAGCATTTTTTTGTAATTTTAGGAGCTTTACTGACAGCAGAGCATGTGAAGGATCATGTTAACATTTCTGTTGAAGAAGGGAAAGAGACTCTCCTACGGATATCTGAGTGAGTGCCTTCCATCTTTTTCCCATCAGTTGTTTTATATCATGTTGATGCTAGGGTGGAGGAAAAAGTGAGGCTGACATAATGTATGGTGGTAACCATCTAATCATGGTACCTCTTGGTTTCTTGTTTGCTCCTTGTGTCTTCCCAATTCCAAGACTTCTGATATTTTCATATGCCATTTTTAAAAAACAAACTGGCACTTTTCTTGTAAAACCCCTATCTTTTGTCAGACCTTGTAGCAAGTTCCATCACTTTCCTTCAAGCATAACAGCTGTACTGACTTTAAAACAACATAACTTCTTTCTAGATTTTTTTGTTCAGTTGACGATCATCTTTTTTTCTATCACTAAATGGAGCGAAATTAGCAGCCTTACTAAACTGTTGAAGAAGCTGAACATTCAGTAGGCTGCAAGTAAGAATGGTTGATGTTATTGAGCTTATATTGTGAGGTTTGCAATATCTTGACAGCATTGTAGTATTTCATTTGTGTAATCAATTTGCCCTTCAGTAGTGCACTGATCTTTATTTCTCTCCAGTTCTGTAACAAATCCTCGAAGCAATTTTCTGATACCAACCAAATCTCTTAAAATTGAATTTTAAAGCACTTGTGCAAGACAATTCTGTACCAAGTCTTCTGATAAATCATTTTGCTTTTACTGAAGAACTGAGTGTAGAAACAGTTAAATCAATTTCCAGTTCTGAATTATACTCTATGAGGAAATGTAAAGTGTAGTTGGTGTCTGTAACAAATTCAGTTATCGCCTGATAAATGAATAGTGCTGACCATTTTTGGGTTCAAAGTAAAGTTGAAATTGCTGGAGCCCTGCCTATAAAAGCATTTGTGGATAGAATATGGACTACCTTTGTCTATCAGATCAGAGTTAAGCAGCATTTTTGGTCTTTGTTACTTGCTAATTGTAACATGGTTTATGGTTTAAGTTCAGAGAAATTGTAGATTCCTTGAGTGATGTTTGGAGATATATTTTTAACTGAATGAAGAGAATTCCATTTTGTCAGTGTTGGAGATGATGCATTTTTTCTGGTAAAAGCAATTACAGCATTGTAAAAAGGAGTGTGTGGTTTTATTTTATTTATCCTCTTGTTAAAATGCCCATTTATTCATATGGAAATAGCTTGCTAGGCCACTTTGGCATTCAATCTTAATGCAATTGTATTTCAAGCTCAAATTGACTCATACATATTTCATTTTTTCAATAGTCAAGTTACACTCACTGATGTGAATTCCATCGCTCGCTATCTGGCCAGAATTGCAACATCTGCTGGATTATATGGATCTAATTTGCTTGAGCACACTGAGGTAAGAAGCAGTGTCATATATTTCATATTGCCTGGGATTGTGTTTTATTTGATGACCTATTTAAATGTTACAGCATTTCATTAACTTAACAGTGCTTATTTAGTATTTATTTATTTTAATTTAATGTAGTATATTATAGTATTACTAGAAAAAATGCCGTTACTTCTAGTAATTTATGTATATGAATCTTTGTTGCCAGTAATAATCAACAAAAATAATTTTCTCCTCATTTCCAAAGATTGACCATTGGTTGGAGTTTAGTACAACAAGACTGTCTGCTCCTGATGATTTTGCTTTAGCTGTTCAAGACCTCAACAATGCTCTTTCTCTGCGAACCTACCTAGTTGGGGACTGCTTGAGCCTTGCAGATTTCAGTGTCTGGGCAACACTTAAAGGTAGGTAAAACATACAGTAAATATATATTTTTTAATCGTGTCAGAAGCAGCTTGAGAAACTGCAAGTCGCTTCAGGCAAGAGCCGCAGTGGTGCAATGGGTTAAACCTTGTGCCAGCTGAACTGCTGATCTGAAGTTCGATGGTTCGAATCCACAAGACAGGGTGAGCTGCCATCTCTTCGCTCCAGTTTCCCATGCAGGACATGAGAGAAGCCTCTCACAGGATGTTAACACATATGGGCGTCCCCTTGGCAACATCTCTGCAGTACATAGGTGAAAAAAATTAGTTGTGTGTCTTCAGGTTATGGTTTATAGTCTCCTTAAAGAAAACCTATCATGGGTTTTTCTTCATGAGGTTTGTTCCTAGGGGATTTGCCATTGCTTTCTTCTGAACTAGAGGATGTGACTTGCCCAAGATCGATGATTTCAGTCATTGTCACTTCGAATCCTAGCCTAACACTCAAATCAGTACATCACACTGACACTCTGTGATATAATTATATTGTGATTGCTCTTTCAAAGATTCAGTACAGTGGTTCTCAACCTGTGGGTCCCCAGGTGTTTTGGCCTCACAGAAATCCCAGCCAGTTTACCAGCTGTTAGGATTTCTGGGAGTTGAAGGCCAAAACATCAGGGGACCCACAGGTTGAGAACCACTGTGTTAGAATGTGTTCTCACCCCTACGGAAATCTTTTGAAATTAAATAGAGTTCATTGTTGATATTTTATTTTAAGTCAATTCTTTGTGAATAGCAAATTTTGTTCATTGCATCTATCATTGGTTTCCTTAGTATCTTTTTCATAATTAAGCTGCAAATAATCATACTGTTTGGGGAGACTTACATCAGTTATATGTGTTACCAAACAGCATGTTTCCTAGTTTTTCATAAATCCCATCCGTTTTCCAACAGGCAGCAGTACATGGCAGGAGCAGTTACTTCATGGCAATGCCCCAGTTCACGTAAAACGCTGGTACAACTTTCTTGGGGCACAAAGTGTTTTTCAGTCAGTAGGTTCCAAGTGGATTGTGGGAGGTGCTGTTCCAAAGACTAAAATGGTAAGCTTTTTACTGGTTAGGCATCTATGGATTGGATTCTGTCAACATTCTGTCATCTAAGTAAATCTCAGGATTTTATCTGAGAGGTGCTGAACAAAAATGTGACAAAGGGCTGGGGCATAACTAAGTTGAATGTAGGCATGTAATATCTGAATCAGCAGTGTTGAATGCATAGTTCCTGAACTAAAAATATTTAGGGATGGGAGAAAGTCAAAACCTGGATAATAATTTTGTAACTTTTTAGTTGGTAAGAAGGTGCCATTCTACTGTGGCTTTTGGATTTTTTTCTAATGGAAAAAAATGAGTTTTCATATTTACCTTCAATAAAAGATGCAATACTCAAAATTAAATTAAATACAAAGTTCAAGAATATTCAGTTGTAAACTGAACAGTTCAAACACAAGGGTTTACTTGAAAGGCTGAACATCCCTATATGGTCTTGTCAGAATTTTAAGATTGTCACAGAAAGCTTTCTCTCAGACTCTCTAGATTGTTGTAGAAAAGTCTTTTAAGAGAGGATATTTATTTATTTATGACATTTATAGCCTGCCTTTCTCAACCATATGACGACTCAGGGTGTTGTAATTTATTCCCATTGTTACATTTTACATTGTTTACATTTTTAAACTTAGTGGTGATTTTAATATGATAGTTTATTTGCAGATCTTTTTGTTCCAATTCTTGATTTTAGCAGTATATTGTTTAATTTGTGTTGCTAGGTGTTTTGGATGTACTGGGAGAAAAGGGGACTGTCAATTAAATAAAAATACATAAACATTGGGGATTTTCCTCCGCCATTATACCAAACTTCTCCCCTTGCAATGTTATAAATTTGGTAGATAATGTACCACTTTTACAGAAGTTAACATAGCTCATTTCTGTTGACATTTTGTAGCTAAGCCTTGAGTGACTTTTCAGAATACAGTTTTTTTGTTTCCCTGTTGAATTTGTGTAATGATAATTTTGTTATGGCTTTAATTTCAAGGCAGCAGAAAAGAAACAAGATGTTGGCAAATTTGTTGAACTTCCTGGTGCAGAGATGGGGAAAGTCATAGTGAGATTTCCTCCTGAGGCAAGCGGGTACGGTGACACGTTCAACTTTTCTCTTGCAATTTACTTAAAGAAAATATAATTGTTTAACTTGAAAATTCTTAAGACCTTTTGCTCATGTGGCAGTAAGATACCATAAAATGGGTTGCTTTTGTGGTGGCAATCTTTTGATAGAATTTTGATATTGCAGGTAAAGCTTAGTAATGACACCTCTGCATTAATGTGTATGACTCCCGACCTCCTGAAACATCTGCACAGTCCCATCAAGACATCTGGATTTCTCTAGATTCAGCTCAGAGAAACATAGCTTTTCATTCAAGGAACACCTGTATTATATTGGGAGGTGTCCTAAATGTTCAGTGGGAACGAAGGAAGGAAGAGCTCTTTAAACATTTCAATTTCTATTTTGAGGATATCATTTTTTCTGGACAGGCATTCTTGGGATAAGAAACATAAAAATGGTGTTTGGATTGGGCATTATATGGGCATTATAATCATAATTTATCACACGGGGTGCAGGGGATTACTTTCTGATTTCTTCTAGTTTTCTACTTGTTGTAAAAACCTTTTCATTAGGAAACTGACCAGAAAAATCAACATTACCCCACAGCAGGCATTGGGGAAACCTGGAAGTAAAAATGCAGCAGGCAGTGGATGACTTAAGTGGTCTGCATCTTGGAGTACTGAGGATACTGCTGTTTGGTCCCATTTTTGTCTTTAGGAATAAAATCTTGGGAGGGCAATCTGGACATTGCAGACAATTTTCAGATCTCCTGAAACCACAGTTAATCCAGTCAGATCATTCCAAAATCTCCAAATCACATAATGTAAGTTAGTTTATTGCTGAATGAAGGAATATATAAAAAAGAATTAACCAAGCTTATTAGGTGTGCCAAAAAGAATTGGTTTGAAAAATTCCTATCAGAGCCTGATTTCAATATGATCTCAATATAGAGCCTTGTTGAAGAGAAAGCAAACTGCATTTACAGGATAATCCCTGAATACTTGCAAACCTTTGTTTTCCTTTAAAGAAATATCATACATCAATTTTATGAGTGACTGTTACAGAAAAGATATGCTTACATATTGCTTCATTTTATTTTGCTTTCTTTTTGGCTTTAGACTCATTTTGTCTTTCTCTACATCCAAAGCATGATGCCATTTTTCTCTACTGTGGCTTTGTTTCTAGATACTTGCACATTGGCCATGCAAAAGCTGCTCTGCTGAATCAGCACTACCAGGTCAACTTCAAGGGTAAACTGATAATGAGGTTTGATGATACAAATCCAGAAAAAGAAAAGGAGGACTTTGAAAAGGTATATACCTTTCGCTTTGGATTGGATTGCAGAATCGAAATAAGTCAGATATCCCCTTATGGACCAATTGCTTAATTTCTGTGAAGTTTTGTAAGGGATGAGGGTGCAGAAACATCTTTGATATTTAATACAAAAAGTGTAGTCATTTTGTATGACGTTCTCACATGAACTTCCTGATAAAACAGAATGAAGAAAATATCTTGTTTACATGCTACAACAGTGGTATTGAAATAAAAAGTTGAACATCCCTAGTTCTGATGTCCATAAAGGTTGAAAATCTATTTTTCATAACAAAGCAGTTTCTAGAGAATTTATAGCTCAGTTTTCAAAGTCGTTTCCTGCATTCATGACTGCTGGGGCAAGAAATTGCTTTCTAAAAAATGCAGCTTGTACTTCAATGGTAACTTTTCAAAGGCAACTGTCTATTTATAATAATTATATTTGTCCTACCTTTTTTCTGTGGAACTGTAGTCAGCAAGCATAGTGTTTCCAGGCAGTGCCTCATTTTAGCCTTCATAATATTTCTGTGCCGTGTACCTTCCATTCCAGGCTGAAAGGGTCGTTTCCACCAAATTGTGGCACTTATGAAGTAAACTATAGATTCAACATAAATCTTGATTCTGTGTAATTCCTGCCTCAAAAACATTTTGTTTTAAAAGGAAATTTCTTATCGATCTATTTAAATGGCTATAGAGATAGCTGAAGAGCTCTGTGCTTGCTTTCTTCCTTCACTTAATGTGGGTTAATGGTGGCTAGCTGTATTTGCTGATTTGTCATCTTTGCTTAATGTATTTGTTACTGAAAAACCCGATACATTCTTTTGAATATGTTGTCTCTGAGTTTCACTCAAAATTCACAAAATGTATGGTTTCAATCCTGAGAGTGCCTTGGACCACAAGAAGATCAAACCAGTCCATACTCCAGGACATAATGCCCGGCTGCTCACTGGAGGGAAGGCTATTAGAGGCAAAGACGAAGTACTTTGGCCACATAATGAGAAGACAGGAAAGCTTGGAGAATATAATGATGCTGGGAAAATGGAAGGAAAAAGGAAGAGGGGCCGACCAAGGGCAAGATGGATGGATGGTATCCTTAAAGTGACTAGCCTGACCTTGAAGGAGCTGGGGGTGTGATGGCCAACAGGGAGCTCTGGCAGAGGCTGGTCCATGAGGTCATGAAGAGTTGGAAGCGACTGAAAGAATAAACAACATGGTCTCTAGAATTTACTCTCTGGGTTGCATTACTTTGAAATGGCATAGTGAGATCATTAAACAATGACAGCAATGATTTAACAGATTTATGACTCTGAAATATTAGCAAAAAATTGTAATACTATAGATTATGGCTTGTAGCCAAAATATAAAATAGACCATGCCCGATAGCAGTATGTGTAAGTCTCATTGTTTAAAGTTTTGTTCTTGCAGGTCATTTTGGAAGATGTTGCAATGCTGCACATTAAGCCAGACCAATTTACATATACATCAGATCATTTTGAAAAAATAATGAAATATGCCGAGAAGCTAATTCAAGAAGGGAAGGCTTATGTAGATGACACACCAGCTGAACAAATGAAAATGGAACGTGAGCAGAGAGTAGAGTCCAAGCACAGAAGTAACTGTAAGATGCTTTGCCTAGTTTCTGTTTTTTGCTTAAATGATGGCATTTGTCTGAAACTCAAATGATTACCTCTCTTCAGTGTGTTTGTAGAACACATAGAAGACTCTGGTCACTGTGAATGTATTCAAGATGCATCATTAAGTGTTTATGTAAAATGGGGAAGTATTCATCTCCCTACAATAGGAAACAATGGGAATTTATTACTTGACGAGATATCCAGGAGTCCATTGTATAGAATCCTGGTATACGTTTGAGAATATCTTGTGTTTTACTCATCAACAGTTCTAGGTTCATTTCTAATAATTTATACTTAATGAATGTTCAGGTTGTTGTGGCTGGGAAGGACCACTGCCTGCCATCTCTGCAAAATTGCCAGCCAGAATAGACAGTAGTTCGTTAGGTAGACCAGTCATTTGAGTAAATATGTCAGCTATATGTATTAATATGCAATACAGATATATAAAGATGTTCAAAATAACATGTAGAAAATATTACATGAAATTTTCCAACCTTTCACCTAATGTTGGTATTTTAAATGTGGCATTGCTACTGTTTTCCTTTAACTTTTCAACATAAAATGCTTATCCATCATTTACTTGGCAAAGAACCACAGAAAAAGGTTATTAAAGTAGCAGCTCAAACAAATGACAAATCATTTAGTTAGAACCATTGCCAAAACAAGTGCTTGAAATATTATTAGCTATAGATTAAATACTGTTTAGAAGATACATCTTGTAAGTAATGTGTAATATTGTTAAGGTTCTTAATTTATTGTATATGTTATTGTTTAGAAATTATGTTTTGGTTTTCACATGTATGTACGGCATTGAATTTTGCCACTATTATGTTGGAAACAGCTTTGAGTCCCCTCAGGGGTGAGAAAAGTGGTATATAAATGCAGTAAATAAATAAATTATGTATTGTAGCACAGGAGCTGAGAGTGTTAAAATGTGATCAGTACATTTACCTTTTCATAGCTGTTGAGAAGAACTTGCAAATGTGGGAGGAAATGAAGAAGGGAACAGAGTATGGGCAGACCTGCTGTCTACGAGCAAAAATCGACATGAATAGCAATAATGGATGTATGAGAGATCCAACTCTTTATCGTTGCAAAACCCAGCCACACCCACGTACTGCAGATAAGTACAAGTATGTTTTTATCAAGAACTTTCCTTCCATTCCCGAAAGCCATTTCCTATCCTGTTTGTTCTTAAACATAACCTACAGTTTTTGGAAACATTCCACTATTCTTCCACTTTCAAAAATCTATTCTTTATAGCTTTTGCATTATCTATCCTAGAATAAACATTTGGAGTTCATGCATGTTACTAAATATGATGGGGCACCAATAAAATCTTAAATAGAAATTCTACTAAGAATCTCTAAGTTGTAGAGCCAGTTCAGTTGTTCTGTGTATAAAGAAATAGGAAAAGTAGGTTCTTGTGGATTTTTTCGGGCTATAGGGCCATGTTGAGGCATTTCTCCTGATGTTTCGCCTGCATCTATGGCAAGCATCCTCAGAGGTAGTGAGGTCTGTTGGAAATAGGACAATGGGTTTATATATCTGTGGAATGGCTGGGGTGGGGCAAAGAGCTCTTCTCTGCTAGAGCTAGGTGTGAATGTTTCAACTGACCACCTTCATACAAAACATTTTCCCAGGCTCAGCCAGGCCTTCAAATGCTAATGAAGGTGGTCAGTTGAAACATTCACACCTAGCTCAGCAGAGAAGAGCTCTTTGCCCCACCCCAGCCATTCCACAGATATATAAACCCATTGTCCTATTTCCAACAGACCTCACTACCTCTGAGGATGCTTGCCATAGATGCAGGCGGAACGTCAGGAGAAATGCCTCTAGAACATGGCCCTATAGCCCGAAAAAACCCACAAGAACCTAGTGATTCCAGCCATGAAAGCCTTCGACAATAAATAGGAAAAGACTGGTGAAACCACCTCTGAGTATTCTTTGCCTTTATTTTATTTATTTCATGTCAAAAGCATTGAATGAATAAATAAGTATAAAACTGATAAAATTCCTTGCCTAAGCGGTTGTCATTAGATGAAAGATAGTTTGAATTCACTATATGCGCATACACTTAAACACTACTAATGGCTCCTGTTAAGAATTCTGCTGACAGCTGAGTTGTTCACATCATAGAGAGTTAGACATGTTGAAAAATATTGGCGTGTCTTATTTTTTGAGCCTAACTGGGCCTAACTAATAATAACTTGCCATAGTTTGCTCATTTCTCATTGCAGTCTGTAATAAATTTAGACAGGAAACATCAAATTCATGAATTAATGTCCATTTTTAGAAATATTTCAAAGAAAAAAATAATTAAAACCATTAATATTATCTATTTTGTTTTGTCTGATTAAATTAAAAAAGCTTATTTTGAAATGTTTCACAGCACCTTTAGTTTTTTTTAGTGCAGTGTAACTGAAATGAAAATTGAGCAGAGATACATACTGAAAGATGATTGTTTCTATCATGATGCAGATGAAGTACTTAGTTTTTCTTTCCTCTAACCATATTCTCTTGAGACCACTTTCTCCAGAGCAGTATTATACATCCTGTTTCTCTTAGCCAGATCTTGAAAATGAAAGTATGTAACCGGAGAGCTCCCAGGAAATATAATACCTATTTAGTCCCCTCACTGCCTCCCGCAATGCTTCCATACTGTTCCCAATACATATGGTTCTAAAAACTGATATTTAATAGTTACAGCTGTGCTGAATCCTCTGCTGTGGAAGAGAAAAAAACAAAATCCCTTTTATTTTTGATTTCAGAAATTGCAGTTACTGAAATTAACACCCTGACTACACAACAGAACCAAACTCCTTAATATTTCAGTGAGAAAATGTAATTATCATATGTACAATGTAGATTGTCTAAAAATAATGTAGCGACACTGGAGAGGTTTTTGCCAAAGCTACTTTGTTTTTATTAAAGTAACAAAATCCACCAAACGCAATAAAAGCCAACTTACAATTAAAGAATTGAATTAGGGAATTTATTTTGAAACAGTTGAATCATGCAAATATTTCCTGATATAATTTAGAACAATTATTTTGTAGCTGCTAATGTTAAACTACTGGAAATCAGAAACTTGTATCAATCTACTAGAAACTACTAACAGATCTAATAAATCTGTATCTACCCCTACCTATTTGGAGATAGTAAAATTCCTTTCTTTTGTTATTTTCTACATTGCAATTGACTATTAGGCTTGTGCACGGATTCATTTTGTACGTTTGCCTTCTGCTTGTTTGGGCGCCTGTAATGGCAAGGGCTCCGCTGCCATATTTTTTTAGACTGAAACGGACTACACGGTTGCCAGTTGCTGCTACCATCGGTTCTTTTCAGGATCATGCTGTGCGTAGAGAGGCTGCAGTGATGTGTCTTACGCAAGCTGTGTCTATTTAATGGGGAAAGTTGTGTCCTGGCTCTAGAGAGAGGTCCTTTGATCATTGCAGTCAGATTGGCTTGTCACTTGCTCACTTGCAGCTTTAGCTTTTAGCTTGGCTCATTGAATCTAATCTTATATTTTGTTTTTGTATATTTTTCTTTATTTTCTTGGGTTTTTATTTAGGGCTTAGGAGTTGGGTAGGTGGGTGCGGCATTTGGGTACTTGTGGGCTGGATCTTGCTGCATTTTTTGGCTGCAGACCAAAAACAGCTTTTTGGGTGGTGCCCATTTTTGGGAGGTCTGTAAAAATGAATTCGCAGGCTCACGGAAATTTGGATAGCAGAAGCGGATCGCTGTTCAACTGAAATGCACAAGCCTACTCACTTAGTTTTAGAGGTTGCTAATAAAATGTATTAATTATATACGCAGTAGTCAACATTTGGCGAGTACATATAGAGACAAATGACATTTTTGCTTATATTTCAGTATTTACCCGACGTATGATTTTGCCTGCCCCATAGTTGACAGTATTGAAGGTGTCACACATGCATTAAGAACAACTGAATACCACGATAGAGATGAACAGTTCTACTGGATCATTGAAGCTTTGGGGATAAGAAAACCGTACATTTGGGAATACAGCCGTTTAAACCTCAACAACACTGTACTGTCTAAGAGAAAGCTCACCTGGTTTGTAAATGAAGGACTGGTGGATGGCTGGTAAGTTAAGGCTGTTGCTTTCGAGGTCAGTTCAAGTTGGACAGCAGCTTCTATCAGTACTTGGAGTTCTGCACATCTTCTATATAATTATTGAAGAAATAGCTTTAATGGTTGTTATTCTGAAAAATTTCTTATGCTAAAAAGACTTCCAGAATTATATGTACTCCTTCCTTCTGTATAAAATATAGTTAGAAAAGAAAAAAGTAAAAATCTTAAGTTGTTCCTATATTTTTGTCACCACAGTTTCCTCATAGTAAAGGTAAAGGTTTCCCCTGACATTAAGTCTCACCTTGTCCCACTATGGTGCGTGGTGCTCATCTCCATTTCTAAGCTGAGGAGCCAGCGTTGTCCGTAGACACTTCCAAGGTCATGTGGCCAGCATGACTGCATGGAGTGCTGTTACTTTCCCACAGAAGTGGTACCTATTAATCTACTCACATTTCCATGTTTTCAAACTGTTAGGTTGGCAGAAGCTGGGCCTAACAGTGGGAGCTCCCCACGCTCCCCAGATTCAAACCACCAATCTTTTGGTCAGCAAGTTCAGCAGCTCGGTGGTTTAACCCACTGTGCCATCAGGGTTCTCTCATCTTTGTGTGTTTTTAAGCCTTGTTTATAGCTGATCCTGGCTTTTCTCATCACTAACATACTCCTCCACTTCAAAAAGCTTGCCCATCCCAGTATTACCACAGTAAAAAGTGTTCTCAGGCTCAATTCTGAAGTCTCCATGGGGTAATGCTTCAGAAGTCATATTTAATTTAAACACAGGTGCAGGAATAAAACTTTATCATCATAGAAATGTTAGTACTACATTAACACCTGAGTACTCTGGATTTTTCTCCCAAATTATGTGCATTCTAAAAGATATTGTTAATTGTATGTAAATGCCTAATTGCCTTTGCTATTAAACATTTTGAAAAGCAAGTAGTACTTAATGTAAAGAAAATGGGTAAAAAATGCCAAAGAAAAGCGGTTTTATAGTATCAAAAGGAGTAGATGAGTTATATGTAGATAATTGGGCAAGCTTTCACAAAGGAACCACAGAACATGTTGTCAAAGGCAGAATGCTATGCATCTGTCTGTTAAAAATAGTTACATTCTGAAACTCTTGAAGCATTTCCTGGTAAAAAAACCTCTCATTTTGTTTTGCACCTTTTTATTATATCCTGAAAAGACCAATAATTAACTCGATTTTAGAAAAAAAGGTGAAATGTGCAGCATATTTGTGATCAAATGACAATGTTTAGATTTTAGAGGTTTTAACGTAAAAGTAGAAGTTTTGGATCTGTTTCCTGAATTTATGCAATGAAATATTCTTGAAACTGACACATATCTGCATTATTAAATTAAGAGTAATTCCTTTGTATTAGGGACGACCCAAGATTCCCAACAGTGCGTGGTGTCCTGAGAAGAGGCATGACAGTGGAAGGACTGAAACAGTTCATTGCAGCACAGGTGGGTGTCTATATTTTCATCTGTTCTTCCTTGGAATGTCTTTGGTTCCACTCATTTTTACACATAGTGTGACAATGGTGTGGCCCTGCAGATGATGTGGGATTATAACTCCCAACAGGCCAAGCCAGCATAGCCAATGGTGGAGAATGTCTGTAGCTGGCAATTGACATTGAGAAGACTGCATGATTCATACTCCTTATTAGAAAGCACTTCCTTGAAACATGATCTGATAGGCCTTGATTTTTCTGATGTATAATAATATGTAAGAGGAAAACAATATGTGAAGTAATAATGTCCTGGTGTCTTTGAAGAGAACAAAGGGTGTTTTGATGTCATGGATCCATTTATTTGGAACACCACCTTCTGTCCTCCACCACCTTGAAGCATCATTATTAGGCTTAACAATAGTTTAGTTTTTGACTGTCACAGAGTAGGTCTCATCCCCACTCTGCAGGCCCATATATTTCAGTGTTTACAAGTCTGAATAATAATAATAACAACAACCCCCCTCTCCCTGTGGCTGGAGGCATCCTACATTCTAGTTATGGGCCCAGTTAACATTTCATCCATTTATTTCATGTTTTCGTACAGTTTGTTTCATTTGGATGGCACAAAATGGTACACCCCCTCCGGTACAGAAATATCAGTGAAACAAAAAAAATAATAATGGGAACAGTAACTATTTGGTTGCCTGATTTTCGATGCTCAGCTGCCTGCCCTGGCAGGTGCTGCCGCTGTTGTTTTGGGCCTGCACACCATACACTCTTTCCTTGGAAAGAGAATGTGCATGTGGCCTGCAAACCCAAAGTTCCAGCATCTGCCAGGGCCTGCCCTGCAGCTGTGTGCTAAGTAAGTGGTGTCTGCCGCTAGGCTGGAGGCCCAAGCGGGCACTTTGGGCTCCGGCAAGCCACCAGTGAATGTGGCACATTCCAGCCCCCCACCAAGGATGCCACCATGGGTCCGCTCCTAGCTCTGATGAAGAGACTTCAGTAGTGGCACAAGGTAGGTTTTCTGATTGGAGGGGGAAACAGCAGGGAGATATGGCAGCGGAGCTGGCTAGTTTCACCCCTCTGTCCCTAAAACTGAGGAGAAGGGGAGCGTGGAAAGCCCGCCCATTGCCATCAATGGGATGAAAATATTCGTTTTTTCGGACCTGGGATGAAAAAGCTCATTTGGAAAGGTGCCCGTTTTCAGGAGAGGTGTTTGAAAACAAAAAGGGGACATTACAAATGAAACAAACAGAAATGGATAGTGATTCTATACAAATGCACAAGACTACGACTTACCCAGAATGTTTGGAATGATTCTCTTAGGTACAGTTTTGTTGTACTGGTTAACAGTAATTTTTTAAAAGTTGATAAACTTGCTACAAATTTGTTGTAAGACACTAAATGTATGGAATAGTGCTTTGTATAGATACTGTATTATTGGGCTTTAATTCATATGGTATTGAATCAGAAACTGCTGATGTCTTTTTTTACAATGCAGCTGAGGTGGAAAATGTATTATTTTATTTTTTCACCAGTTCTCAAGATTTAATTCCCTTTCTTACAGGGGTCATCTCGATCAGTTGTAAACATGGAATGGGACAAGATTTGGTCATTTAACAAAAAGGTATGTATTCCTCAGTTTCTACCTGGTAACATTTTTAATTGACACGTGCTCTCTTGTTCTGCTGGCAGTGAATCCAGCATTCTTTGGAATGCTCTTCAGAGATTAGCGAATGCTGTATGCTGCATTATGTGGCTCATTTTCTGGAAAACGGAATGTCGCTAGCAAGGGCTAACACTAATTCTAGTCATTTTTGCTAAACTGATACAGAAATGTTCTTAGATTGTATGGAAAGTAATGGTATTTTGCTGATGTAAAAACACACTGATGTGAAAACTGCATTTCATTTTTCTGCTTTCAAGCTGCGAGCTATCTGTAAGAAGGTATTACTTAATGCTTTTTCTGCCTTAGCATATAGCTTACAGTATTGTAAGCATACCTAATATAAGCCATCACTGTACAGCTTCTCATAACAAAATCATGTTTGCTTACATAACAAGAGCTATGAATATCCATCTTAACATGCATTATTCCTATTCCAAATGGAAAAATGATTACGAGTTTCTTTTCCGGCGGCATCACACCAAGTTATGATATTGGCTATGCTGCTTCTCTGCAGTTTACTGAAAGCTTTAACTTTTTCTCCTCAAGACAATTACTACATTGGTCTCCTGATGTTTCTCATTTGAGGGCCAGATAAGGAATACTGCATCTTGACATGGTTAATTGCTTTTTTTGGCAGCAGATGCTTGGATACTATAATAAGGCGAACTGTTAGTGTCTGTCTGCACAACTCTGTGATTGTTCCTATTTTTTTTAAACTTTTGCCTGGATTTTCGTTTGCTCATAAAGAAGACCTCCCCAGATTAAAATGTTTGCTTGCCTGGCATGTCTCTTGTATTTTCCTATAGTGTTTTTTTAATTCTCTTCATTTATATGAAGGATTATCAATTGGTTCTTTCTGTTGCTGCATAGACTGACATCTTGAGTATGTAACAAATCTATAAAGTACCACAGCTTTATATTTGAGCTGTTGGACTGCTCCCATTTTGGTACTATGTCTTACATTTTCACTGGGGTGAGACTGAAAGTGAAGGTGTTGAATTGCTCTGTAGGATCAATGTTAGCTATTGTGAGTATATCCATAGCAACCCTAGCAAAATATTTTTTTAAAAATGATGTAAGAGCACCCAGTGCAAGAAACTGTGCTGGTCAATCAAAGATTTGCTTTCTTCCAGATACTCAGGAATCATTTGTACCTTTGCACTAAAACAGGTATATTAATTTCAGACAGATGGATCTCATCCAGGATCATTCTTGGATTTAGAGGCTGTCTATAATGAAGATATTGCTGTTTCAGCAGTTTCTTCATATTTTTAATAGTAGGCAGAGCCACGGGTGCTGATTATCTCAAATATGTTCCAAAAGTTAATGTTGATTTTGATTTAGTCTTTTTATAAGAATTAATCCAAGGATAAAACATATTTTAGAGAATTTTCCCTCAGTGTTCTTTAGTTACTGTATTCTTACAGTAGAAAGCTGGCAAACAGAGTACAGGATGTCTACTTTAAAACAGCTGTTTCACACAATAATATTAAAAAATATGAACATTCATTTGTCCTCATATTTCCCTGGCAGCTATGCTAGCATTGTGTGCATGTGTACATTTTCCCCTTTAGATTTCTATTCTTAAAATTCTGTACTTCCAAAGAGTATGAGTTAGTAAGAAAATTAGAAATGAGTAACCTAGTAAAGAGACTTAAAATGTAGTAAAACTTTCTTGAAATATATTGTTCTTGAACATTGATTAGGGTATGAAGCTAGTTTGGCAGTGCTGTGATTTTGCCTTATTATAGTGATCTAACGCTGTTGCTTTTTGGTAAATATACTAGAAATTGGAATACATTTGCAAAATGTATTGATTTAATAAGAAGCCATGAATGAAAGGTGATTTTGGAACTGTGCTTCATATAAATAACCCCTCCCTGTGTTCAAAATAGAGGCTGCATTACGGTGTGATGTTTGGCACCTAAAAGATCACATTGAAATGTCTTGCTCAGTTGCATGCACAGCAGTATTATTATTCAAAATTGGTCTGCTGCCTTTGCAATTACCCTTCTCAGTGAAAGTTAAATGGATAGTAATGACATATTTGAATGTGGATTTCTTTTTTATTTGAAAATGTGATCCCTTTATTACCAAAGAGACTTCGTTCGGCCAATATTTTAGCATTTAGATTTAGCATAATTACAGCATCAGACTACAATTCTGCATGCATAGAACCATAGAATCAAAGAGATGGAAGAGACCACCAGGGCCATCCAGTCCAATCCCCTGCCACAGAGGAATACAAAATAAAACCACCCCTCTTGAGATGTCCATCCAGTCTCTGCTTAAAAAACCTCCAGAGAAGGAATTCCACCTCACTCTGAGGCAGCGTATTCCACTGGCAAACAGCTCTTACAATAAGGAATTTCTTCCTAATGTTAAAGTGAAATCTCCTTTCCTGTAGTATAAATTAATTGCTTCCTAATCAATAGAGCAGTAGAAAGCATCACTGTGAAATCCTTTCAAATATTAAACATGGCTATCATGTCCACTCTCAGCCTTCTTTTCTCCACACTAGACATATACCCATCTACCTAAGCTGGGAGTATCCCCCCCCCTCAAATTTCAACAGATAGTTACCTAAGTTAGAATTTACTTATAGTTCTCCAGAAATACAATTGAGATTATTGAGATTTACATGTTTAAGAGTTGTGCTCAGAAATGTTACACTTACTCTCCTTGTGAATTTATATCTTGGTTTCTAGTTTGACATTATTTCTAAAGTGCATATGCAAGTAGTGAAATACATACTTTTCTGAAAAGTTAGCAATATTGTCCCCTATTTCAAACAAGGGCCTTTTGGTTAATGTTTAGGAGAACTGAATACCTTCCTGATCACTAGGAGTTTATATATTCTTGCAAGTTTGCTATTTTTAATTTATATTGAAGCAAAATTTGAAAGAGAAATCAAAGATGCAGTAACATAAAGAATACCAATTAATATTCCTAAGTGACATACATACTTTTAAGTTCACATAACTGCTTCTTTCCCTCTGTTCTGAGAGTGCTGAATGATTTGTTATATTCTTTGACTCTTTTCTTGTATATAGGTTATAGATCCTGTGGCAGCTCGGTATACTGCTTTACTCAAGAATGAAGTAGTTACAGTGAACATTCCTGAAGCTCAAGAAGAGATGAAAGAAGTAGCCAAACATCCAAAGGTTATTTTATTAAATTCATTGTCATTATAGCACTGGATTACCTATTTTTTGCATATTGCTGCTGTGGTCATATATCATAGCAATTGTCCATATTTCTTCTCCAGTTGTAATGCACAGTGTTAAAACAGAAAGCTTTATATAGGTTTGAAAAAACTATTTCAGATTCTTAAGATAAAAAGGAAGAGAGGGAATGATGGAATCCTGTCGTTAACTTTGAGATAAACTTTTTTATCTAAGAAGGAGCTTTCAAGGGTGCTGCTGAGATGCTCCATCCCACCTTTTCCATTTATGCTGAAACAAACAAACAATGATAGTTTTGAAGATTCCCAATATGTGTGAATTCATCTGCACATAAAAGCCTGGCAGAGCTAATAAAAGAGTAACTGACACAATGTGCTTCTAACACTTTTGAGGGCTGTGAAAAGAGATGAGAAAGAGGGAAGACTATTCTTGAGTTCAGTCATATGATGTTGCCCTATTATAGAGACCTTGAGATAGGCCTGTATCCCATCCCACTTGCCAGGAAATTACTATACTGAATCATATATGCATCAACATTCATGGTGCTAGTGGTAACTATGAGCTTTCCTTGGATTTGCTAAAGACTAATTCAAAGGGTTAGAGACAAGAACACTGCCAAGAAGTGGAAATGATTGAAACCCAGAATCCAGTCTTTATATATTATATATATGTACATAGTACATATTGTAATTATTACTATATTATATATCATATTGTTATACTATGCATTATATTATGACATACATTATAGGCATTCATATTATATGTATTCAAGATACACATATTATGCAGTGCTGTATAAGAGGCACACTGTCCCAATCTAAGAAAGAAAAAAACAAATAACATTTGATCACAAAACTTTCATGTAATCAATCACAAAAGAGTGGACCACATACCAAATATACAAGTTCTGGGTATAGTTTAGAACGCTTAAACCAATAGGTTGTTGAAAGGTGAGTCATTAAAAAGTGGGGGGCACCTGTATGTTTAGGATTTCACCTTCAACAGTTTAAACAATTTCTTTGCCACACAAATAAGAAAGAACCAGGAGTAAAATGTATGTAAAGCTGACACACCCTTTAGGAGGAAATTATTTATATTAATGTGAGGCATCCTTACTACATGAAACCTCTGTACATTATCTTATAATGCATTATTCTGTCATAACCTGTACAACACAAACACTTAGTCATGTAGATTGATCAGTTCGTAATAATTTCCATTGTTAACTTACAGAATGCTGAAGTTGGCTTGAAGCCTGTGTGGTACAGTTCCAAAGTGCTGATCGAAGGAGGAGATGCAGAGACGCTGACAGAAGGAGAGATGGTTACATTTATTAACTGGGGCAACGTAATCATTTCCAAAATACACAAGTAAGTTGGTGCATCTTGAAACAAGTTGATATGAAGATGATAATAATAATAATAATAATAATAATTAGAACTTGTGCCACAAATACCATCTGCCTGCGACAAAGAACTGATGAGATCACAAGCCAGAAAAAGTTACAGAAAATTAGCACATCAAACTCCTCTGGGATTTCCGAATTCAGACAGACAGAGCTCTGGAGCACAATACTCCTGACATCACAATCGTGTTAAAAACAAAGTATGGATTGTCGATGTTGCAATCCCAGATGACAGCAGGATTGAAGAGCTGACAACTGGAAAAGCTGACACGATATGAGGATTTAAAGATCGAACTGCAAAGACTCTGGCACAAGGCAGTAAAGGTGGTCCCAGTAGTGATTGGCACACTGGGTGCAGTGCCTAAAGATCTTGGCCTGCACTTAAACACAATCGGCACTGACAAAATTACCATCTGCCAGCTGCAAAGGCCACCTTACTGGGATCTGCACGCATTATTCGCTGATACATCACACAGTCCTTGATACTTGGGAAGTGTCCGACGTGTGATCCAGTACAACAGCCAGCATAGTGATCTTGTCTGCTGTGGACTCATCTTGTTGTGTTTCACATAATAATAATATATTTATAACCCGTCCTCTCTCCCCAGAGGGACTCAGGGCGGTAAGCCGTATGTTAGACGTATTGTTTGGAATGTTAGATTCATGGTTTATATTCAGAAGAAAACCCTGGGATCCTAACAACTGCAAACATAGCTCTAATATCTGTCCCATTCTCATCACTTTGAGTCTTGTGTGACCCCTTGATACTGCTGTTGAAGTAAAATTGATTTTTGTTAACAGCACTGAATGGGTTACTGCACTGAAACTGGGGGTATAAGTAGAGATGCATTCGATGGAGGCAAATTGCAGTTTCTTTACACTAGGATCATTTTACATCCATCCCAAGGATTGGCAGTTAATGACAAGTTAACCTATGTCTCAGTGAGGCTTCCTTTTGTACAATATTAGTCTTTGCTTTGCATAAGAATATACTTCACAGTATATGTTGATGTCAAGTGTAAGCCAAGGGCAGACTTGGAGGCCAAAGTTATGGATTTTGATATGACCCATGGAAAAGTTGAGGGTCATTCTGTAGTAATCGTAATGTATGTTTTTTTCTGTGTAGGAACTCCACTGGGAAGATTTCATCCATTGATGCTAAACTCAATTTGGAGAATAAGGACTACAAAAAAACAGCTAAAATTACCTGGTTAGCAGAAACACCGCGTGCTCCACTCATCCCAGCAATCTGTGTCAACTATGAACACTTGATCACTAAACCGGTTCTAGGCAAGGAGGAAGACTTCAAGCAATACGTCAACAGAAATAGCAAGGTAGTTTGCAAGAGGTACAATGTGAAAAAGGAACGGAAAGAGTTTGAGGATATGTAGAAGATTTTATTTCTCAAAATATCCCATAATGAAGTCCTTTTTTACATATCCTGAAATTCTGCCTTTTTATTTACATTGTATTGATTGGGTATTTCTGTTCTTTTATGACCTATTTTAATTTTTATTATTTTTGACATCATCCTTACCTGAAGGAGCATTAGGTGGCAGTCATTATTTCCATTCCTCTCCCTGGTCAAAGACCAGAATTCTGCCTCAGCCTTCTCCATTGTGGTACTATCCAGGTATTGAGGATAAAGATTTCATCTCCCATATTCATGTTGGTCAGGCCAGTTTGGAGTTGTAATCCAAAACAATTGGGAAATACCATGTTGGAAGAGGCTGCTTTAGCCACTGTGCCATACAGGCGGCATATCTCTTGTTGTATCTTCAAATAATAATATTTTAATAATATTTTCAGTATTCTAAACGTGTTTTTTTTTATCTAGCCTTCAGTGCAGATACAGCATTCTTAGCATACAATGTGTTTTGTTCATAATAGCGGATTCCGACTTATTTTTTCATTCTTTTCAGCAAGAAGAATTGATGTTTGGGGATCCTTGCCTTAAAGATTTGAAAAAGGGAGACATCATACAGCTTCAGAGAAGAGGTTTTTATATATGTGACCAGCCATATGAACCTGTTAGGTGAGCTACTGGAAGTTTATTCCTATCTTTATCAGTGTGAGCCATTGATTTGGAACATTTTGGTATCTGGCTTTACAGTTTCATATTTTGAAGCAACATCTATTTATACCTTTACAATTGTAGTTTAACTGTCTAGCGGTCTCTGTGAATATACACTTAGTGACTGTATTAGCTAAAATTAACGAGTTCCTTCACATCACATTCGCTAAGAGAGGAGAGTCATGAACGAGTGTAGCTTTACTTCATCTGATGCCACCCTGCCTCTCCATGTGTATAAAATAAGGGGGGAAGCTATAAAGATTATTTGCATGTTACCCCCTTTTTATTTACTCAAGTTCTAATTTCACTTTCTGTTATTATTGCACTTAATTTAGCTAAATTTTGGCTGAAATGATATCAAATACTGTTTTGGAGTGTGAAAATGTTTTTCCAAACAAAAAAAATCTGTATATTCTATTTCTTTTAATGTTCCTCTTTTCTTTACATCCCACCATTTTTCCCACTTTTTTCCTACTTTGGAGGAACTAGAAATGTGCCCTGATTTTTCCAGATGTCCACAGCAACACAGTTTCCAAGCTGTATTACACTGGACAGTTCATTTCACTTCAGGACAATGAGACAGAACTTTCACTTTAATGCAGGTCTAGATACGCATGGCTACACAGAATTGGGGATCCACATTTAAATATGCATCCTGCTGACCTCCCCATTGAAAGCAGAGTACAATACAGAGGGACAAATCTGGACCTGAATGCAGATATTACTCAGCTAAGCGTAGCAACGTTGGGTCAACCTAGATGCCTTCATTAGAGTCAAATTTCTTTTTATCTCCATTTTCATGACAGCTGCAGCTTTCTCAACAGTTCACCATAAAAGTATTAGCTAATCAGCATAAATGGCATGAAAAGATTTCTGAACACGTCCTTAATCCTTTTTTACATTTTGTTTTGATCAGATGTGATATTAGATAAACAGACAGATTGCAACAAAAATGATATTCTACTAAATAATGAATTTGTCCAGCTGAGCTTTCTCTGTTTTTAACAGAGGTTGTAACAGTGTTTGTAGGATTTTCTTTCTCACTCTTTGGTGAAAGTTATGCACATCTTTTGACAGTTGCTTTTGCTCTTAATGCTGTTGTGCTATCTGCACCTATGTACTCTTACCTGAGACTTACCTAGTAAAATATCTATGGGATTTGGGTACTTACCCTGTAGAAGGAAAAGTAAGCAGATTTTTTTGGGTGCCATGCTTGAATGCTATAGGTGTTGCTATGCCAATTAATAAGATGTAATCATGAAGAATATCAGTTGATTAATTCTTTGTCTCTAGCCCATACAGTTGCAAAGAAGCCCCATGTGTATTAATTTATATTCCTGATGGCCATACAAAAGAAATGCCAACTTCTGGCTCTAAGGAGAAAACTAAAGCAGAAACAGCAAAGAAAGAGGTAGGAAGATCCTATTTATATATATTGATTGTGAAATAGGATACTCTCCAGTGCTGTGCATTAATATTGTTTGGATAAAACAGTATAAATGAATCAAATGGGAATCAAATGCAAAAATACGGAATAAGCAATGGTTTTTTTAGCGATGCATGTGATATCAGATATTATAAGTAAGGTTGATTAAAAACCATAAATCAGCAATGTGATGCCACTATTTTTTTTTAAAAGGCGGATGCTATTTAGACAATCCTGATACAGCCGTAATTTCAGAGTCACAAGATAGAGGTAGTTCCCCTTAGTTTTATGCAAGTATGATCCCACCAAAGTACTATAACCACTTCTGAGTATTTCGCTTTTACAAATTTGGGATGGGTTCAGTGGAGGGGACTACAAAACTGGTAAGAGAAATTAAAAATATTACTGGGGAGGAAAAAAAGGAAAAGTTTAGTCTGAAGGTTGAGAAGTATTCTTCAGATACCTAGGGGAATGTTATATAGAAAAAGAGTTTTTTCGCTGCTACCCTGAAGAGCTAGACTAGTTCTGAATGTACACGACCAAATAATAGATTTTGCTTGAACGTTAGGAGAAATGTCTTGATGTTAAGAGTGGTTATACAATGGAAATTATCAGAGCTGGATGGCAGAAAAATCCTTCTCACTGGAGGTGGCTCACTATCTGCTAAAATGTTTAACTCAGACTTTCCTTTATCAAGCATGAAGTCGGAATACATGGCCTATAATGACCCTCAAGTTTAATGATTTTATAATTCAATATTCTGAGTGCTTCCTAAATCTTGAATAAATTATTGCTGCCATTTTCTACCTCCACCGTGTTAAGGGCTATATTATTTATATATATTATTCAAGATTGATTTTCATAGAATCATAGAATCAAAGAGTTGGAAGAGACCTCATGGGTCATCCAGTCCAACCCCTTGCCAAGAAGCATGAGTATTGCATTCAAAGCACCCCTGACAGATGGCCATCCAGCCTCTGTTTAAAAGCTTCCAAAGAAGGAGCCTCCACCACACTCCAGGACAGTTACAGATTGTAGTTACAGATTGTATAGAACTTCAGCAGTTTTTGAACAGTCTAGAATGAATACTCAGAATTGTCAATTAAAATAGTATGAAAGAGTACTGTGTAATTCTTTTCCCCCTCTATTAAAATACTTTATGTTATCATGTTTCCAGTTTGGTTTTTGATAGAAATGAAACATCTGTAGTAGCCTACATATTGAAATGAATCCGATGTAAATATATATTAAACAAGCTGCAGATTTATTTATTTATTGCATTTATATACCGCTTTTCTCACCCCTGGGGGGACTCAAAGCGGTTCACATCAAATAAATGGCAAAATTCAATATTTATTTGTCGTGTCAGGACAACCAGTCAAAATTCAATGCCTCACATACAATAAAACAATACATCAAACATCTAAAAACAATTACATATGACTATAAATTAGATCATTAAAACTATGGTCTATAAAAAGATTGGCTTTTTTATGCAACATTTTAACTTTTGGCTTTGTTTTACTAAGTGCATTCTGTAAACATAGATTTGCTTTTCTGTTCAAAGGCTACTATGACACCAAAAGGACAATCTACTCCAATTGGGACTGATGCCTCTCGTATTATTGCCCCTCCTTCAGTTCAGGATTCTTTAGCTCTTTACAACAGGGTGTCTGCCCAAGGTGATGTAGTCCGTGACCTGAAGTCAAAGAAGGCCTCCAAAGAAGACATTGATGTTGCTGTAAAACAGCTGTTGGCCTTGAAAGCAGAATACAAGGAGAAGACTGGTCAAGACTACAAGCCGGGAATGCCTCCTCCAGTTGCTGCAGTGCAGATCCAGCCTCCCAAGTGCGAAGCCTCCTCTGCCCCCACTTTAGATGGCAAGACTCTTTATGATAGTGTGGCAGAGCAAGGGGAGGTAGTTCGGAAACTGAAAGCAGAAAAAGCATCCAAGGTTAGTATGAAGAGAAAATAAAATTACTTAAAAGAGTGGTATTTTGAGCTAGCATTAAAAATGTCATAATATGTATTGATCATTTCCAAAAATGATGTTACTCTTCATCCTTTAGCCCAGTGGTTCCCAACCTATTTTTTTGACCAGGGACCACTTGACCAGGGACCACTTTGACCAGCAGCCACTCTCCAACATTAGCACCAAAAGGGTTACGAATCGGTTTTCGGACAACTTTAGATTTTGTTTGGTAATTTGCGGTGCTGATTCAGAAAATTACATTGGATAGAACACATCCGCTCTAGTTTCTGATACAGAACATATGCCATCCAGTAGTTGCCATCTGCTCACCCACTGAAACCCATATTTAATAATCTAAAGCTGATGTGGTCTATCCAATTCAATTTTCTGAATCAGCACTGCAAATAACCACAAGAACAGGTCTAAAAACAGACACCAAGAAAAAGATTTTTTTGGTTGGGCTGTGTTATTATCCGTGAATTTTGTTAATGCTCATGTAAAAAAAAGAAAAGAAAGGGAAGGGGCTGAGCTTGAAAAAAAATACAAAAAGCAGGGCGTGAGACCCAAAAAACTGTCCCTAAGGGCTTTAATAACAACAACAACAACAACAACAACAACACTCGGGGAATAAACAGGGTCTTACAAGGGTTGCGTTCCCATTATAACTGATGTGTGGCAATGGGAGCTAATAATAATAACTACTTTGGGGGACTCTCCTCTCTCTCACTCCCTTGTGCATGCTGCTGGGTGAATCTTCTCCGCCCTGACCTGGGATACCTCCCAAGGCTGAGAAAGCACTGGTGAGGGCAAGGGGCAACATGCTGGTGTCTCCTTCCTTCCTTCTTTCCCCCTCTCTCTTGTGCTCCTCCAATGGCGACACATGGCCCCAGCGCCAATTTTCGCGGCTTTATTTTTGGTCTCGTGGCCCATGGGTTGGGAACCACTGCTTTATCCAGATTGGAGAGGGATAAAAGTTGGGGCCTGATTATTATTAATCTAAAAGGTGACTTAACATTTCTTGACCTTGGAAGCAAGGGTCTAAGTGACACTAAAGAGCTAAGATATGGTTTATAGTTTCTTTTACACAAACAAGGATAGCTGTGGAATTAGATTTACAGTCAAAACCAGGTGTGATATATATATATGATCTTAATAAAAAAGCAGATAGTAAGGAATAGAAACATTTACTTCAGGGGTGAGTAACCTTTGGCCCTTTAGATGTTTTGTATTTCAATTCCCACCACCCGAGGAGGAGGAGGAGGAGGAGGAGTTGTGTTTCTTACATTCCTCTTCTCAAAATATGAGACAGGATACAACATAGATTAAAATACAATAAATATATAACTATAATGATGTATAAATATTATTGACTGTGCTAACTAGGGCTTCTAGGGGTTTGTATGCAAACCATCTAGAAGGCCAAAAGTTCCTCATACCTATTTTACTTGGTTTCATATAGTTTAGTTCAGTGAAGATCAAAGGATACTCTCTAATTTAAGAAATTCTTCTTGCAAATTCTTCCCTTTCTACCATTTAGTCATGTATATGCTAATAGTTGCATTACTTATTCTACTCTTAAGTTTTTCCTTTTCTCTCTTGCTCTTCTTTCCTGTTATAGGATCAGATAGATGCTTCTGTCAAAGTACTTCTAACTCTGAAAGCAGAATATAAGCAAAAAACAGGCCAGGAATACAAACCTGGCAATTCACCAAGGAGCTTACTTCCTAGTTCATTTCCTTCTGCTTCTCCCTCTTCTGCGTCCCACTGTCCAGTAGTCAGCCAAGCTCTTTATTGTAAAGTAGCAGAACAAGGTGAAATGGTCCGTAGACTTAAGGCAGAGAAAGCCCCAAAGGTATAATGATCATGAATCTTTTTTAGAAGACTATAGTTTGTTTCTGAGATATGTAGACCTCAAAAAGTACATCTATTTATTTTTTGAAGTCCTCATACTTACATAAGTTCAAAATAAGAATTAAATTTTGTTTTTCACTGTTTTGTTGTGTTGCACAGTATATCCAACAGATTTTTATTTTGTCCAAGTAGAGCAAAACAATGGCAGCCCAATTCACCTTTAACCTGAGGTGACAATAATAGTGTGCGGTTATCTCTTCATGCCACATCATTTTTGTTTATATTGCTGTTTTGGAAAAAAATATATGTGAAGTCCTCAAAATATCATGCAAATATCCTGATGTGCGCAAATACATAGATGCCACTCTGTTTAACTGTGCTTGTAGTGAATAGTTTCCAAAATTGTTAGCCTTTATTACTGCAAGTACAAATTTGAGAATACCTAAATGAATGAAGAAAAAAGATTTTTTTAATAAAAAGAAGCAAATATTAATTGCTATTTAGGTATAATTTCAACAAATGATCAAACCTGCCATGGAGGTACTGAAGTCATTTCCCTGAACAGGATGTTAGATCTGAGCTTTCTTTGTCTACTCTTTGACTAAGACTGTGTAGTTTCCTGTAATCCTTTCTCTCTTACTGATACTTTGCCTCTCTTCCTGCTTCAGGATCAGATAGATGCTGCTGTGAAAATGCTTCTTTCTCTAAAGGCAGAATATAAACAAAAGACAGGACAAGAGTATAAGCCTGGACAGACTCCTACAGTGCTTTCCCTTTCCTCTTCCTCATCTGCTTGTGCTTCTGATCCTGCTTCACTTTCCTGCAATGGTTTTACATCTTGTGGCCCCATAGACAGAAGAGCTTTGTATGATAAAGTAGCTGAACAGGGAGATGTGGTACGGAGGCTCAAAGCAGAAAAAGCTTCCAAGGTAGAGTAGTGATAAGAATATATGTGTCTATATGTGATTCTGAACTCCATGCTTCTTCTTTGAGCATTAACAGTATTGATTTTTGCATAAAATTTACTAGCTTGCTTTTGAGATCAGGGATCCAGAAATGGATAACCCTGCTAATCCTTTATGAGTTTAGATACTACTGTATGTGAAATGAGACCACTTTGAGTCTATTATAAGAACTTTTACTCTGATATGTGGCATGTAAATTCTTAAATAATAAATAGATAATGATAAGTCTAGAGTGATGATATTGTTGCAGCATTACTGTTTGCTATTGTCATGTCCCTGCAAGAAACAAGAGGTAGGGACATTGTGAATCAGTACATTTATAGTTTTCCCCTAATGGTTCCTTTATTCCATAGGACAAAGTAGATGAAGCTGTAAAACTCCTCCTTTCCTTGAAGGCAGAATATAAAGAAAAGACTGGTCAGGACTATAAACCAGGACAACCACCAGTATCTCAGGCACTATCTTTAAATCAGCCAAGAAGCACAGCAAACTGTGGTCCTGATACAGCCGAAGCAAAGGCTCTCTTTAACAAGGTTGCTCTTCAAGGAGAAGAAGTCCGGAAACTAAAATCAGAAAAGGCTGAAAAGGTAACAGCAGTGATTGCGTGTTTGAATGGGTCACCTCACATGTCTGTTTTCAACATTCTGACTTGTGATTGTAGTATCTGCTTTGCTCAGTGTCATATAGGAATTTAGCAACATTGGCAGACTACTATTGCAGAGTTGTGTAATTTAACACACAATGTACACTTAAATACATATTGAAATAGAATTCAAAAGTACATTAAAAACAACTGAAACATTTAAAAACAATACATTCAGAGTTAAGCACGTAATCCATGAGTGTAATCCGGGCCATTCCAACACTGTTCCAAATCTATCTATTGCACAACTTCTCTAAAGGCTTGGTCACAAAGCCACGTTTTCACTCTCTTGTGGAAGTTAAGGAGGGAGGGGTTGATCTAATATCCCTGGGGAGGGAGTTCCACAGCCGAGGGACCACCACTGAGAAAGCCCTTACTCTCGTCTCCACCAGTCATGCCTGCGAGGGAGGTGGGACCGAGAGCAGGGTCTCCTCAGACAATCTTAAGCTCTGAGATGGTTCATAGAGAGAGATCCATTTGGACAGGTAGCTGGGCTGAAACAGTTTAAGTTGGATTATACAACATAGTATAATTTTACTCTGTATTATTTATCTATCTAGTAAAATTACATGAGACTTTCAAAAATAGTTTGTAAAGGCTCACCCTCTCTTATAGTTTATACCAAAATTCTGGTTGTGCTGTATTAAATCGCCTTGTCAGGCCATTAGTCTATCTGGCCTGGGCTTGGGAGATGGCTTGCTTAATTTGCTAGCGATAGTTTTCGTTTTAAAAAGCCAAAACTTTGAGATCTATCAGCTTTTGTTGTTAGTTGGGTGTACAGTAACGGACAAATAGAAGAAAAGAACCAGTAGTCTCTACACACATGCTCAGCCCAAGGATTTGTTTTGGTAGAGAAACTTTCCTATAAAAATGTATTCCACTAGCAGTATCTGGGTGAAAATATTATTTGGTTATCATTATGGTCTAAATATAGAAAGACACACTCTCTTCTATTATATATTCTCCCATGCCCGCCCACATGCACCTGCACACTAGCTATCCACAGATCACTTTTCTAGCACTTTTATTCAGTTAAAGCAACAATAGGGCACTGTTTAGGGGCAGAGTTTGCCACTGATTTCTCAGCAAACTGTACCATCATTTGCCTCAGTCCTGGTTTGTAGAGGCACATTCTATCTGATTTATCATGCATCAAAAGCTTTTCCAAAATTCAAACTGTGGCTGCATGCTGTCTTTTGGTCACACTTCTCCTTCTTCCACTTTAGAAGCTTCTCATAATAGTCTCCAAGTAGTTAAGTATTAGTAGATACTTAACCACTTTGCTGCTTTTAAACAAATAATATGCTAGTCATATGATGTGTTTGATAGTTACTTCCTGGATTTTGGTTGTTTCATGCAAAAATAAATAAATGACACGTTTTAGACAAGCCCTATTGGATAGTATTGAAAACCAACTGTCCAATCATGATTTGGTGATTGAAATGTAATGTCTAAGCAAAGCAAAAGAAGTTACTAAAACAGGCCTTTTTACAGGGAATCTTTCCTCCATATCATATGATCTGTGGTTTCCTGAGCAAGTGTAGTTAATGTATCTTCATATTCAGTATGGCTAATTTTTGTTTGTTTGTTTACCCATTGCTTCTCTGCTTTTTTCCAAGGATAAAATTGATGCTGCAGTGCAGGAATTGCTACAGTTGAAGGGACAGTATAAGTCACTGACAGGAGTAGATTATAAACCTATATCTGCAACTGGTACTGAAGATAAAGACAAGAAGAGAAAAGAGAGAGAGAACAAATCAGAGAAGCAAAGTAAGCAACAGAAGCAGAATGAGGGACAGAAGAAAGAATCTCAGAAACGCCAAGGTGACAATAGCAACTTGTCTTCAAATGGACCTGGAGATGGTCAAGGACCTAAAAAACAAACCAGGTAAAATGTGCACTTTTTATAGTGTGTGTGTGTGCATGTGTGTATATGCTGAATCATTCATACTTATTTTCTGTTATCTGATGGACTGGTTAAAGTAAAACAACAAATTTGTAGCAGTTGCATTTTTCATATACAGTCTACCAGAAAATCCTTCTTGCCCAAGAATTCCAAATGGCCTAAGATGGTAATAAAGTTGTATATGTTACCTACCTCTCCTTATGGCTCGAGGTGGAACACAACACAGATAAAACACATCACCTGAAATTACATACATCAAAACACCCCGTGACAAAATACATATATTAAAATACATAGCAGAAGGATTAAAATACAATGCAAATACTGTACATATATTAAAATAAAAATAGAATGTAAATGTCACAGATGTGGTATATGGAGGCACAGTGGCTCTCACTTGAAAAAAATAAACAAGTTCCATTAAATTTATAGGTATTTGAATCTCTCCTACAGCTGTTTACATTAATTTCATACTAGCTTTTTGTTAAACTCTCTGCATAATATTGGTGACATGGTCCCTACTCTGACCTCTTACAATAAAGTGCATGTAGAGGAAGTTGTAGCAGCAGGGAAGTCACCCAAGACCAAATAGCAACAGGCTGGTCTACTGCGGTAGTATAATGAAAAGACACTAGAGGGGGCAAAGAAATAGAATGCATGTGTCAAAGAGAAGCTCTTGAATTGGTGATCAGATCACAGCATTCTTTCAGTGATAGGCAAAAAAACATCCATCCTAGTCCAAGACCTAAGAGAATCTGTCAGAATTTCCTGACCTAGTGACTCCCTGAGTCATATTTGCTTGGATTATGTTGAAGGGGATGGAGAAGCGAGAGACCGGAAATGACAATTGTGGATAAATATCACTTAACGGGCAGGAGAGAGGACAGGCCCTTCACAGCATGAGAAAGTTCTTCCCCATCCCACCCACATGGTCTTGAAAACAATATCCAAAGCTAAAATGTCTTCCACTTGAAATCAGTGGAGATTTACAGAACCATAGCAATTTGAATACTACTGTTTTTTCATTTTGAAACAATAAAATATGCATTGTGATGTAGGCTTCTTTGAAGGCTTTTAAGCAGAGGCTGGATGGCAGTCTATTGGGGGTACTTTGATTTTGCTTTTCCTGCATGGCAGGGAGCTGGACTGGATGGAGGTCTCTTCCAACTCTAATATTCTATAAAATGTAGGTTTGGATAGCTTTGATAATTGTGGTTTAACATTCCAAGTAAATGACTTAAAGGCCAGCGGACTGTTTTATTTATTATCAGAACAGATAGTTCTTTTGGACCAAAAATAAAAGAAGTAACTCTCCTCCCCTCTTTCAAATATTACAGGTTGGGTCTTGAGGCCAAAAAAGAAGAAAACCTGGCTGATTGGTATTCTCAGGTAAGTGTATCTCAGATTTCATTTAGAGTTTTTAAGAACTCCAAATCATTTTTTTAAAGTTGTGGATAGCTTAGGGATGAGTTAATGCCCCTATAATTTTTTTTAGAAGATTTCACATCATTTTCTGTTCCTGTGACAATTGGATTTTGAACATTTTGGCTTGCTGTGGAAACAAGGATTGGTGAGAAAGCTTCAGTGGAGACACATTTTTCCAATGATAACTCTTCCGGGAGTCAATTTCCCTTCCTTTGAGTAGATTTTCTCTCACTTCCTGTTTTCTCAGAGACAAGAAGTGAGCTTAAATGTTTTTAATGAGGATACAGACAGCAGTAGAAATGCTACAGTGGCTCTCATCCCACAGCATACTAACCGAAACGAAAAAAATATAATTTGATTGGAATTTTACTTTAAATACAGCTTGGACACATGTTTGTCTTAATATATTTTTTTTTATGTGTGCATATAAATTTTTAAACATTTTCAAATACTACAAAAGGCCGGGCACATGTTGCTGGCTGGTGCATCTGCTCCCATTCCCAACTAATGTTGGTCCCCCATGTTTGTAACTAGGAGTGGTCATAAGTCAGATATTTGTAACTCGGGATTGCCTGGACTTGTATATACTCCAAATGAATAATTGTAGTTCTATTTATTTGTCCTGCCAGAAGCAAACTGAGAGTACAGTTGTAATGTATTTAAAAACACAAACCAAAGTTTTAAAACTTGGCATTATACTAAATGCCCTTTGACCAGTAGCTGGCCACCTGGAGTGCCTCTGGTGTTACTATAAGAAGGTCTTCCATTGTGCATGTGGCAGGGCTCAGGCTGCATTGTAATAGGTGGTCTGTAGTTTGCTCTTCTCCACACTTGCATGTCGTGGACTCCACTTTGTGGATCCATTTCTTAAAGTTGGCTCTGCATCTCGTGGTGCCAGAGCGCAGTTTGTTCAGCCCCTTCCAAGTTGCCCAGTCTTCTGTGTGCCCAGGAGGGAGTCTCTCATTTGTCTCATCCATGGTTTGAGCTTCCAGGTTTTAGTCTACCACTTTTGGACTCTCACTTGCTGAGGTGTTCCTGCAAGTACACTGCCAGGGTCTGTGGAGGCCAGGGAGGCAGGCCTTCCCCACCACATCTCAGGCCACTGCACTTCTGGGGTCCCTGGCCTCCACTGGACGTATATATTTTATATTATATATTAATATTTTCAAAAACCCGCAAAACAGCGAGTCTGCTAAAAGCGAAATGTGAAGTAGCAAGGGAACACTGTGTCTCTGTAGATCTTAGAAAACTTTTTCTTGATTCTGCTTAGTTCTACTAAGAGGTTAAGTACATCAGTTGTAGTCCAGCACATGATTGCATTGAAATGAATGCACTGATAGCAGATTATTTGAATATAGATGATGTCAGATTACAGATGATTCTGTCTCGAATACAGCTCAGTTTTTCATTTTTATTGTAACACTGTATTTAATTTTACTTTATTTCTATGCTTCTGTATACATTTCAAACTTGAATCCAGCAACACTGTATTCATTTTCATTTAAAGGTTATCACAAAATCTGAGATGATAGAATACTATGATGTGAGTGGATGCTACATTCTCCGTCCATGGGCTTTTGCTATCTGGGAAGCCATCAAGGACTTCTTTGATAGTGAAATCAAGAAACTTGGAGTGGAAAACTGCTATTTCCCCATGTTTGTGTCTCAGGCTGCACTCGAGAAGGAAAAGACACACATTGCAGATTTTGCCCCAGAGGTAAACTCAGATATTATATTTATTCCGAAAAAGAATGGAGGGTGTGTCAATTTTTAAAAAGGCTTGTTCCAAATGAGATATTTCATTTACACCTGAAGAAAAGCTGTATGTGCTCAGTAAATTCCACTTACAGACATTGAATTGAATGGTGAAGGCTTTCTGTGCTCGGGGCATCGGAGCTTTAAGCATGTCAGGAGAAAGGAAAGCTATATGGAAGTAGATACTTAAGTTATGTAAAGAAATTGTAGTACTTAAAATGCTGCAAAATATATATTTAAAGCATTTTTTTTGGTAATTGATTGATTTTAGGTTGCATGGGTCACGAGGTCTGGCAAAACAGAATTGGCTGAACCGATAGCTGTACGCCCCACTAGTGAAACAGGTAATACCTGACTTGAAGATAAAATACTGTAACAAAACACATTCCCTTTTCTTATCATGAGTTTACTAAAACTTAATGAACAAATTGTTTCTATTGTGAATTGTGTTGGTATTTGCATCCCAAGCCTTGCTTTCATGTATTTCTACACTTCATTTCTTATGAATGTGGACAAAAGCCACTATTGTATCAGATTTCTAAAGAAAAATGAGTCAATGTTATTATTTTAAATAATAATAAGTAATTAATATTACAAAATATTTTTGTGTTTTTTCCTCTACTGTAGTTATGTATCCTGCCTATGCAAAGTGGGTTCAGTCACACAGAGATCTTCCCATCAAGCTTAATCAGTGGTGCAATGTTGTTGTAAGTATAGGGATCTCATTCATGTGTCATGTTTACAGTATTTCTCAATTACTCTCATGGAATGGGAAAATTTAATATGAAATGTATATATATTTTCGCCACTTATAGAGGCCCTTTGGTTCTTCTGTTTTTATCGTTGTATGAACCAACTCTGGTCTGATGATCTTTGCTGCTTCATGAACATAAGTCAGCATTTTTTTTTGTTCTTGCTATATTTGTTTATATCCTCCCTTTTTCTAATCTGGGATTCAGTGCAGTTTATCACTGTGTAAACAACTGTACTGCATGAAATTAGTATAAAAACAAATTTCAGTGTAAATCTGAAGTACCCCTGTGTTAGTAAAGTTTTAATAACACATAAGGACTATTTAATTTGTAATGCATATAGCCTAACATAGCACTGAAAACTTATGTCAGCAATTGTAAAAAATACTTGTTTAAAAATGAATCTAGGGATGTACCTTTAACTATACAAACTGGCTTTTTTCGTTTTCCTTTTACTTGAAGCGTTGGGAGTTCAAACACCCGCAGCCTTTCCTGCGAACCCGTGAATTCCTATGGCAAGAAGGACACACAGCTTTTGCAACATATGAAGAAGCAGCAGAAGAGGTGAAACACAGCAAATGATGTGCTAAATTGCATAGTTTATTTCTTACCATTTCAAAATAATTTATTTATTTTTCAAACATTTGTTCCCCATCCTTTTCAACTGATGAGGGGGGACTCAGGGCGGCTTACAACAGCAACAATTAGATGTCAACACATACAAGAACAAAATACAACATGACATAACAAGAGTAGATAAAAACATTAGGTTAAAATCAATTTAAACCATTATTATCAACCATATTGCCATATTCGAGTCCAATTCAGCGACCAATGGCCCAGTCCAAAGCCTGTCCATAGTCCTTTCTAAAACTTTATGATTGCTGTCAAGCCTGTTTTGTGTTGTATCCTGTTGAATATCTGCATGTGACTAAGGGCCCTTCCACATAGCTATATAACTCAGAAAATTAAAGCAGAAAATCCCAGAACACAGAAATGCTGGACCACTCTAACGACCATCATGCCATACTACAAAGAAAAGCCATTGAAATCCACAAGCATGTGGACAATTGCAACATTCACATTTGCCTCAAGCAGACAAGAGTTCTTTTTCCCACCCTGGACATTCCATAGATAGATAAACCTCACTTGCCTAGTTTCCAACAGACCTCACAACCTCTGAAGATGCCTACCATAGATGTGGGTGAAATGTCAGGAGGAAATGCTTCTGGAACATGGTCATACAGCCCAGAAAACTCAGCAACCCAGTGATTCCGACCATGAAAGCCTTCGATATCAAACTGCATAAATATTCATCTACTATTAGGCAGTCAAAGGAACAAGGAAGATATGTACGCGTATATATGGTTTAGTAACTTCAACTGCTCTTTTACGAATGCATGTTGTGTTTGCATTTTTGCTTTTGTATTCTGTGATTTACAAGAACATTTCTTAATTTTATTGGCTTGTTTCGTACTGCATTTGGCCAAACACAACATAAAAAAGGTTATCTGTAGACACAAGCTGTAACAACATAAATAGGAAAAAAGTAGTCATAAGCAGTTACAAGTAAATAGTGAATATCACATCTGTGAATTTGTTAAAAAGTTAAAAAGTAGTTGAGATCCAGTGTGATATAGTACTTTGAACCTTGGACTGTCCCTCTGGAGAATGGGATTTGAATCCCTGCTCAGTCCTGGAAACCCACTGTGTGTCCTTGGAAAAGTCACACTCTCTCACCCTCAGAGATTGTAAAGTGATGTTCTTTACATCAAGTAAAGTCACATAGAAAGCTGAGTAATATCTAAGTTTTGATTTTTTAAAAAATCTCTCAGGTATTGCAGATTTTGGATTTGTATACTCGTGTCTATGAAGAACTTCTTGCAATTCCTGTTGTAAAAGGAAGAAAAACAGAAAAAGAGAAGTTTGCTGGTGGGGATTATACGACTACTGTTGAGGCATTTATATCTGCTAGTGGACGAGCTATCCAGGTATGTATTAATATTATATGTTTAACTATTATTTGGTGAGATGATATTTGAACTTTACTATATTGCTATGCCTTTTAGGGAGGAACATCTCATCACTTGGGGCAGAACTTTTCAAAGATGTTTGAGATTGTTTTTGAAGACCCCAGGACTCCAGGAGAGAAACAGTTTGCCTATCAGAATTCTTGGGGCCTCACAACTCGGACCATTGGAGTCATGACCATGATTCATGGAGATAACATGGGGTTGGTGTTACCGCCCAGAGTCGCTTGTGTTCAGGTGAGTAAAACAGTGATACAGTGATAATACTATGCTTTTGTATAACTGTGGAGTTTTTTCTAAAAGGTACCAGATGGAAAAAGAAATAGAAAAATGAGTTATACATGATAGCACATTGTTGACTAGGAGTAGAGTATTGTGTACAGATCAAAATCATCGAAATGTATCAAATTCACTTTGGTGCAAGGTTTGAAATCGGCATTTTATAGCAAAATAATGCATATCCTCAGCATGATTTTCCCCCAATTATTGTAAAATTTGTTTAGATGGATTCTGTACCTTTTGGAATCAAATTCCATCACTTAAAATCATTGGGATAGAGTGATAAACCTGTCCTTTATTCATTTCATCAGGATCAAAATGCAGTTGACTTAGTTTGGATCCAGCCTATGGATTTAATTGACTTTTGTAGTGTTGGTGACCCATGTGTGGAATCAAATAAGGCAGGGGTCCTCAAACTAAGGCCTGGGGGCCGGATATGGCCCTCCAAGGTCATTTACCTGGCCCTCGCTCAGGGTCAACCTAAGTCTGAAACAACTTGAAAGCACACAACAACAACAACAACAACAACAACAACAATCCTATATAATCAGCCAAAAGCAGGTCTACACTTCCAATTGAAATACTAATAAGTGTTTTTTTGCACTACAAATAAGATATGTGCAGTGGGCATAGGAATTCATTCATGTTGTTTTTCATATTATAATCCGGCCCTCCAACAGTTTGAAGGACTGTGACCTGGCCCTCTGTTTAAAAAGTTTGAGGACCCCTGAAATAAGGCATAGTTTTTGCCTTCATTAAATAGAGTCATCTGTTTTTTTTTAAAGTAAGAGTTAGGTTTTAATTTTATTAACAGAAGTTTTCCATGGGCTTCTTCTAAAGAATATTCAGAAACTCACCTGTTATGAAATGTCCCAGACATTGTTAACTGGAACTACTTACAGGAAACATACACGCAACTTCCTTGCTACAACAATTGGTGACTGGCTTTTGTTCAAAGCCAGTTGAAAGTGCTGTTCATATAAGGCCTGCGTAGAGCTTTGTAATAATCTAATCTTTTTTTCTGTTAGCAGTTTGTTCCTTCAGTTTACATAATTAAGGAGCAACCACAAATGTGGTTAAATAATGGGCCATTTATTTGACCTAACTTGTAATCCAAACTTTTATGGGGAACCACCAAGTAATTGGGAAGGAGTAACTTAAAAGTGAGTCTGCTGTTGAGGGCCAGATGTCAACCCCATAACTATCTATCTTCTCACCCTGATGTTGAGGGCCAGATGTCAACCCCATGACTATCTTCTCTCCTGCACCAGTTCCTGAGTGCAGACCCAACTCACATGAATTGCCAACTCTGGCACAATCATACAGGAAGGCCCTCCCAGGTGTTTCCCTCCTCTAGGCCATGCATTTTAGGACAGGGAGCTCACCACTCAATCAAGCCCCTTTTCCAGCTGTACAGCCTTGAGGGACCTTCCCAGGTACCCTTCCTTCACTCAAAGTGGGTATCATTCAGCTGTTACTCCCTCCACCCCCAAATTTCAGCCACTAAAAGACTCAAGCATTTGCCAAGTGACTTCGAGAGTCCCTTTTTTGCTTGAAATCAGTAGGAATTTTGTTTTTGTTTTTTTAAAAAAATGTTTGGGTTCTCCACAGATTTTTTGCAAACAATGTGTACATGGTTGTCCCTAACTTTATAATTATTTGTGTCTTGATTTAGGTTGTGATTATTCCCTGTGGTATTACAAATACACTTTCGGAAGCAGACAAGGAGGCCTTGATGACCAAGTGCAGTGAATACCGTAAGACATTACTCAGTGCTAACATCCGCTCAAGAGCTGACTTGAGAGATAACTATTCTCCTGGCTGGAAATTTAATCATTGGGAGCTTAAGGTAAATGTTGATTTAGTTCTGTTCATTCTGGACTGGCATTTCTCATATACTTAATCCTTGGTTGGTGGCAAATATACATAGAATATTTACCCTTACTTCTACTCCAGCATGTTCCCCAGCCTTCTAAATCAGATTAAGAATATTTAGGTCTTCACTGGCGAAAAGAATTCTCACCTCCCAGCAATGCCTATTCCACTTATACTAGATGGGTTCTCTTGACATTATTTCATCCTGTATTAGAGTAAAAATAATTTGCATAAACCCTACAGCAGTGGTGTCCAACCTTTGATCTTCCAGGTGTTTGGAATCCCATCTTCCAGAATCCCTTAGCAGCTTGTCCAATGGTAAAGAATTCTAGGAGCTAAACTTCAAAACAGCTGGAGAACCAAAAGTTTGACACCATTAGACCATAGTCTTGAATATAATCAGGAGCAGCCTTTGAGCTTTATATATTTTTATCTTCTTAAGCAAAATGGAAAACAGCAAAAAGGGTAATTTGGTAATTGCCTTTTGATTTTAGGGTGTTCCAATTAGACTTGAAGTGGGGCCACGTGATATGAAGAGTAATCAGTTTGTAGCTGTTCGACGAGATACAGGAGAGAAGATGACTTTTGCTGAAAATGAAGCAGTGGATCAGCTCAGACGTATTCTGGAAGAAATCCACACTAACCTTTTCAACAGGTTAATTTTTTATAAAAGCCATTTCCTGTTTTTCCTTTGAAATTTAATCTTAATAATAGATAATTTTTTACTGCATATACTCATATATAAATTGACCTTATGTATAAGTTGAGGGCAGGTTTTGGGGCTGAAATTAAGGATTTTATATATCCCATGGATAATTTAAGAGTCATTCCACAGAGAGGAGAAAGAACCAATGCCACTGCTACCATTTCCCTGCCAAAGTATTCAAAAAGGCAGAAGCAGCACCATGACAAAGGCACTAGAGCAGTGGTTCTCAACCTGGGGTCCCCAGATGTTTTTTGCCTTCAACTCCCAGAAGTCCTAACAGCTGGTAGACTGGCTGGGATTTCTGGGAGTTGCAGGCCAAAAACATCTGGGGACCCCAGTTTGAGAACCATTGCACTAGAATATGTTGGTGTTTCTTTTCGGTTTTCCCAGAACAGACTAAGCTTTTGCCTTTCACCACTTCACTCAGATAATGCTATGGTTCTTTTTTTTTTAAAAGAGTTTAGATACAATAATCACATAACCTGTAGATCCAAGTTTTTGGATTGAGTTTTTGACTTAAATTTCTAGAAAGGAAAGAGATTGTCAGATTGCACATAAGAATAATATAGAAATCTCTCTTTCATTTCCTGGAAGTCGTTAAAATAGGAATATGGAAATATATGTTTACATCAGGCCAAAAATCTACCTCATCATGTTTTCAGTATTTACTTATTATATTTATACCCCACCCGTCTCAACCCTGAAGGGGACTCAGAGCAGCCTACAATCAGCAGCAATTTGATGCCATCAACAGAAAATAGACATGTACATTAAAACAAATTAAAAACAATAAAACATTAAACACAAATTTAAAATCACGTAATCCAAGGACATAGTCAAAAGCTATTCCAGTCGTTATTGTACATAAGTCTACTTTTCTTTTTGCATAGCACGGCTGGGCAAAAGCTTGGTCCCAGATCCATGTTTTTACTTGCTTCCTGAGGATCAGAAGGGAGGGGGCTGACCTGATTTTGTAAAGACCAACCAGAAATCTCTAAAAGAGCCACTGATACTATATGAAAGCAGTTTTCCTCTCCTACTGTAGATGTGTATTAACTAGTATTCAGACACATGTTACTTTGGACCCTCAAGATACTACATATAGCTAGCATGCTTAGTATCCGTTGAATATTCTATTTATTTATAGTATCAGAAGCTAATTGAGAATGCAGTTATAATGCATTAAAGAAACCAGAAACATAATTTAAAAATTGGCATTGTACTAAATTTCCTTTGATCAGAAGCTGGCCACTTCAAATGCCTCTGGTGTCGCTGTAAGAAGATCCTTCATTGTGCATGTGACAGGGTGCAGACAGCATTGTAGTAGATGGTCTGTGGTTTGTTCTTCTTTACACTCACATGTTGTGGACTCTACTTTGAAGCCTTGACCAGTTTTCTGCGTGCTGAGGAGGGCGTTTCTCATCCGCCATCAGCCACTGATTGAGGTTGTGCATTTTAGCTTGCCACTTTTAGCCTACCATTTAATATTCTGTTGGTGTCACGGGTAAACTATGGACTAAACTAAACAACTTAACATAATAAGACTTCTGTTATTGATTGTCATATATGTATAGCATACTGTTTTTGTATTCCCTAACATATATCTCACATTTTTGCTGGTGGTTATCTGTGGAAACAATGAATTGCACAGATACAAATCATTTGCCCTTTGAACGGTGCAATCCAGGCTGGAATGGAAACAAAAAAAAATCCATCTAAATACAGAGCAGAGACACCATAACATTGATGCAAATTACTTCACAACAGGCAATTGGTACAAGAAAATATAATTCATTCTTTTGAACTCCTTTACTACCTAACCACAGTATGCTAATATTTCCATTAAACATTTCCTTACTCATCTGCTAACTCAAGCGCATGTGATGGCATCTAGACTGATAGATCTAAATTCCTCATGAGTAATTTTATTAACCTAAGCTTGTGCTGCAGCAAGGTGCTACAAGATTTTTTTTGTTAATATTATAGCAAGAATCCCAAGAGTAAAATTAGGTTAATCCAAGGAACTGAATGAGAAGGGTGGAATACAAATACTGTAAATAAATAAATAAGAACACTTTGCTTAGAGCCAGTCTTCAGGACTATATAGTTAGTATTTTTTTTCTCAGTTAAGGTCAAACCTCTATCTAAATTTCTAATTGTTTATTGTTGCTTATTCTGGACAAATAATATTGTAATTGTACTAAGTATTCCTGTAGAAAAATTCTGAGTTTCCTTTTACATTGCTAGGAAATATATATGTCTAGTATACCTCTTTATGTTTACCTTAGCTGACTTTCCTTCCACAGAGCTGCTGAAGACCTTAAAAGTCATATGGTGGTGGCCAATACAATGGAAGAGTTTCAGAAAGAGCTTGATTCAGGAAAGGTAAGGAACTTGCAGTAAGATCAGAGAGGGCTGCAAACTCTTGTACACTTAGGTTTCACTGATGTAGTACAACACACTTCTAAGCAAGCATGTGTAAACAAAGATTTTAATTTTTTTCTCTATACCTCAACATTGACATGCATGCAGTATGTAACCACGCATGTTCAACATAAACAATTCAACAATGGCAGTATTACTTGTTTATATAGTTTTAAAGGTTGGGAGATTGAAATAATAGTTCAAGTTGTAAGGAATGGTAGTTCCTTTCTTGGAAGCTTTTAAACAGAAGCTGGATGGCCATCTGTCAGGCGTACTTTGATGGTGCTTTTCTTGCCTGGCAGAGGGTTAGACTAGATGGCCCATGTGGTCTCTTCCAGCTCTGTGATTCTATGAATGCTGAAGGGTAACTGAAGATTTTCCCGCAAATGAATTCTACTGTGTATACTCTTAAGTTGACTTTATGAATAAATCAAAGGCAGGTTTTGGGATCAAGATTATGGATTTTGATACGATGCTTGGGTTAGTTGAGGCTTATTCTGTGGTGAGGAGAAAGTGTCAGTGATGCCTCCTACTGCCACTATTTTCCTGCTCCGGCATTCAAAAAGACCCTTTTTGCTACTCATGGAAAGGGATAGTTGTGTGTGTGTGTTAAAGTACAGTATTCTGGCTCCTCTCAAAAAAGGAACCATCTTGTTATTTGAATAGTGAACAGCAAGATTGTAGTCAGTACTGAGAGAGCTTAAAAGAAACACCAGGCCCCTATAATCTCTCTAAACTCCTTTATGAAGCCTGCATATCATTTTCCCACCCTGGCATTAAAGGCCATAAGTAGTATTGCAGCCGAGAACACTTCTTTTTCGTTCTCCTGGGATGATATATGCAATTTCAACAGAAAGGAGGAAGCCATGAAAATGAACAAATTCTGGCTACCAGTATTTTTTAAAAAAACCTCTAAAATCAAGACAGTAAATAAAAAAACAACACTTGGAAAATTGGGGAATTTCAGACATGAAACAAGCAAGGCCAGCTAATGCCTTCTAACAAAGGATTCCCTCAGGCGGGAAGCAACCAGGCCTTGAAGCTGCAAGGCTATTCAGTTCTAATCAAGCTGGCCAATTGCAACGTTTACACCTGCCTCACACAAGAGTCCTTTCTTCCACCCTAGACATTCCACAGATATATAAACCTCACTTGTCCTAGTTTCCAATAAACCTCACAACCTCTGAGAATCCCTGCCACAGATGTGGGCAAAACGTCAGGTGAGAATGCTTCTGGAACATGGCCACACAGCCCAGAAAAACTCACAGCAACCCGCAAATAAGCTTTTGCTTTTCACCTCTCTACTCCAAATGGAGTGGTTCCTTTTTGATGAAAAATATAGTATTTACCCTTAAGAGAGCCAGCATGTACTGATTTGAGCATGGGACCACGACTCTGGAGACGAGGGTTCAATTTCCCTCTCAGCTGTGGAAACAAGTCACACACCGTTAACTGCAGAAATCTCCATTATACGGTCATCCTAAGTCAGAAATGACTTGAAAGCACATAACAACACCACCTGTGGTTTAGCCAAACAAGGTTTTGTGGGTTGATTTTTTGACTAATGTTTCTCAACTTATAAATGAGTATATATGGAATGTGTAAGAATATTTTACATTTGCAAATTTAGGTGGTTTATAGTTTTTTACAGTCGGCTTTCATCTTCTAGATTTAACTAATGTATACAATTGTAACTGTAAAACAGTTATAATAAATGACCTTCTGTGAGCAGTTTTTTCTTTCATTATAGGGAATCACTAAATGATATGGGATATCTCTGTGTTACCCCCAGTATAGCATAGGAGATGGTGAATACCAAGATGGTGTTGTAATATTTAAAATGAAGTCTGGCATCTGCACCATTAGTACAATAATATGTCAGCTCCAAAGAAACCCAACCATTGTTGCTGTGTCTTCAAATTCATTCCAGTTTATGATGCACCTAAGACTGCTCTCACAGGGGCTTCTGGGGCGGCAGATGTGTGACTTGCCTAAGGTCATTTAGTGCATTACAGAACCAAGTGGGGAATCAGACCCTGGTTTGCATAGTTGCAGTCCAACATTCAAACCACTACACATTATTGGTTGTTAATACATAATAGCAATTTGAGCTATAGATGAGATGTAATAATTCTAATGGAAAAGGCTATAAAATAATTAATGAACAATATAGACAACGTGTTGGTTCAAAGAACACCTTGCTTACGTCAAGGAACTACTTCTATCTGATTTCAATGTAGATAGAAAGGTCAACAAGTGCATGTATAAAATTGGATGATTGGTTATTATGGTTGATGTGAAGTAGCAGTAAAACACTCTTCTAAAGCAATTCACTAATTTTAATCATTTTATGGCAGTTCTGTAGTGGCATGCTATTATTGCAAATTATTCCACAACTTCATGGAAATATTTTTGATAAAATGTATTGGGTTGATTTCCTACATACGTGTAGGGGCAAACAGCAACTTAAGCTTGTTAAAAGTCTGAAATGTGTATAGCTTGCAGGACTTGGGAGTCACAGGATATTTAGACTATATTGAGATTCAGCTAAAACTGCCAAATCAAAAGGATTTTTGGTGGGGGTGGGTTGCAAATATGTTCACCCAAGAAACAATAATGTTCATGCTAAAAAAAAACCCCGTGCTATGATGACTAATGACAACACTAGGGCTGGGCGGTTTCGTTTCGTAATTTCGTAATTCGTTAAAAATTCGTTATTTTTTTTGATAACGAAGCGATTTTGAACCATTCAGGAGCATCTAAAAAACGAAACGAATTTTTCAATTCGTTTCGTAATTGCTTCGTATTCGTTTCGAAATCGTTTCAAAATCGTTTCGTTATTATTTCCGCATGTCTGGGGCAAGTTTTATAGCTGTTGTTTGTTTAATCAGTGAAAAAAAATTATAAATATCACACCAACAGTCAACAACAGAGGGAGAGGGAAGCTTCAAAAGTTCCCCCTGTCCCATATGGAGGTTTTTTAGCGTATTGCGCGGTTGCGTCCGCCACTAACGTATCGATTCGTATTCGTTTAGAGATCGTTTCCTAATTGTTTCGTAATTTACGAAATTTCGTAAATATTGAACTTTTTTAAAGAAAAATTTCGGAATTCTTTTAAATATCGAAACGCAAAAAACCCCAAAAAACGAATCGAGTTTAGAAACAAATTTTTCCGTGGTTGCCCAGCCCTAGACAACACAGATATAAATGGGCCTTGGTTACTCTCAAGTGCTTTGTACCTTTCTTAGTAAACACTTAAGTTTGAACCAGTTTCTTCTATCAATTTAAGATCTGTCTGAGTCAGGGTGAAGCTTGTGTGCTGAAATGCTGCTTAGTTTTAAGAAATAATTAAATTTTCTATGCACCAAATATATTATCCCTGACCTGGGATTTGTTTTAAATGTAGTGAATACGTCTAAAACCATTATGACTTAAAAACAAACAATAAATAAAATATCTGCATTGAAAGGGAAAAGAAATTTCAAAACTTACAATGCTTGTTCACTTTTATTCTCTAAACCAGTATTGTCTGTAGTTCTGCCTCCTTTTGCAGCATATGATAATCTCTTGCAAGATAATCTCTAGATTTACTTTAGATTTAGCTATCAACTAGATCTAACATACTTGGTTCTAGATCTAAGCACATTTTTTAAAACGAGCAGCTTCTGGAAAAGTAGGTGTCAACTAAAATACTGAAGGGATTTCAGATAGTACCTTGCATTTAGAGCAGGGGTTCCCAACCTGTGGGTCCCCAGGTGTTTTGGTTTACTACTCCCTGAAATCCCAGCCAGTTTACCAGCTGTTAGGATTTCTGGGAGTTGAAGGCCAAAACATTTGGGGGTTCTTTGAATGTGATTTTCCTGCTTCTTGACAGGGGGTTGGACTGGATGGCCCACGAGGTCTCTTCCAACTCTATGATTCTATGATTCTATCTGGGGATCCACAGGTTGAGAACCACTGATTTAGGGGTTGCTTCTACCCTGTAGAATGAATGTAGCTTGTCAGTGGGATACTAGCATAATTTAAGAATAAAATCATAATTGGAATAATTTTGTGTACAGAAATGTAGTTATCAACAGAAAGAAGATTGCCCCCTTTCATTTGCCCATTATTAAAAGTAAGGTTATGTTTCTTTAGAGTTAGATTGAACTATTTATTTTGTGTAAAAAGCATTCATAAATAAATAAGTATAACCGACCTCCTTTATTAAAATACAGTATTAATCCTTTTCAAAAGTTTTGGCTTTCTTATCCAATGTTTTACTGAGTTCTACCACCACGGGGCGACACATGTTTGCATTATGTGTTTGTTTCTTTTTAAAAAAATAGAATGTGTTAAACTTTTTCCTTATTCTAGGAAACATTAAGTGAATCTATTCAGGTTAATACATGGATCGCTCTTAGAAGCACCTTTTTTTCTAGCTTCAGTCTATGATTCACAAGATTCTCCTATTTCTTTTAAGGCAACTAAAAGAGATTTTAGAACCCCTTCAGCTATTAAGTTTTGGGGAAATGAGACATACTCTTTAGGGCAGGGGTCCTCAAACTAAGGCCCGGGGGCCGGATGCGGCCCTCCAAGGTCATTTACCCGGCCCTCGCTCAGGGTCAATCTAAATTTGTAATGACTCAAAAGCACACAACAACAACAACCCTATCTCATCAGCCAAAAGCAGGCCCACACTTCCCATTGAAATACTAATAAATTTATATTTGTTAAAATTGTTCATTTTAATTATTGTATTGTTTTTAAGTGTTTTTGCACTACAAATTAGATATGTGCAGTGTGCATAGGAATTCATTCATATATTTTTCAAATTATAATCCAGCCCTCCAACAGTTTGAGGGATTGTGACGTGGCCCTTTGTTTAAAAAGTTTGAGGACCCCTGCTTTAGGGCAATGAATATGACTTATGAAATAGAGTAGGAGATTCTTTTACAAAAAGACATATTTCCTAAGCACGTAAAACTCAACAATGTTTATGCTCTCTTTCTACATTAGATAGTGCAGATCCCCTTCTGTGGCGAAATAGAGTGTGAGGACTGGATCAAGAAAACCACTGCCAGGTAAAGAAAAACAAACTCTCTCTCTCTCTCTCTCTCTCTCTCTCTCTCTATATATATATATATATATACATACACACATACACATACACATACATACATACATACATACACACACATACATACTAGCCGTCCCCTGCCACGCGTTGCTGTGGCCCACATGGGGGTTCTGTGTGGGAGGTTTGGCCCAATTCTATCATTGGTGGGATTCAGAATGTTCTTCGATTGTAGGTGAACTATAAATCCCAGCAACTACAACTCCCGAATGTCAAGATTCTATTTTCCCCAAACTCTACCAGTGTTCACATTTGGGCTTATTGAGTATTCGTGTAGAGCAGTGCTTCTCAACCTTGGATCCCCAGATGTTTTTGGCCTACAACTCCCAGAAATCCCAGCCAGTTTACCAGCTGTTAGGATTTCTGGGAATTGTAGGCCAAAAACATCTGGGGACCCCAGGTTGAGAACCACTGGTGTAGAGTTTGGTCCAGATCTATCATTATTTGAGTCCACAGTGATCTCTGGATGTAGGTGAACTACAACTCCAAAAGGACACTGCCCACCAAACCCTTCCAGTATTTTCTGTTGGTCATGGGAGAACTGTTTGCCAAGTTTGGTTCAATTCCATCGTTGGTGGGGTTCAGAAAGCTCTTTGATTGTAGGTGAACTATAAATCCCAGCAACTACAACTCCCAAATGACAAAATCAATTTTTTTGAGTGAAGGACGTACATTGGGTTGTTAGGTGTATTGTGTTCATATTTGGTATCAGTTCGTCCAGTGTTTTTTGAGTTCTGTTAATCCCACAAATGAGATCATTACATTTTTATTTATATAGATTATAAAATATACAATAACATTCCTTTGAAGTTTCACTTTAGGTGGGATTTAGTCCATGTGCTAAATGTATGTCTGAATAGGGTTTTAAATAATTAGCTCACTAAAAACAGTGAAGTAGTCCCAGCAACTTCTGTTTTAGACCAATGGAAGTATAATGGGCAACATAGAGCTTTTCCCTTCATGGGGACCTCCATTATCATTGGTGATGACCTGAGAAAGAAGCCAAGATCACAAAAAGTTGGTACTGAGGACCTAAGAGACTTCCGGGACCCTAAGGGCCAGTGCCATTTCTACTAACTTTGAGACAGAGGCCTGTTCCTTTGTAAATCTACCTAGAATAGTAAGTTGTGTTTCTGAGAGACATGGTATTAATCAATTTTCCTCAAAGTCATTTTAGCTACTATGTTTCCTCTTTCAGAGACCAAGACCTTGAGCCAGGTGCGCCGTCCATGGGAGCAAAAAGCCTCTGCATCCCTTTCAACCCGCTGCGTGAGCTGCAGAATGGAGCAAAATGCGTCTGTGGAAAGAATCCTGCCAAGTTCTACACCCTCTTTGGCCGTAGTTACTAATTGGCTAGTTGGAAACACCATTCTCCTTACTTTTCAAGTCCTTGCAATTTTTGGAATAGACTGAAACCTCCCCAGCTGAAATCTAACCAGATTTTGTTACTTTTTAAAACAGCAAAAAATAAAGCCATACAGAGTCATGCCCCTTCAGTCAGACTAGCAGTAATGTGCAGACTTTTCTGTATACAGTATCTCTAATAATAAATATGTATTGTCAGCTATCCCTTGGATTCTTTTTTTAAACAAGTGGATTACCTTTAGGTCCAGTAATATACACTCAGTACACAATGGAAATACATGTGCTATTCTATTTGAACATATTTAAAAAACAATTTTCAATTGTCACCAGAGTCATGTGGAAATTATATTCACAACAAATTATGGTTTATTTAGCTACATGATAAAATGTCATTGTATAGCCTTGCAGACCCCAATAATATGTTTTGCACTTCTTGTTTCCCTTTTCCCTTCCCAGTGTGGCTTTCCCAGAGGCATAAAATTGGCCCTAGGCCTGTTCTAGGTGCCCACCTCTGAACTACATGATGTCGTTAACATAAATTCAGTACATTCTTCAGAGAAAAAGTGAATGGCAAAGCACACATGATGGATTTGTTAAAAACATTATCTTTAAAATTTCAAAGACTTCCCATTTTTCATAAACACAACAAAATTTTGGTTTCTGGAATGCAACATTTGAAACAGATATGAAGATTTGATAAATGTTATTGAAGTACTGAAATAAGTATCCTTTTTCTTATGTACACTTCTAAGGAGCTCCCGGTGACACAATGGGTTAAACCCTTGTGCCGGTAGGACTGCTGGCCAAAAGGTTGTCAGTTCGAATCTAGGAAGTGGGGTGAGCTCCCATCTATCAGCTCCAGCTTTTCATGCAGGGAAATGAGAGAAGCCTCCCATAGGATGGTAAAACATCCGGGCGTCCCCTGGCCAATTCTGTCACACCACAAGCGACTTGTAATTTCTCAAGTCACACACACAAAAAAACCTTCTCAGATGATATTCATACATACTTCGCTTGTTGAAAATTGTGAGACATCACCAGTAAACGTAAGACTAAACAGAGGAGACATATTCTTTATAATGTAATGTCTCCTGGTCCATTACATTATAAGTGTTGTTGAAGTACTGAGTGAGAAACCAGTTTGCAAAAACAGGTTAATATGGAAGAATTGGACTTTTACATGCAAGCAATTGGACACTTTCCCGTATGTGCATTTTCACGTTCTTTCTTCCATATGCAAATGTTTATGCTTCCATATAGCTATTCCAAATAAAGAAACGTCTGTATGAGCATTCTAACACACAAATGTGTAAGATTACAAGAATGTCATTGGTAATGTTTTGAAGATAATGCCCGTGTCTTCATGCTTTCTAGCATTATGACCCACAGTTAAGAGATCAAGCTGTGTTATTTAGGATGGATCTCCTATTCAAACAGTAGTTCTTTATTTAGGAGATACATGGCAGACAAGTACCAAACATCATCATTGTTAGATGGGCATTATCCCTCGATGAAGAAATGACTACTCAAGATAAGAAAGGATCATGAGATGGTATGGTCCAGCTCACAGTTATGTATCATGAAGTCCTATTGGAGTCAGTGGGAAAGATGGAATTAAGCAAGGAATCAATTCTTTTTGAAATCCAAAGTGCTTCATAATCGTAGAGATGATTGGGTCTCAAGATGCTATTATTCAATGTCTTTCTCCCCTCATCTTATTATGGCAGTAATAGCATTGATCTCTTATTAATACAGCGCAGATGACATTTAAGACTTCTAAAATGATTTGGTAAGAATCAACATGGAACATAGATGTACAAGGCAAATCAAAGAATTGGTGAAATCAATAATGTAAAATAAGGAACCTCATAACTGCATCACTGTCAGGCCCCCAAAGGAATGTAGTATTGAGCATAATGTTGTGGTCTCCATGTCCAAAATGCCAAGGGGTGATGAAATGAAAAATAAAATTAGGGAGACATCCAAAGGAGAAAGCGTCCGCATAAAATGCAGTCCTTGGGCCATAAGTAGACCCCAAAATCCACTTTCAGCAGACCTTGAAATCTCCAAGCAGTCAACTGAAGCCTTCACAGCACTTATTTAATTATTCAGACATTTTCTTGAGAATACCACAAAGAAACAGGAATACAGTAGTTCTTTTAATGTATGGTCAAAATACTGAATGGAAACCCATAATATGACATAAAATGGGCACAATATAGATCAGCAGTTCTCAACCTGGGATGCCCAAGTGTTTTTGGCCTACAGCTCCCAAAAATCCCAGCCAATTTACCAGCTGTTAGAATTTCTGCGTGTTGAAGGCCAAAAACATCTGGCAACCCGAGGTTGAAAACCATTGATATAGATAAATAATTTGCAATTATTGGTAATAATGGTAATGCAGATAGTACATAAAATTCAAGGCAGCAAACAATGGTCTGCAATCCTATTGTTTAGTTCCACTTAGCCATTCCCATGGAATTAAACTTGCCTGTGTCCTCCCTGGGTTTTCTCCAAGTTTAACTGCAACTGGTAAGCACTGAGATACAGTGCCGGATTTAGGACAAATGAGACCCTGTCTAGTTAAGTTATAAGGCCCCTGACTTGGGCCCTGAAGGTGACAGGCCCAGTAGGCCTGCACCGCCTGCTTTGTGGCACACTCCCACAGACTATCAACTTTATTATTGTGTCTGGAATTGCTTTGAAAGAAAAAACCTTCAAATTTAGAATTGCGCCACATAAGCAAAATCCATTGCAAAAAAAAAAAAAAAAAAAGATGGCCCCCACTGAATTATATTCGCTCATGCTCTTAAATGGTACATGACAGGGATTACGAATTTTTAGCACTCCAGATGTTTTAGGATGTTTAGGGTTTCTGGAAGTTGAAGTCCCAAATACATTAGATTCTTTGTATCTGGTGGGGTTTGGTTCCAGGATCCTCTGGGGATACCAAATTTTGTGGAAGTTCAAGTCCTATTACAGGCACTCCCCAAGTTACAAACATCAAACTTACAAACAATTAAGAACAAGGATGAGACAACAGGAAGTGAGAGAAATCTACCCCTAGAAGGGAAATCCACTCCTGAAAGATGTATCATGGGGAAACTGTGTCTCTACGGAAGCCTTATCGCCAATCCTTAAAATGGCATTCCGTATATAAAATGATAAAATAGAAGTTTGCTTTTGGGGGGAAAAATGAAATACACTCAAGCATTGGTTGATTGACTCTATGGATGCAGAATATATGAATAAGGAAGACCAATTATAGTTGGTGAGTCAAATATTCGCCACTCTTAGTAAAGATATGTGAAATTGCACTTAAAATTTCCATTCAGAAGTAAAGCAAGACAAAACGTGATAGCGCACTGAACCATGGGAAACATTGACCTAGATCAAGGAACTGCTCAAGGCCATTCTCTTTCCACTTCTGTCCCAGCAATCAATTAACTACTAAAAATAATATTAAGGAAAAAGAAGGGGGGGGGGCGGATTTTTCCTTCGACAGTAATACCAGAGTCAATGAGATAAACCAACAACTCTTCAGTTTTATGTTGCTATAATAAACACTGGGGCAATGCAGAAACCAGATAGGATTTTCCTTTACGCATGTCTCGTCAAGGCGCTCTCACAAGACAGCCTCTTGCCTAATCGCCCTTTAAACAGGTTTTATGGTTTTAGGGCTTATAAAAATTAACTTCTAAACACAAGCAGCAGGAGACAATAAAAAGGGGAGAGCTATAGAGGCATTACTTGCTAATACGATTAAGACCCTTCTCGTAAACACTCGGGAATTGCCAGGAAGACTTTCAGCCATGGGCCGCTACACTGGGAGAAGCAGCAGGCTACTCTTCATGTGTTTCATCAGCTTGGTACTTTTCGCAGTAGAACTGTCCGTTTCCTACATAGGCAATTCTCTTTCTCTGGCATCAGATGCTTTCACGGTCCTCTCTCATATGATTTCCATGATTATCGGCTTCCTTGGCGTTCGCTTCAGCCGCATCAGGTGGCACATGACCAGCACCTACGGCTTTCCCAGGGCTGATGTGGTGGGTGCTTTTGGCAATTCAGTCTTTGCTACGGCCCTGATGTTCAGCATCCTGATTGAGGCTGTGAAGAGGTATCTCAACCCACAGAAAACAGAATCGGCCCTCCTTGTTCTGATTGTTGGGGTTGTGGGGTTGCTTTTCAACTTGTTCAACTACGTTATCTTTCTGGACTGCTGCTACTGCCATGGCTCTGTTGACCAAGATGTGGAAACAGGTAAGCAATTGAACAAAATTACTTCTGTCTATAACTTGTTAACATTTGCTTCTTCTTCTAGTTTTTTAAATCATAAACTAGTTTTTTAAAAAGTGGTGCTTGATAGGCCAATCTAATATATACCAGAATTTAAATAACTTTTTCAGTAACACCTTTATTAGGGTTAGTAAAATGCCAAAAAGGAGCTGAACCTTGACATTCTTCTGAAGTCACTAGGTTAGGTATTTTAAAAAATGGGATGGGAGAGGAAACAAGATAGTTTCCAATGTCTGGCTAGATATTATAGCCATTGGATTTAGTGATTAGACATAAATCCCAAGACTGAGATTACAATCTTTAAAAAAATCTTGTAAGTGCAATCTTATCAGGTTGTACCATGTAAGACGTAAAATTGTATTTCACCATTTCTGGGCATGGGCAACTTTGGCAGACCGAAATTTCTTCCCCAAACACCTGGCCTTGAGACTGTCAACAATTTTCAAAATAGTCAAAACTGCTCTCAACACAAACCAAAAGTTCACATCTGTTTTGAAAAATGTGGAATTTCAAAATTTTGTACAGTAGTGGGGAAGGGATCCTTTGGTCTTTGCTCTGGAGACTTCTGAGAAAGTCAATTTCCCCTTTTTTAGCCAGGAAAAAATGACCCAAGGAGCTGAGTGTGCGTGGCAAAAGGTGTTTAAATAAAACACATTAGCTGGCATTCAATTGGTGAATTAGATAATCATAAATTGGACATATGTCACCAAATCTAACTTTTGTGTTTTTGTGGAGGTGGGATTTTTGTTCCATGTTATTACCAAACTCACCTTATAAACAGCACAACACCTCTGATTTCTTCTCCTCTTTCCTTCCTTCTCCTCCCCTCTCTCCTTTCCTCCTCCTTGTCTTCTTCTCCTTGCTGTTCTTCTTCTTCTTCTAATTTCTTCATATGTTGCTTTTCCTCCAAGAATTGGAACTCAAAGGGACTCACAATTTAAAAGAACTGAAATTAAAAATTAAAATAGAATTAAACTACAGACAGTCCCCAAGTTATGAAGAAGATCAGTTCTGTAGGTTTGTTCTTAAATTGAATTTGCTTGAAAGTTGGAAAAGTTGGAATAGATACATCTTAAAGTATAACTCCAGAGATAGAAATATATTTATGGACTTGTTTACAATACATCGGCAGAAATATGTTTATGGACTTGTTTACAATATAATACTATAAATCTGAGACATGTATGAAATCTGATTTAGATTGTTTCTGAACTGTATGGCAAGCAGTTAATAGCTCAAGTGCAATCAGTATTTAGAAATTCTAATTCATCTTACTGACAAAAATAGAGCTGAACATTAATAAATTGATAGCAGCACAAGAGGTTCATTATTCTCATTTAGGATTATTTTTGATGCTATTTGTATTTTTTATTTTAATATTATCTTTTATTATCTTAATGTTATGTGTGTGATGCAAATATTACTATGGCTGATTTTAATAAATAATTTTATAATTTCGTGCTTCAAGGTGTTTTATTTGCAACAGTTTATTAAAGAAACAGTCTTGTAAGTTGGCCAAGCCATCTGACTAGTTAGGAAGATAACTGCATCTTTAGTTGTGTATGGTATTCACACAGTTCTCCAGATGTGGCTGAATTCAAACTTCCATCACCCTCTATCAGCGCCCCCCCCCCCCCCCCCCCGCCTCGCTAGTATTTTAAATTGGATCATGGACTGCATGTGCACCACATGTGGACCAGATCCACCATGGATAAGATTCACACAGCTCTCCAGATATGGCTGGACTACAACTCCCATCCTCTATTATTTTCCCCAACGTCATCAATGTTTTTTGTTGGATTATGAAGGATATGTTTACCAAGTTTGATCCAAGCCATGTAGGAGCCTTTGTAGATGTCTTCTTATGGTATGACCAAAATGGCAGTGCAGTCACTTTGGCTTCTAGGGAGTGTTCTAGGGAATTTGTTGCTAGTAGTTTGGTGTCATCTGCATATATTAAATTGGTGGTGTATACCTTGGCATCATAAAAGTCCATCACTCCCCTGATTTCTAGGCCAAATTTTCCTACAATCATTTTAGTTTCTAGTTTAAGTTCAATTGTATCATTAGCCGCAGCATTACTTATAGTTATCCCCTTCCCTTCTCCAGTAGCATGTTGAGTACCATCTAACTTGAGAGTGTCATCTTCTGATATTATCTCTTTTTTCATGTTGTATTGTCTCACTGCAAAGTTCACCATGCCTCTTTCTGTGTAGTCCTAACAAGCGTTAGTTATGATCCCACAGCTGTGATCTCTGAGACATTATCTGCCAGTGTCACCCCATATTATTGCTGCTGCCCAGTTTGGCTTCTCAGCAAAAGCCTGTCTGACAAGGAAAACCCTACTAGTTGTACTGCCACCATTAACATAGCTTCACAGGAGCTCCACCATGGGGTGCTAATGCTATTTGTGAGAATATTTCATATAGGAAATAAGAATAAATAAAAATAGATATGTTGGTTAGGAGGAAAAACAGCTCAGCCTGTGCTCTGATCAATGGTCATCATGATGTTTTGTTCTTCAAAGACTCAAGGCCTGTGCCCTATTTGCATGGTGAGAACCGCCAGCATGGAGATTATTGTTTTGCTGTTTTGTGGTTTTTGCACTCATGTGAATCCACTCTTAAATTCATTTTGAGCCTGTGTCAAGCAAAGCAAATATTTACTAGAATAATAAAATGTCAATAACTCACCACTATTTTCCAGTTTGCTCACTCTTTCTTTCTAGGAAGGCTTGTTGTAATTAGTGGCAGACAACATAAATCATTTTTAGTTCCACTTAAAACCTTCAAATGATATAATCACTATGGATGGCTTTTTCCACATTAAACTTTATTCCCAGCTTTGGTATCAACTAATTATGGGTAGCACTCCTTTTGTTTTACAAACAGGTGTGGATATTGGGAACATTCAGATAAATGAGATTTCTATTTAGGGCCTACCAGATAAGGAAGCAGGATGAGGACATACTGATTCTGGTTTCAGATGAATTTGCTAAAATGGGGTATTAGAGCCAAAAGAGGAGGGCAAATCTGGTTACCCATGGTGTGAAATACGTATCATACTGGGACAGATAGTGAGTCTTGCGGGATACGTGGCTTGTACCTTTGGACATTACACTGAAAATGTCAAAAGCAGTATAACTGAATCATGAGTTTGCATTCTCCATAATGTGCAAAGGCTTCGTGAAAACTAGACAGTGATGTGGCTACATAATGAAGATACGCACAAGGGGTTCCACAGATTCTCCAACAGTACACAGATGAAAATGGAACATACAGTATGTGGTCAAACAATATAAGAGTGTGGTCAAGATGGCAAAAGTTATGACTGACAAACAGACAATCTAAGAAAGACCTTGTAAAACTACAATGCCCATGATTCTACAGTGTAGATACATCCTCTGTGAATTCTCTCACAAGCACGTATTGTAGAAGGCTTTCATAGCCGGAATCAATGGGTTGTATAGGTTTTTTGGGCTATATGGCCATGTTCTAGAAACATTCACTCCTGATGTTTCACTTGCATCTATGGCAGGCATCCTCAGAGGTTGTGAGGACCTCACAACCTCTGAGAATGCCTGCCACAGATGCAGGATAAACGTCAAAAGAGAATGCTTCTAGAACATGGCCATATAGCCCAAAAAACCTACAACAACTCTCTCACAAGCAGTTTGGAGGAAGGCTTAATAACAGAAATGAAATCTATTATTCCATGAATATTTGTTTTTTTGCAAGAGGCTGAAATTGAACAGTGCAATTGCAATGAGTTACAAGCAACATAGCTACTCATCACTAGTTGAAAATAATCAGGATGTAACAAAGACACATTTCAAAAATAACACAATGAGTAATACAAAATTATTAGTATAATGAGCAACAGTTTATCACAGGCATGGGCAAACTTTGGGTCTCCAGGTGTTTTGGACTCCAACTCCCACAACTCCTAACGGCCGGTAGGAATTGTGGGAGTTGAAGTCCAAAACACTTGGAGGGCCAATGTTTGACCATGCCTGGTTTATCATCACTTTCAAATGTTACAATTTAAGGATATCTTCAGGCATGGGTTGTTGTAGGTTTTTTTCAGGCTATATGGCCATGGTCTAGAGCAGGGGTCCTCAAACTAAGGCCCAGGGGCCGGATGCGGCCCTCCAAGGTCATTTACCTGGCCCTTGCTCAGGGTCAACCTAAATCTGAAACAACTGGAAAGCACACAACAACAACAATTCTATCTCATCAGCCAAAAGCAGGCCCACACTTTCCATTGAAATGCTAATAAGTTTATATTTGTTAAAATCGTTCTTCATTTTAATTATTGTATTGTTTTTAAGTGATTTTTGCACTAAAAATAAGATATGTGCAGTGTGCATAGGAATTTATTCATGTTTTTTTCAAATTATAATCCGGCCCTCCAACAGTTTGAGGGACTGTGACCTGGCCCTCTGTTTAAAAAATTTGTGGACCCCTGGTCTAGAGGCATTATCTCCTGACGTCAGGAGAGAATGCCTCTAGACCATGGCCATATAGCTCGAAAAAACCTACAACAACCTAGTGATTCCGGCCATGAAAGCCTACGACAATACTTTCAGGCATTTTTACAAGTGTTCCTCCAAAATTTCATGGTTCTACCCTATCAATCCCAAGGCTATATTTTTAGAGGTAGGGGCTCTGACATGCTCCTAGCTCTTTTTCATTCTCTATGCAGGAAACAGGACAGAAATTGAGGGTGAAATTCATATGTTGGCAGGTAATTTGAAGGCACATACACATAATATACAGAGGGCTGTGTATTTCTACGCCCTTCTCTGGAATCCACAACCAGAATCCTCTGCTGTGAATTATTCTTCTCTAAAAATGCTTCATGGGTTCCAATAGCAGGCAAGCCATGAGGCAATGCTTCTGCAAAGGAAAATATGGGAAAACTCAGCTCTTCAAGGGAATAAACTCATATTTATTGCACCATGTGCTTTTATGAATTTAGTCTACCTTATTAGATTTCAGATATCTAGAATGTACAAAGTGTTGTGTGTATTCAAGTCTTTGCTAACATATGGTGGACCCTACCATGGGGCTTTCTTGGCAAAATTTCTTCAGAGGGGGCTAACCAGTGCCTTCTTCTGAGGCTGAGAGAATACAACTAGCCCAAGCAGGATGTGAACCTTGGTCTCCAGATTTATAGTATAGTATAATTATATAAAGTGCACCATAACGCATTAAAATTATTATAGCACAATAAAACTCTATTCCAGTGGCTCTCAACCTGTGGGTCCCCAGATGTTTTGGCCTTCAACTCCCAGAAATCCTAACAGCTGGTAAGCTGGCTGGGATTTCTGGAAGTTGTGGGCCAAAACACCTGGGGACCCACAGATTGAGAATCACTGCTCTAGGTGATGTTAAAAACTGAGGGACTGAAGGGAAATTTAATTGGGGGAACAGAATTTCCATTTGGAGAGGCTAGGTCCCATTTTGTCCCATTCAGTACCCACAGTCCTGTCTGTATCAGATTTCCCCCCTGACAATCTACTCAAACCTTTCTCCTTCCAGTCAACAACTTTGGAAAATGTATTGCAAGCTTGCAATTATAGTTTTCATCAAACTCTGCCCTGAGTGATAACTCTGAAGCCTGTTGACGTCAATGAACGTTCCACCATCTAGCAATTAATACTACTATCAAGTAATTAGTAATCTAATTGTTATATAGATGCCAATTTGTCAAATTTGCCTTTCATCTTTCATAATTAAAAGAGTACTTCAGACATTGGTAAGGAGAGTGCATGCCAGCTGATCCCACCTTTCTTAGTAGCAGACATCTGGAGACATTGGAGACATCTTTTTAACTATATGCCCATGTTCCTAATATCCACCTAAAGTGTAAAGCCAAAATGTGACTAAATATATGCATTGTTTAAGATAGTTTCCAAGGGACCATGGTCAAATCTGGATCAAAGCCTCCTCATATGTATGAGTAAAGATGGATAAAAATGGAAACTCTGCAGATCTTTGTGAGACTGGAATGCTGTTGGGTATGCAGAGATGAGAGCCAGTGTGGTGTAGTGGTTTGAGTACTGGTCTAGGACTCTAGAAACCAGGGTTTGTATCACCAGTGAGCTAGGGAAACCCAATAGTCTCAGAGAAAGCAATAACAAATAATATCAAGAGTATCCTATATGTTTGCCTTAAGGTCACCATAACAACAACAACAACAAAAACAACAACAGTAATAATAATATTTGTACTCCACCACCATCTCCTCGAAGGGACTCAGGGCGGCTGACAAAGTGCACTGAAGTGCTGCACATAAACAATACATTGACCTAAAAGCAATAAAACCATGAAATTACAATCATGCACACACATAATCATTTAATAAAACAATTAAAATTCATAAAACGCAGACATATCTGCGGATGAAAACTGGTTGTTTTCAATTGACACACCAAGTGACGCCCACAGTAAGTCCTCAGACTAACCCTTAAAAGTCTACTCAAGATTAAAGGCTTGTTTAAAAATCCATGTTTTTAAATTGGATCGGAAAGCTTGGAGCAAAGGGGCTAACCTAATCTCTCTAGGGGAGGCATTCCAGAGCCGGGAGACCACCACCGAGAAGGCCCCCTCTCTCGTCTCCATGAGCTGTATTTGGGACAGTGGTGGGACCTTGAAGAAGGGCCTCCTGGCAGATCTCAAAGCCCACATTGGCTCATAGAAGGAGATGCGGTCTCAAAAATAGCTTGGATCCATGAGTTGGAAATGACTTGAAGGCACATAACAACATGTGGAAATATTCAAAGACACAATTTCCATAAAGGCCTATGTCCTTAGCACCCACATTAGTCCTATATGTGGACAGCTGGAAACCTGTGCAAGGCATGAGTCATCTATAGCTATCTGTTTATCATCTAGTCATCCATTTATCTATCTATCTATCTATTTTCTGACTTATCTATCCACCTACTTAGAGGGATCAGGTTAACCTCCTCACTTCAAGCCTTCTGTTCCAGTTTGAAAACATGGCTTTTTAAGCAAGCCTTTTATCTTACTTAGGTTTTTTTTGGATTCGTCCGAGGACTTCCTGTTGGCGTCATGTTGGCACTGGGCTGTCAATTGTTTTTATCTGCAGCTATGACAGCATTTTATAAGTTTTAATGTGTTACATTGTAATGATGTATGTGCATGATTGCAACTCTATGTTTTTATCATTTTGGATTTATGTATTATATGCGGCACTTCGCTGCATTTTGTTAGCCATCCTGAGTCCCTTCAGGGAGATGGTGGCAGGGTACAAATAAAATCTATTATTATTATTACCCACCTACATCCATTGTGAATATGTCATCAGTTTTACAGTATTACAGTCTTAATATGAACTGTCCAGGAGCCCCCGGTGGCGCAGTGGGTTAAACCACCTAGCTGCTAAACTTGTTGACCGAAAGGTTGCAGGTTCAAATCCGGGGAGCGGCGTAAGCTTCCGCTATCAGCCCCAGCTTCTGCCAACCTAGCAGTTCGAAGACATGCAAATGTGAGTAGATCAATAGGTACCACTCTGGCAGGAAGGTAAGCACTCCATGCAGTCAAGCTGGCCACATGACCTTGGAGGTGTCTATGGACAATGCTGGCTCTTCAGCTTAGAAATGGAGATGAGCACCACACCATTTACTGTCCAGTCGATTCTGTCTTACTGTCCAAGGTGCTGAATGCAACTCTAATGATTTCATCCATCTTTGCAACTCATATTTGATCCATTGTTTCTGTCACAGTAAAGAAATGATTTCTACACAACTTTTCCAGTCCGGTTCAGAGAAAGAAAATTATTTCCTTGACAGAACTTGGCCAGCACATTGGGGATATTAAACTTATCATGTCATGGACTGATAACATAATATCATTTTGATATTTCTTTACAACTTGGCAATTAAACATTATTACCATCATCTAGTGAAGTTCATAGGTATATACAAGTGTCACTACAATAGCCACATACCCACTGAGAGCCAGCAAAATGTAGTGGTTTGAGCATCAGATGATAACTCTCCGGAGATCAGGGATTGATTCCCTGTTCAGCCATGAGAAACTACTGGTGAACACACTTTTAGCCTCAGAGGAAGACAATAGCAAACCTCTTTTGAACAAATCTTGCCAAGAAAACCCTGCGGCTGGCCATAGGCACATATAGCATACAACAACATCAACTCATTTGAAGAACTCTCAAACCATTTTATAAACTCAAACTTTCAAGAGTGATGTGGAGACTCCCTAGCTTTATGAATCTGAAACAAACATGGTAGTCACAGATAAATCAAAGTGCAACTAGGTTTGCTAGGAGCCAATGAGTGTTGGATCAGGATTTTAGGAGACGGGGGTTTATTTATTTATTTATTTATTTAT
>NW_026844366.1:316242112-316259917 GCF_025583915.1 Anolis sagrei ordinatus
GGGCTGATTTAGTGGGATTCTGACGCCACACGCGCTCTAGCCACCTCTTCTTTCGCTTCATTGCTGCCAGCTCCTCAGTAAACCAAGGGGCATGGTTAGCCCGGCTACTCGAGAGGGGGCGTTCCGGAGCGATTACATCGATAGCCCTGGTCATCTCAGAATTCCAGTGAGAGACCAAGGCATCAATAGAGTCGCCAGCCAGGGAGGTGGGAAGATCCCCAAGAGCCGTCAGGAAACCATTTGGATCCATAAGTCTTCTGGGACAGACCATTTTAATGGGTCCACCACCCCTGGGAGGTAGGAAGGTGCAATAAGTCTAAACCTGATCAGGTGGTGGTCATTCCATGGCAATGGAGCAATGGTTAGCTCCTCCACCTTGCCACCTTCATCCCTGAGTAAAGACCAAATCCAATGTGTGACCGGCTGTATGGGTGGGACCAGATATTAATTGGGACAGGCCCATGGTTGCCATGGCGGCCATAAAGTCCTGAGCTGCACCTGAAAGGGGGGTCTCGGCATGGTATTATTACATATTTTAAATATGTAGTATTACATATTTTAAAATATCTTTTAGTCTTTTACTTTATGGTTCCTGTTACGGATGTGTCCAAATAATTCCCAGAATTCTGGTGGGATGTGGAATATTCATAAGGAGACTTATGTCTGTCGAAATTGCACAATGTCTTCAATACCCAATACATGGTTGGATAACTATGTAGCAGTTGGTGAAGTCACTGTTTCACAATGAGACTGATGCATAATGGAGGCAATGTGCATCAGTCCTAATGCACATAGCATTGGTCCTGATGTTCATTGTTTTGATGCATCCCTGCTACTTAGCTATAAACACAGGTCCTCAGTACAAGCTTTGGTTTAATTCTAGCACCCTCCAGGACTACACAAATTCATGGAAGCTCATGTTCCATTATATGCAATGGCTTAGCAAAATGGAGACTCTAATATAAAATGACAAATGTAAGGCGTCATTTTTTGTGGGGGGAGGTATATTTTAAAGCTAAGGATGGTGGAATTTGTGAATGCAGAATCCCTGGTTATGGAGAGTCATATTAAATATATATATAGGATACCAGTGTGAATCTTTAAAATGCAATTAAAGTTTGCTAGGAAGCAAGCCACACAGAAAGAGCTTGTATCCCAAGGTAAATGGGCATAGGGTGGAAGATTTGAGGGAAGAATACATTAAAATGCCTTTATTTAAATTCTTATGATGGGTTTGGAATTATTTGAAAAGATGGGTTGCTGTGAGTTTTCCAGGCTGTATGGCCATGTTCCAGAAGCATTATCTCCTGATGTTTTGCCCACATCTATGGCAGGCATACTCAGAGTTTGTGAGGTCTGCTGGAAACTAGGCAAGTGGAGTTTATATATCTGTGGAATAATATCCAGGGTGGGAGAAAGAACTCTTGTCTGCTTGAAGCAAGTGTGAATGTTGTAACTGGTCACCTTGATTAGCACTGAATGGCCTTGCAGCTTCAAAAACTGGCTGATTCCTGCCTGGGGAATCCTTTGTTGGGAGGTGTTAGCTGGCCCTGATACTTTAATGTCAGGATTTCTCCTATTGTTGATTTTAGAGTTTTTTTAAATACTGGTAGCCAGATTTTGTTCATGTTCATGGTTTCTGCCTTTCTGTTGAAATTGTCCGACGAGGAGATTTCAATGGCTTCTCTGTGTAGTCTGACATGGTGGTTGTTAGAGTGGTCCAGCATTTCTGTGTTCTCAAATAATATGCTGTGTCCAGGTTGGTTCATCAGGTGCTCTGCTATGGCTGACTTCTCTGGTTGGAGTAGTCTGCAGTGCCTTTCATGTTCCTTGATCTGTGTTTGGGTGCTGCGTTTGGTGGTCCCTATGTAGACTAGTCTACAGCTGCATGGTATAGGGTAAACTCCTGTCTAGTTCCACTGTCAAATCACTTCCCTGTTTGCTCATTTCACACTGCCTTACATGTTCAGTGTAGATGTGCCTTGGTAAGGAATGAAAGGGCTGCAAATTCTTAGTGGGGTCATTTCTCACCATTGGTTTGCCAAGGAAGAGTGGTTCATGGACCACATAGCATCCACCCTCTTAAGACCAGGACTCCACCAGTGATTTTGCCTCAGGAGGCAAAGCGATTTGGGATGTGCCACCCTTTGGACCCAGAGGCCATAGGGTTAGGCTATGCCAACCTCTGGACCCAGCTTTGTACCATAGGGTCCATGTTCAACTTGGCAATGGGAGATTTCTGTGGTTCCCTAAACCTGATTTTATTTGTCTTAAGAGTTAATCCAACCTTGGTGTCATGGAAGAGCAGCCACAGAAAAAAAAAGAAGAGCTGGAAGAAACCACAAGGGTTGTTGAGTCTAGCTCAGACAGCTGAGGGGGGGAAAGGAAGGGGCCTGAGGCTGTTAGGAATGGTGGGAGTCCAAAATTACTTGGTGGGCGGGCCCAAGTTTGCCCAGGCCTGGTCTAGCTGGCTGAAGGGGAGGAGAAGTAGCTCATGGACCATTTTCTCCATTTGGGAGGCACCCTGCGTCTCCAGGCAAAGGGCTTGGGCGGGTCTTTGGCTCCACGCCTTGGCTCCTGGGGCCTTGCTTTTTTTTTGTTGCCAAGGGGAGGGGTCGCTGTGAAGAAGGCGAAGCCTATAAAGCCAGGGGCGGAGGCGGGAAGGAGGCCACTCGGTTGGCGAGGGCTTGGCGCCTCCGGCTTCTTCTCCAGCTCAGACTTTGCCCGCGGGTCCAAAGGCGCCGAGTCCGCCCAGAGGGCGAGGGGAAGGCGTCGCTGGGCCAGCATTAGCCCCAAGGCGTGCGTTGGAAGGCTCCCTCTCCTCCTCCTCTTCCTCTTGGCGATGGGGCGCTACACGGGGCAGACGTGCCGGCTGTCCTTCATGCTGGTGCTGACGGCGGGCTTCTTCGTGGCCGAGCTGGTCTCGGGCTACGTGGGCAACTCCATCGCGCTGATCTCGGACTCGTTCAGCATGCTCTCGGACCTGGTGGCGCTGTGCGTGGGCCTGGCCACGGGGCGCCTCTCCCGCCGCCAAGGGCCCCGCTCGCCGGCCGCCTCCTTCGGATCGGGCCGCGCCGAGGTGGTGGGCGCGCTCAGCAACGCCGTCTTCCTCGCCGCCCTCTACTTCACCATCCTGGTGGAGGCCCTCCAGCGCCTCGCCCAGCCCCAGGGCATCCGCGACGCCTTCCTCGTCCTCCTCGTCGGCGCCCTCGGACTCGCCGTCAACCTCCTCGGGCTCCTCGTCTTCCAGGACTGGGCCTGCTGCTGCCCCCGCCCCCGACGCCCAAGCCCGACCCGGGACAGCGACCCCGCCGCCCCCGACACCCAGCCCCCCTCCGGCCTTGACATCGAAATGGCCCCCGCGGAAGGCGCGCGGGTGGAGCAAGCGGGGGAAGAAGACGGGGCGCAGGGAGAAAGCCAAGCAGGTGCCTCTCGGGGCCGCACTCCCCCCCCCCTCCCTTCCATCCTCCCTTCCATCCTCCCTTCTTCCCTTTCATCCTTCCTTTCCTCCTTCCTTCCTCCCTCCCTCCCCTCTTCCCCTCTCTTCTTCTTTATCTCCCTCCCTCCTTCTTTCCTCCCTCCCTCCCTCCCTTCTTTCCTTCCTTCCTTCCTCCTTCCTCCTTCTCTCCCTCCTTCCTTCCTTCCTTCCTTCCTTCCTTCCTTCCTTCCTTCCTCTCTTCCTCCCTCCCTCTCCCTCCTTCCTCTCTTCTTCCTCCCTCCCCTCCCTCCCTCCTTCCTTTCCCTTCCTTCCTTCTCCTTTCCTTCCCCCTCCTCCTTTTCTTTCCTTCCTTTCCTCCTCCTTCCTTCCTTCCCCCTTCTTTCCTTCCTTCCATCCTTCCTTCCTTCCTTCCCTCCTCCTTCTTCCTTCCTCCCCCTCCTCTCTTCCTTTCCTTCCTTCCTTCCTCCTTCCCTCCTTTCATCCCTCCCTCATTCCTTCCTTATTCCTCCCTCCCATCACTGTGTCCATTCTCTGCCCTCCTTTCCATCTCTCATCCTCTCTTTCACCAGCTTCCTCTTTTTCATTCTTCCTTAGTGCTTCTGTCCTCTTTTCCTTTCACTATTCTCTTCTTCCATCCATTTTATTTATTTATTTATTTATTTCGAGGTTTTATATACCGACCCTCTCACCTTCAAAGAGGGATTCCATCCAACCATCCTCTCCTCCAGCTACTTGGTTTATTGATGCTTCATGGCTCTTCCTTTCCTTTTTTCCTTTCACTGTTTTCCTCTTCCATCCCCTCATCCTCTCTTCCTCCTCCTTCTTCCTGTTATTTTGTCTTTTAATCCTTCTTCCTATTTTTTGAACATTTCTATTGTATTATCTCCTGTCCCTCTCTCCTCTTATTCCTTCACTGTTCTCATCCATTATCCCGTCCTCTCTTCCTTATTTTATTTTGTTTTGTTTTAATTTTTATTCTGCTTTCTTATTTTATTTTTATCCTTTATTCCTCCCCTGGTCCTTCTTTCTCTGTTTCCTTCACTCTTATCCTCCTCCATTCTCTTCATCCTCTTTCCCCTCCTGCTTTCTTATTTCTCTAATGTTCTTCCTACATTTCTCTTCATTGCCTTCCTTCCCTTCCCATTTATGACTTTCTCCTTTTCTCTCATCCTTTCGCTTATCCCTCTATCATTCACAGTTGTGTACTTTCAAGTTGATTATGAGTTACAGTAACCCTAAGGAGAACTTTTTTGGGGGGTGGGCAAGGTTTGTTTGGAGCAGGGTGGGGGTAGTGGTGAGGGTTGCACATACCTTTATTTGAAGCTGAGAAAGTATGACTTGCTCAAGGTCACCCAGCGGGTTTCTATGGTTGAGAAGTGTTTGAAATTGTGGCTTTCTTCAGATTTAGGAATTTTTGCATAGACACAGTGGAATGTCTTGGAGTCTAAACCTGAACTTAATTCAGCCTACTTTTGCGTATTTTGTAGCTCTCTCCCTCTTTTTCAACACATATTCTTTCTCATCTATTTTCTTGTGCCTGTCATTCATGTTTACTTTCTCTTTATTTGCCCTGATGTTGTATTTTCACTTTTGTTAACTTGTGCAAATGATATACCACAGACATGGGCAAACTTTGGCCTGCCAGGTATTTTGGACTTCAACTCCCACAATTCCTAACAGCCGCAGACCCCTTCCTTTTCCCTCTTAGTCACTTAAGGAATTGTGGGAGTTGAAGTCCAAAACACCTGGAGGGCCATGCTTGATATACCACCCATTGCATTTTTCCCCTGTAGCCTTGTTTCCACAGTATTCATAGGCTCATACATTAAATGACCATTAAGATTGGAAAAAGGTGTGGGGAACATTGTGGAACAAAGTAGAAATAAAGAAATTACATAATGTTTATGTCGGCACGTGTCTATTCATGAGTTATCCTTAAAAAAACTCCATGCAATTATGCCCATAGTAAATTGTACTATATAGTATACATTCTATATATATATGCATGTTTATATAGATAGATAGATAGGGGGGGGGAAGGGAGTGTATGCAAGTGTTGGAGAATTATAAACTCTTTAAGAATTTAAGATGGTTTTGAAAAGATTGGTTTTTTTCTGTTTGTAGAACTTATACACAACACAGCGTTTCTTCTTTGAATGCAGGTGACTCCATCAGTATCGAGAAATCGTCTCAGGCGGAGGAAGTACAGAAAAAAGAGAAAAAGTCTGAAGCCCTGAACATCAGAGGTACTGGACCATCTTCAGAGATCACCTGTTTTGTCTCATCTTTTCTTTATTTAGTTTTAGACCAGATTCAAAGGTTGTTCAACAAATTGTTAACCCACTGAAAAGGTGGTCCCAAGATATCATATTTCATCGATTTTAAGATGCTATAGATTCTAATTTCAATACCTGAAATCCACTCTGAATCCCCTTGGGGAGATAGGGTGGAATACAAATAAAGATTGTTATTATTATTATTATTATTATTCTGACACAAAAACACAGTATGCCACAGCAAATGAGATCTATATGCTGGATTTCTTATCACAAAATCACAAGTCAAAAACTTCTCAAGCGTCTAGGACTGTGTGATGTATTTTCGAATGATGCATGCAGATCCAAGTAAGGTGGCCTTTTGCAGTTGAAAGATCATGATTTTGTCAATGTTTATTGTTTTCAAATGCCGGCTGAGATTTTTTGGCATGGCACCCAGTGTACCAATGACCACTATCATCATCACCACCACCAGCAGCAGCAGAAAAAAGCTTTATTCACATACACAAGTAATTCTAAGATACATCCTGTTTTTTGAGATGTTTATATGGGGAAAACTGCATTTTAGAAACCATGATATGCTGTGCTTCAGACAGCAGGATACTGCAAGAAATGCTCTCTCCTTCCCTGCCATGGCCAGTTTTCACAGTTCCCAAGTGTAGGCAACATATCCACAACAGAGTTCTATCATTGTAGCTACATCTGAAGATGCTAGCCTCCAAAAACCCTTACGCTTCCAAAGAGTTTCTAAGATTGTGAAGATCATGGCACTGGGAAATCATGCAAATACAGTAGGTTTTTGGGTTCACATTTGCTTGTTCATGTAGGTAAACATGACTCCTCAGTAATAATAATAATGTATTGTCGAAGGCTTTCATGGCTGGAATCACTAAGTTCTTGTGGGTTTTTTCGGGTTATATGGCCATGTTCTAGAGGCATTCCTCTAGAACATGGCCATATAAATGCCTCTAGAACATGGCCATATAGCCCGAAAAAACCCACAAGAAATTAATAATAATAATAATAATAATAATAATAATAATAATAATAATAAAGTGTTCGACTTGTGATTTTGTGATACGAAATCCAGCATAGAGATCTCGTTTGCTGTGACATACTGTGCTTTTGTGTCAATAATAATAATAATAATAATACCACCAGTAAAGGTGGTCCCAGTGGTGATCGGCACACTGGGTGCAGTGCCTAAAGACCTTGGCCTGCACTTAAACACAATTGGCACTGACAAAATTACCACCTGCCAGCTGCAGAAGGCCACCGTACTGGGATCTGCATGCATTATTCACCGATACATCACACGATCCTAGACACTTGGGAAGTGTCCAATGTGGGACTCAATACAACAGCCAGCAGAGTGATCTTGTCTGCTGTGCACTCACCTTGTTGTGCTTCAAATAATAATTATAATTATTATTTATACCCTGTCCCTTCTCCCCAAAGGGACTCAGGGCGGCTTACAGCAATCAACAGATACAGAAAATAATATAAGCAATAGACAATCGACAACAATAAACAATGATCACTTAATACAATTAAAATAACATAATATAAACATTAACAAATAACATTTCAAAAGCTCTTTGCCCAAGTCCCTCTTTGCATAATTTTTTAATTTGCTATCTGAGATAGTTGGTTCACTTTGCCTAATGGTAGTGCCAACCCAACTGCTGTCCAAATCAAAGGAAGGGTGCTCACGTGCAGCCAGGCTGACCTTCTGAAAGAGTAGAGTATGAGAAGCACTAGGCATTTATGTATGACACCTGGAGAATTCCCATAGCTTTGGCTTCTGCTCTGTGATACTAGATTATCCTGCTTTCATCATAGTTGTGCAGCTTTTCAGAATGCCTGGCTTAGGCATGCTTTGTTAAGACTTTAGGCACAGAATTGGTGAGCATGTGTGAAAATATGCACAAAATGCACGCTTTGCTGAATGTACACATGCACAGCAAAAGCACAAGAGACCAGTTTCCCAATATGTGCACATGTAGCAAAATGAATAATTGTGTTCTTCATACGTGGTATACAGTGGGCTCTTGGCATCCACTGGAGTTTGGTTCCAGGACCTCACTGTAGATATCAAAATTATATACACGCTTTATTATATACATTGGTGTGGGAAAATTCTGTTTCTTACGCTTAAGTCATATGTGGGTGAATTTGTGGATGTAGAATCCATGGATTTGGAAGGCTCATAGTATATAAAATGTCCATTCTTACTTTTATTGCTGCTGATTCATTTTACACATCACTGGGCTTTTGTTCATTTATTCTTTAGTTTTCAAACTTCATATATTGTATCAAATTAGTCTTCCCGTATGTGCTTCATTTAAGTACATTAACAGTTCTGCGGTAGTGTGCTCTTTTAATAGTTTGACTCTTGTTTGTCCAGATTAGAGTTTACTATAGGGATGACAACCGTGGTTTCCAGAGTAAAATTGGATTATGTTTAACCTTGTGTGCAACTTCCTTGTGCCATGATTAGATGCTAAAGTTTCCCTTATCTTTTGTTTCAGGTGTCCTTCTGCATGTGATGGGAGATGCACTTGGTTCAGTTATTGTTGTCATTGCCGCTTCAATCTTCTATGCGCTCCCTCTGGAGGAGAACGCCCCTTGCAACTGGCAGTGCTACATTGATCCAAGCCTGACCATCCTTATGGTGTTCATCATATTGTCTTCAGCTGTCCCGCTTATCAAAGAGACGGCAACTATTTTGCTACAGATGGTTCCCAAGGCTGTTAATATGCAAATCCTGAGTAAGCTACATTCTTTTCGTTGAGGAACTTAAATGGTTGAGGGTTTTTGCTGGCTTGATATTTCTGGATTATACGCTCACACCATCAGCTCTACATTCTCAAGCGCTTGGAGATTCTGAGTCACATGGTGGTGTGTCTTAGCAACTTGACTCAAATCTTGATGGATTAGCAAAAGCATGTGCTTTGAGAACATGGCAGTGCTGCAGCAGCCCTGCTTTTTCCTGAAATCATTGTGCTCATAAATAAATGATAAAGCATGGAAAGAATAGGGTTAGGTTCCAGAACCATGAAAAAAAGAGCAATTCATTGTGTTCCAGCAAACTTTTAATGCAAAATTAATAACAACAAACAATTTAAAATAGTAAACAATAGTAGAATAGAATAAGTTTATTGTCACTGTACATTGTACATTGGAACCCCCGGTGGCGCAGTGGGTTAAACTGCTGAGCTGCTGAACTTGCTGACCGAAAGGTTGCTGGTTCAAATCCGGGGAGCGAGGTGAGCTCATGTTGTTAGCCCCAGCTTCTGTCAATCTAGCAGTTCAAAAACATGCAGATGTGAATAGATCTGCTCCAGCAGGAAGGTAATGGCGCTCTATGCACTCATGCTGGCCATATGACCTTGGAGGTGTCTACTGACAATGCTGGCTCTTCGACTTAGAAATGGAGATGAGCATCAATCTCCAGACTTGAACATGACTGGACTTAATGTCAGGGGAAAAGCTTTACCATTTACCTACATTGCACAGTGAAATTAAATGCTATCTCCAGCACAAATCGCAAAACAACACCCATTCCTCCATACCAATGCCACATGAATGCAAAACCATGGAATTTATTATTTTTAAAGATTAAAATATATTTAATTTGCCTGGTTTTTAATATATTTAATAAATATATTAAAAACTAGGCAAGTTAAAGCCCATTAATACAATTTCACATTGGGGCAATTCACACTACATGTGCATACTAAATCAGTTAAGCCTGAAAGTTCCACAAATGGGGTGCCACTACAGAGAAGGCCCTTTGTCATGTCCTCATACAGGGTCCCCTTAAAAAGACTCGAATTCTCAGGCAGGCATATTTAAGTAGAATGATCAAGTAATATATTATTATTATTATTATTATTATTATTATTATTATTATTATTATTATTATTAATAATAATATAAAGACCTTGGCCTGCACTTAAAAACAATAGGCACTGACAAAATTACCATCTGTCAGCTGCAAAAGGCCACTTTACTTGGATCTGCACGCATTATTTGGCGATACATCACACAGTCCTAGACAGTTGGGAAGTTTCCGACATGTGATCAAATACAAAAGCCAGCAAAGTGATCTTGTTTGCTGTGTACTAATTTTGCAGTGTATCAAATAATAATAATACTTTATTTCTGGATTGCCCACTCTCCCCAGAGGGACTCAGGCCAGTTCACATACATATAAAAGGCAAACAAGTTCCCAATCTCATTCAAATTTTTACTTTTTGGGACTATAAGTCCCAGGATTCTGGTAGTCAATACAATCAGCAGTTAAGCTGGCTGGAAATTTCTGTGAATTATAGTTTTTTTAAGGCACATATTTTTTCCAAGCTCTGGTTATGCATCAAGTGCTTAATTCTCCTGTGTTAAGTGTTATTTCTACATTTTTCTGAGCTGCTATTAAAATGAGTGTTGAAGCTTACTGAAATCTTTGCAAAATTTATTTCCTTTTTTATTGCTTTGTCTTCCTCAGCAAACAAACTACTGGAAGTGCCTGGGGTGAGCAGCATTCATGAGGTGCATGTTTGGGAGCTTGTCAAAGGGAAGAACATTGCTACCCTCCACCTCAAGTGTGACTCTCGGTCTGATTATGAAGAGGCTTCGTCCAAAATGAGGGAGGTCTTCCATGAAGCAGGGGTCCATTCCGTCACCATCCAGCCAGAGTATCTTGACTTCAAGAGTCCAGAGATCCTCTGCAGCTCCCCGTGTATCTCCAAAGCTTGCGACCCTCACTTGTGTTGTAGCCAGCAGGAAACCTTCCTTGCTCAGGTGAATGGCTACAATGGGAAAGGAGGCCTATCTCCAACTCTGCAGAAATCTTTCCATAAGAAGGACATGTGGGAAATTCCCAAAGAACCCACGTGGGCCGAAGATGTGGTCAAAAAGAACAGTTGCACAAAAGACGATTACAAAGAAGAAAGCACTCCCAAACCTAAACCAAACAATACAAGATTTTAGATCATTCAGTGCATGTTTTGTAATGTTTCTTTTCTAAGATGCCTTTCTGGGTCAAAGCTTCCCTTGGCTAACAGGTTCATAACTGATGGCAAGTATTTGCCATGGTTCTGCGGGAAACATTTGACAGCTTGGTGCCAAACTGAGGCACATGCACAAAGACTGCAACTGAAGTGAGCGATATTTGCTTGTATTGAAAGAGCCATGTAGAAAGTCATAGATTGGTAGAGTTGGAAGAGACCCCAAGGGTCACTCAGTCCAACTCCCTGCAATGCAGGAACACAATCAAAACCCTCCTGACAGATGTCCATCTGGCCTCTGCTTAAAATCCTCCAGAGAAGGAGGTCCTTCCACTCACATAGGGCAAGTAACGACTTTCTTCCCTATTAACTTAATAGTCTCACCTTATTAAAAAAAGTGAGTGGGCAGCCCATCCTCCAAGAATAGCTGTGTTTTCTACTAAAACAGCAAGTTCTTTGGATGTAAGCACTTCAAGTTATGTTTGTTGTCATGTGCCTTCATATTGCTTCCAACCTGTGGCTACTTAAGATGAGGCTATCATGGGGTTTTCTGTGGCTTGGCTTGCTCAGGTTTACCCAGTGGGTTTTTACGACAGAGCAGGGAATCGAACCCTGGTCTCCAGACTCAGAGTCCAACACTCAAACCACTATGCAACACAAATATACTCAGTGCAATTTTGGAAAATGTTTCCTTGGAAAACATGTCAATTTCTCTCAAGCGTAAATATTTTGTGGCCAAGCGTGCTTCGGGCTAATTTACTGAACTGGCATGCAAATTGTAAGCCTTTTAGTAATGTATGATTTTGCTGGGCTTGAGGTGCTTTATTGGTATGACAGAATGAAAGAAGACAAGTAACTGATCCTACTTTAAAAAAAAACAAAACATATCTCTATTTCCTTGAAATCAGGATGAATGGGGAGAGGGACAGACCACCTTGAGTTCATTGAGATGTTCAGCTTTAGAACAGGAACCAAGGAAGCAAAACAATGAAAAGCAGGATTCAATGGTCTCAGAATTGAATCAGATTAGGTGAAATCAGTAACCAGAGTTTTTTTGGATGCAATAAACACACTTTTTGCATGGTTGGTCTGAAAAACTGAGAGCAATGTAGATGGAGATTACATCCTTTATTCACTCACTGAATTCATTCACTCGCCACACCATTCCTTCCCCCTCTTGCAGTAATTATAAGATGCTGTAAACAACTTGAATATAATCTGCCATGTGAGTGGAACATTACTGTGAATCATTAAAGATAAATGTATGTTTTATTAATAAAGAAGACTGCAGTCTGCAGCACCCTTGAGTCTGTACATAGCAAGTTTACTTCTATGTAATTTTAGCACTAGAACAGTGGTTCTCAACCTGTGGGTGCTAAGGTGTTTTGGCCTACAACTCCCAGGTTTTCCTCTGACATTAAGTCTAGTCATGTCTGACTCTGGAGGTTGGTGCTCAACTCCATTTCTAAGCCGAAGAGCTGGCATTGTCCATAGACACCCCCAAGGTCATGTGGCCAGCACCTATTGATCCACACACATTTGCATGTTTTCAAACTGCTAGGTTGTCAGAAGTTGGGGCTAATAGCGGGAGCTCACCCTGCTCCCGAGATTTGAACCGCCAACCTTTCGATCTGCAAGTTCAGCACCTCAGCAGTTTAACAGTTTACTAGCTGTTAGGATTTCTGGAAGCTGAAGACTTTGACCTTCAGGTTGAGAACCACTGCACTAGAAGGAGTTGCATCTATCAGCACTTAATTCCCCCCCCCCCCCCCAATTCTTTAACATATGGTGCTATTCAATGTTGTATTTATTCAAATTGTGACACTGTTCAAGTTGTTTTGAGGGTTTGTATTTTAAATTATTTTCTTAGCATTCATTTAAAAAGTTCTTTGTTCATAGCCTGACACCCTCCTTCTAAACATCTTTACTGAGCTAGCTTTGGTGGAGTAAGAGCTTCATATCTCATTGCTTGGTTCCATGTGGATTCCATACGATATTAATAATAGCTTGAGAATTAATGGTTATTTGAAAAATTGCTCAAAGTTAATAAGTTGGATCATCACCAAGAATCAGAGGGCTTTGTTCCAATGAAAGCCAGAGTGAGAGACATGCTGAGCTTAGGAAAAACAATGCTATCTAGGGGATTCTGGGAAGTGTATCCTAAAAAAGGCAAGTTATGCAAGCTCTGAGCATGAAGTCACAAGCAACCCATACAGCTCCTTCTACTTAATATGGCTGAAGGAGGGAAGGACAGGAACCAAGCTATCTTCTACACATCAATCAACATCTAACATTTTTTAAAAATCCATTTTTAATCCAGAGGAAGGGATCATGTAACTTTCCAGGTGATGTTGGATTGCAACTCCAGGCTTGCTGGCTAGGATATCACAGTCTAGCAATATCTGGAGGGCTGGTTGATTTCCACCCCTGATTTAGTCAAATGTAACAACATTAGACTGCTCCAGTGCAAGTATTGTCCTCCTACACGAACCAGGAGGAGTATAAAACTTTGCAAACCCACTGACTATTTATTTAGAGGTCTGGGATGCAAATGTATCAGCTTATTTGGTGGAGTAAGAGAGCTTCATTAACATCCTAATGCTGATAAATAGTTTTTGTGTTGGACCATCCACAAGATATTGTGTATGGTCCATTGTATAATAAGATACTGGATACCTCTTTATATAACACTGGAAAAACGAATGACCTCCAGTTACACTTATGGTTACACTAGTGTAAAACCACAAGAGGTTTCTGATCAGGACTTTTCAAACTATCTATGTTCTACATTGTTCTCAAAATGAAGGTGCACTTTACCAAGAAGGAAATGTTTGTATCCTTTCCTGTCCTCAGAAGCTTATATTCAAAAGTTTTTTTGGGTTGTCATGAGCCTTAAAACTGCCTTCTTGGCAATGACCTATGAATATAATTGACCCAAGTAATGCTGCTTGTTATACTCAATGGAAAGCCTCATTGAAACAAATGATTACATCTGTATGTACATTTTCTGTAATTTAATGGAATGTATGTATGCGTTGTAGTACAAACTGAGGTGATTGTTTATGGTTTAGTATGTGTTGAGTGGTAATGTTTTGGATTTTTTTGTATAAATATATAATCTATTTATATTGCCTTAATGTGAATATAAGCCTTCTCATAAAATACTGTGATATCAATTCAAAGAATATATCTTAATTAACTGTATTGTGCAAGGTATTGCCAAACTAGCTCTAGTGACAAAATTGTATTATTTTTATTTCTTCAATATACACAGAAAATAAACAAGTAATATATTTTATTTGTGAATGTAGATTCTGTTATTTCTATGAGTTTTTTAAAAAATAAATGTGTAAATCTTGCTCAAGCTTTTATAGTTGTATTTTTTTAACTTCAATCATATAGAAAAGCCTTGTCTACATCGATGGCTTAATTAGTACCCTCACCCATTTCTTCATAATCGCTCCACATTTCCCAAAAGCACTCAACAAGATCACATTATGCTATTAACAATTTCATTTCTACTTGCACAACATATCAAAACTCATCTGCTACATTACATTCTCATCTGTATCATTTTTTTCGTGTCAGGAGTGACTTCAGTAACTGCAAGTCGCTTCTGATGTGATAGAATTGATTGTCTGCAAGGACGTTGTCCAAGGGACACCTGGATGTTTTACCATCCTGTAGGAGGATTCTCTCATGTCCCCACATGAGAAGTTGGAGCTGACAGACAGGAGCTCACCCCGCTTCCCGGAGTTTAGCCAAATGGGTTAAGAGTTGAACCCATTGTGTCACCGGGGACTCCATCTATATCATAATATATTTCTAAACTAGCAAATTATAAGACTAATCTCATAGAAGAATAATTTAACCTTTTATCACCCATATAAAATTCTCTCTATATTTAACCCTATCCTCCATCTCACTACCCTATTACTTAGCAATGTAAGTGTTTCACTTACAAATTATCCTCACTTTCAAATTTCAAAATCTGAAAAAAATCCTGAAAATATGCTTATTGTTCTAATTCAGCCCTCCTAAAGGTAAAGGTTTCACCTGACATTAAGTTAGTCATGTCCAGGGGTGGTGCTCATCTCCATTTCTATTATTATTATTATTATTATTATTATTATTATTATTATTATTATTATTACTTTATTTGTACCCCGCTAGCATCTCCCGAAGGACTCGATGTGGCTTACACAGGCCAAGGCCTCAAAATACAATACAACAATACAATACCTAAAGCAAATTAAAAACAGTTAAGCAGAATAAACAACAAACAATAAACAATACACCAAGACACTATAAAACTGGGCCGGGCCAGAGTAATGGGTACAAGATTAAAAGTGCTGATGTGGCAGGAGGTATATAGGATTATAAAGTAAGTGCAGTGTGCGGTGTGCAGTAATCTTAGTTCTACTAAAGTGCTTCTAGGACTAGGTATTGGAGGTTCCTAATCTGAGAAGGCACATCGGAACAGCCAGGTCTTCAAGTTCTTTCTGAAGACTGCCAGTGTAGGGGCCAATGAATGATAACATATGTATGTAAAAACCCAACTTCACTGAAAGCGGACAAAAATTCAAATATAATTAAACTATGCTTTTAGTGTTAATGACAGTGTAGTGAAGTGATTAAAGAGCGGGGATATGGAAAACCCTGTCCAAATTAAGTCATAAAATCTGCTAAGTTCATAGAGTCGTTGTGACAATAAAGAGGAGAAGAAGGATAAAGTCACTATAGGAATGACTGGATATGAATGAGCGTAAAATTTGCCTGTTTGAAATTCATATACAGGCAGTTCTCAAGTTACAAACATCTGATTTACAAACTACTCATAGTTAAGGGTTAACACCCCTGTGATGTTTGTTTTGATGTCTGTGCCCCTGTTCAAAACACTTCACCTCACTTTCTGTCCCTGTGACAATTGGATTTTGAAAAAATTGGCTGGTTTTGGAGACAAGGCTTGGTGCTAAAGCTTCAGTGGAGACATCTTTTTTCCATGATAACTCTTTCAGGATTGATTTTCCCATTCCAAGGTATAGATTTCTCTCACTTCCTGTTGTCTCACCCCTGTTCTTAACTATAAGTTGTTTGTAAGTCATATGTTTTTAATTCAGGAACTGTGCTCTATAGTCAAAGGCATGTATTCCAATATACCAAAAAAAACAAAACAAAAATGAAATTCAAGATACTTCTGGTACCAGTCATTTTGCATAAGGGATGCTAAACCTGTGTTAATTACTCCATACTTTGATTTATTATTATTATTACATTTTAATTTTAAAATCTACGTAGTGTAATAGCCCATGTTGTTATCCCTATTGATTGCTGAATAAAGAAATCACTTGCAGGGAAGCACAACAACATATTTCTTTATAGGCTACAATGCATGCATATTGCATACACAAAGAGGCTCTGCTTTCTCTGTCCTTCTTCCACTGCTGTTGAACTCTCTAATCTCATGGTCAAAGGCCTACTTGGCTATTATCTTCCATTGCCAATCAGCTCTTTGCAGATTTGCTGCAACTCAACTTAATTTTGATAGCTGGGGCCCAAGTTTTTGTTGTTGTTTTTTGCTGTGTGCATAAATGTGGTGAGCAGTAGTTGCTGTTATTCTATGTCTTCATGTCATTTCCAACTAATGACAACTCTATGACAAACCTATTTTCTTTGCAGGATTTATTCAGAGAGGGTTTCTCTCTGCTTTCCCCTGAGGCTGAGAGAGTTTCCCAAGGCCAGCCACTGGCTCTGCAGCTACTGTTGTAGCAGACCTCTTATCCCAATTGGGCTCCCAGCCAAGGGCTTGGCTTGGCTTCTAGTGGGCGAGCGCAGGCAGGATCAAAAAGACGGACAACGTGTTTCATCCAAAAGAAAGCAGTTTACTAGTTCATGCAGCTGCAGAAGGTCCCTTCCAANCTACTGAAGAAGGACGCGGCGGACGCCATCTTCCTACAGGAAACACATCAAAATAAGCGGGGCTCAAATGAGTTAAAGTCGAGCTGGATAAGGAACTACGAAACATCTTTTGGGACATCAAAGTCAAGAGGAGTAGCAATAATAATAGCAAAGAAATGTAATTTTGTCATAAACAAGGTATTGAAGGATGAAGAGGGAAGATATATAATAATATATGGGGAAATAGGGGAGGAAAAATATGTATTAGTAAATGTATACGCACCAAATGTGAAACAGCAAGAATTTTATGAAAAAGTGTTAGAGCAAATAGAGAATTACCATCAACAAAATGTAATATTTGGAGGAGATTGTAATTGCTGTATGGATTTAAAGAAGGATAAAACTACGATAGCATCAAAAGCTAGAAACATTGAAACAACGGAATTAAGCAGAGTAATGAATAAATGGCAATTAAAGGATGTGTGGAGATTGGTAAAAGGGAATGAAAGTAGATATACATATTATTCATCAGTACATAAGGTGTATACAAGAATTGATTATATTTTGTCTCCAAAAATATGACAAGTAAAGTGCTAAATGCTGATATAGGTATGATTAAGATTTCGGATCACGCTTTGGTTTCAATTGAGATTGCGTTGAAATGTGATTATGATGAAATGAAAAGGTGGAGGTTAAACACAAGAATACTAAATCATAAAGAGATAGTAGATAAAGTGCAAGCAGAATGGCAAGAAATATGGGGCTTCAACGAAAAGGGGGTGACAAAAGGAGTTCTATGGGACACTATGAAAGCAGTGACCAGAGGGTTATGTATAAAAGAGACAATTAATTTAAAGAGAAGGCAAGAAGAAAGGAAAAGGAATTTAGAAAGAGAAATAGAAGAGATTGAAAAAGCATATGTAATAAAGAGAGATACACGAATTTATGCTAGGTTAAGAGCAAAAAAAGAGGAATTGGATAAAATGGAAATAGACGAAGTACAAGAAAATTTAATTTATTTAAGGAGGGAATATTTTGAGTTTAGTGATAGGAATTCAAAGATCCTAGCCAAATCAACACAGAAAAAGAAAATGGAAGGAACGATAAACATGATAAAAGATAAAACAGGTAAATTATGTAGAGCTATGAAAGAAAAATTGAAAGTATTTGAGGAATTTTATAA